>CM051256.1:64370886-64785886 GCA_027921565.1 Artemia sinica
CTTGATATGTAAGACTTGGAATATCTTACTAGTGGTTTACCTTGTCACTGTTACACTCCCTTGATGTTTCAAAGTTCATTTTGGTATTTTTTGCCTTGAAATAAAACACTTGGAATATTTTCGTAGTGTTGTGTCTTGTCACCGTTACATTCTGTAGATGTTTCATAGTTCAATTTAGTTCAATTTGGAATTTTTCCTTGAAATGTAAGACTTGGAATTTTTTGTACTGTTGTATCGTGGTTTACCATGTCACCGAAACACTTTCTTGATGTTTCAAAGTTCATTTTGTAATTTTTTTATTGAAATGTAACACTTGGAATAGTTTTGTACTGTTGCCTCGTGGTTTACCTTGACAGTGTTACATTCTTTCGATGTTTAAATGTTCAGTTTGAAATTGTTTCCTTGAAATGTGAGACTTGGAATATTTTAGGAGTAATTTACCTTGTTACTGTTACATTCTGTTAATGTTTCATAGTTCATTTTGGGATTTTCTCGTTGAAATGTAACACTTAGAATATTTTCATAGTGATGTAGTGATAAACCACTACAAAAATATTCTGAGTCTTACATTTCAATAAAAAAAAATCCGAAATGAACTTTGAAACATCAACAGAATGTATCAGTGACATGGTGGGTCACAAGAGAACAGTATAAAAATATTCCATGTCTTACATTTCGAGACAAAAATTCCAAAATGAACTTTGAAACATCAAGAGAGTGTAACAGTGACAAGGTAAAGCACTACTAAAACATTCCAAATCTTACATTTCAAGGAAAAAATTCCAAACAGAAATTTGGAACATCAAGAGAGTGTAACGGTACAAGACACAACGCTACGAAAATATTCCAAGTCTTACACTTCAATGACAAATTTAAAAATGAACTTTTAAACATTAAGAGAGTGTAACAGTGACAAGATAACCCATGATACAACAGTACAAAAAAATACCATGTCTTACGTTTCAACAAAAAAAAATCCAAAATGAACATTGAAACATCAAGAGAGTGTAAGTGTGACAAGGTAAATCATAACATAACACTACAAAAAATTCCAAGTCTTACATTTGAAGGAAAAAATTGCAAATGAATTTTAAAACATCAACTAAATGTAGCAGTGACAAGGCAAAATAGTACAAAATATTCCAAATTTTACATTTCAACGAAAAAAAATCCTGAAATGAACTTTGAAACATCAGCATTTTGTAACATTGACATGGTGAACCAGGAGAAAAGAGTACAAAAATATTCCAAGTCTTACATTTGAAGGAAAAAATTCCAAATGAATGTTTAAACATCAACTGAATGTAGTAGTGACAAGAAACCTCACTACGAAAATATTCCAAGTGTTACATTTCAACGAGAAAATCCTGAAATTGTCTGTGTGTCTGTTTGTCTGTGTGTCTGTTTGTCTGTTTGTCTATTTGTCTGTGTGTCTGTTTGTCTGTATGTCTGTTTGTCTGTGTGTCTGTTCGTCTGTGTGTCTGTTTGTCTGTCTGTATGTGTTTCTGTTTGTCTGTGTCTCTGTTTCTCAGTGTGTCTGTTTGTCTGTGTGTCTGTGTGTCTGTTTGTCTGTGTGCCTGTTTGTCTGTGTGTCTGTTTGTCTGTGTATCTGTTTGTCTGTGTGTCTTTTTTCTATGTGTCTGTTTGTCCGTGCGTCTGTTTGTCTGTGTGTCTGTTTGTCTGTGTGTCTGTTTGTCTGCGTGTCTATTTGTCTGTGTGTCTGTCTGTCAAACTTTAGAAGACGCTTACAATGATGATGGAAGGTGTCGTAGGTATTCTAGAGAGAAGTTACAGCATAGCACTGGGGCGTGAATTGCCTGTGAGAACCCAAATGAATGAATTGAAGTAAAACTTTTAACAAAAAATGTCCGGAAAGTGTTTTAGTGGAGATGGGGCGATGACAGAGGTATGTAACAGGGGCATTAATAGTGTAACATTGTGAGGTGAAATGCTTAGAGTATAAAACACTAGTAAAAAAGGGGTGTGACTTCTCTGTTTTCAAAAATATAGTGTTTAATGGGATATTTTAGTTTATTTTCGGGGTGAAATAAGTTGAAAATATACTTTTAAGTATACTTTTTAATGGTTTGGGTATCTACCCTTCTCGCAAGATGATCTTCCACGCTCTCCCATTAGGTATCTTTGCTTAAGATAGCCATCGTCGTTAACACGCAGCACGCGTGTGTGTGTGCCATGCTGAAGCCCCCTGGGGTCCTTTTAGTCTAGCTTAGGAGATAAACTGGCATCATTCATATTAGACTTGGTCACGGAAATCCTGGGAACATTCCATAAAAAGAATGCACCAAAATCGCTTGGAATCATGCCAATAAAGAAGAGATATTAGAACGCCTGGAATCTTTGGTGGGTTTCCATGGGTGTGAATCTTGCTAGCTTAACTGTAGAAACAGGGATGATGTGACGTTAAAGGGTTGGCGTTGGAATTCTATGATAATTTCCCTATTATTACTACATTATAAGGTATCTCGAGCAATACAGTTTTTTTAACCTCCTTTATCACCTAGCTGAAATCTGGAGTCCATCCCCGAAATGAGTAGACACTGACCAAACTCCCCCGTAGTACGCAGGATGGTTGGGAACAAAGATTTCTCGAAATAGAATTCCCCCTCCTTTGCGTATTTTGATATTTTTGCTGAAAAAACTTGCCCTGGGGGTTCCTCAGGCTGAGACAAACCGCTCGGGGGACAGGACACTACTTCGGGGGTAACCAGCAAGCAGGTCGGTACCTTAGTGGACGGAGGCAGGGTAACAATAAATAACCACTTAAAAATTACCGCATTTTGTAACGAAAAATTATAAATATAACATTGTTCGGCAGTGTTCAATCTTGTTAAATATTCATAAATTTATCTTAATGAAATTTATATTTTTGTTCAAAGTCTTTCAATAATACCTCTTAATATGGTTTAAATATACCACTAATATCAGCTCACCCAGGGGATGGGGTCTGGAGGCATATGGTGATGGAGGGGGGTGATGCGATGACGATGTGGAGTTTTTGTGGTGCATCATGATAGGCTTGAGTTGCAAAAACTTAAATCACAGGATTTAAAGGCATAATTTTATTAGAAAATGTCTGATATGTCTTGGGGGAGATGTGGCGATGCCATGGGGGTGTTTAATATCATTCATAATTTACCAAGGTGGTATGCATTGTCATTGACTAGTATACTTTAAAGCTTAAAGATAAGGTGGGAGGTGTTAAATGAATTTTTCACTAGAGGGGGGTGAAATCTAACAATACTTAATGAAACGATGCATTTCTTTAAAAGTCTTTCAAAAATACCTCTTAATATGGTATAAATGTATCACTAATATGAGGTCACCCAAGGGGCGGGGTGAGGAGGGGGTGGGGGTACTGGTATCAGATGGGTGAAATGCTATGGTGTTTTAGAATATTTTGTGGGACATCATGACTGCCTTGGGTTCCAAAAAACTTGAATCACAGGATTTAAAGACATAATTTGTAATGGGAAATGCCTAAAAAATGTCTTGGTGGAGATGATGTCTTGTCAGGGTGAGGGGAGGGGTCATGTAATGTCATTATGGGGTGATCTACAGCTTAAAAGTTAGGATGGAGACATTGTGGAATTATTCCCATGGAAGAGATGAAAGTCTAACAGGTACTCAAAGAAATGGATATTTTCCTTAGCAGCTTTTAATTTTTCTTGAATTTCATCTAATATCAACCTTATTACTCCAAACCCATGTCTAATATCACTCCCCCCTCTCCTACCCTCTGTGACTGCAGGCTAGAAGCCCAAGTTTTCTATAATAGAGGGTTCTTTTTCCGTATATTATGATATGGCATTTTCATCTCTTAATTTTTTTCTGTTAATTTGTTTTTATTTACAATGTCTGCGTCTCTCAAACCTAAGATGCGTCTCTCATACCTAGTTGTTTACATAATTTAAGCACGCATTTCCCCTTTCTTACTAAAAACACCTTGAGAGCTGTTGCCTCTGGATATGGATGTTCTCCGAGTGCGTGCCAAATTTTGGCTGTAAACACGGCATTCTAGTGTTGGCCAGAAATGGGAAGCTCAAGTATCACGCAATAGGTTATTTTTAGAATATGGTACCAGATACAAAATATTGCAAATGGTTTCATGGACGACTTGCTTGGGGCACTGTACCATTGGAAGGGAATGACCTTTCGAGTCCTGACGGGGTCAGGAACTATAGAAAAGAAAAAATATGAAAGGTGTTTCGGGCGAACAATGAAACGCCGAAAAAGAAGTTTTCTTGAGGCTTTTGGGAGAAAATGTCCAAATGGTACTATCTGGCAGTGATGGTTGCGCCATCCATGCGTAAGATGCGGTGACTTTACATAAAGTGTGTACCGCCATTAAGTTAATGAAAAAAATCACTTGGGGGTTTCGGGACGAAAAAAAGTATTACGTAACGGTGTTGCACAATAATTACATAGGGTGTGTGCCCTCGTAACGTTATAAGTGGGGATTCCCCCATGGGACCTGTCGCAAAGTTAGGCATATTAGTCCTCTCTATTTGAAACGGGGTAAGTCGTATGACGTCATTGGAGTCCAGAGGGGTGTGTCACGGAGTCTTGGCAACTTTGCTCCCTTTAATAGAATCGGTAACCACATTGCGTAGTTGCGAGGGGTTAAGAGCTCCACCCTTCTATTAAAACTTGTGTATTATACGGACCATATTTCAGGTATTTATGTCTGGACTCTCGCCAAGGGTGGAAATCTAGCCTAGAAACAGGGCTCCGATAGAAACAGCTGACCGCATTCTACAGGCGATAGGGTGACGTCAGAGGGCTGTCACAGAAAAACAAAGGGGTATGTCATAGAAATACACCTGACCTAACCGAACCATTGAACTTTTGCCAAGGACATTGAACTCTTGTCAAAAATGGGAATCTTGCCAGGGGTGGGAATCTTGCCAACTAGAAACAGGTGCGAGGGGCTCCCCATATTATTCCGTATCATACCGATCACATTCCATTTCTACCACCTGGGGACGTGTCTAGACATGATTTCGCCTAGAAACAGGTGCGAGGTTGTGTTTTTGCAATTTTGCCAGGGTGTGTTGTGACGTCAGAGGGCTGCCGTAGAAATTCACCTGACCTAACCCAACCATTGAACTCTTGCCCAGGACACTGAACTCTTGCCAAAAATGGGAATCTTGCCAGCTAGAAACAGGTGCGAGGGTAACGTCAGAGGGCTGTCACAGAAAAACAAAGGGGTGTGTCATAGAAAAAACACCTGACCTAACCGAACCATTGAACTCTTGCCAAAGACATTGAACTCTTGTCAAAAATGGGAATCTTGCAAGGGGTGGAAATCTTGCCAACTAGAAACAGGTGCGAGGGGCTCCCTGTATTCTTCCGTGTTATACCGACCACATTCCAGTTTCTACCACCTGGGGACGTGTCTAGACATGATTCTGCCTAGAACCAGGTGCGAGGGTGTTTCCTTGAAATCTCGCCTGGGTGTGTTGTGGTGTCAGAGGGCTGCCGTAGAAATTCACCTGACCTAACCCAGCCATTGAACTCTTGCCAAGGACATTGAATTCTTGCCAAAAATGGGAATCTTACCAGCTAGAAACAGCTGCGAGGGGACGTCAGAGGGCATGACTTTGAATCCTATGGGAAAAGGGGTAGGGATGTCTTTGAAACTCAATGCTAATTTCCCTAGAGATGTCTTTGAAGTAATTAATAGGATACTACTCGTTTTAGCACATTCTCAAAATGTTCTACCGATTTCTATTAACTCTATCCTCTAGGCTTAGTAAATACTAGAACCTTATTTGCACTTTAACCAAATTAAGATAAATTTTAAACAGTATAGTTTAGTATAACATTAATCAACAGCATATCATCATAATTGAACAGTTTTATTTCCTATTTTAGGGTAAATACAAATCTACAAGACTTTGCTCTACCTCTGAGGAATACCAACAGACTGAATCTTTAGTGTTCAAAATGCTTGAAGATGGTTTGTGGGTAAGCAGTGAAACTTTTTGGAAATATGAATTCTCACATACTTGTAAAAAAAATCATGTGAATATGCCTGGATCCCTCCTCCCCCTTATAGATACACTCTGTTACGTTTTAAGGGGAAAGTTTCGAGCTTGTAACTTTGTAGCTTAACCCCATTTTGGTATGAGACTTACTAACTCCTAATTTCTTGAGCTAGAAATGGCAGGTGCCTAAGACTTCGATGACTTTTTGCCCGACAGATTAAATCGGACCTTTCCCACTCCTGCGTCCGTTTTTACTCCTGCCTCATGTTCCTATGATTCCTATGCAGGGTCATCCTGAAGCTTATTTTATTGGGGGGGGGGGGGATCTTCGTATATTTTACCGAATCGCTACTTGATTTATGCCGAATTTTCTGCAGAAATCAAGAATGCTGCTAAATTTCGACCGATTTTGCAAAATTTATGCCGAAACTATCGCCTTCGGTGAAAATTTTACCGAATATCAAAAAGTTCAGGGTGGCCCTCCCCCTTCCCCAGGACGCCCCTGTTCCTATGCTACCGGACCAAAGCTTGGATATAGCCATTTTACTCAATCAAACAGTTCGTGGTATTGAACTGTAAATAAAAAGTGCGAATAGTAAATAATAGGCCCAATAGTGACCAAAACTCTAAAAAACAGACCTTAAAGATCAATAGGGTGTACCAAGAGAATTGAATTTTTATACTCATTCCAGCAGTATAAAAATTAGTAAGTGTAGTGTTACCCATAAAAAAATACCAGCCTTAGGAAATATCGCTGATATTCGAAAAGAAGGGGGCGGGGGAATTTAACCTAGCGATTGTAATGAAAATCACTATTAGATTCTTCATATCAGGGAACCCTACTGTAGAGGCTTCAAGCTCCTGTATAAAAGCTCCTGTTGGCTTTCAAGTTTTTGCCAGAAGCTCATGATAGCGTGTTTATGTTGTTTTTTCCAACGCTAGTCATATCCAACCAGTTTTCCTGGAACAGCAGAAAAGGGCTCATTTTAGTGCCTTATTTAGGTGACAGAAATTTTGGAATGCAACTAGCTCCCCTCCACACCTCTTATTCCCCAAAGACATCTGCTCCAAATTTTGAAATGGTTATTTTAGGGCCGTTCTTTTACTCATCATTGTGCTAAATCTTACATCTTTTGACAAAGAACGCTTAAAAGTGAAATCTTAGCACTAAGATATTATATCCTATAGCTTTCTTTTGCAAACGTCTTTCAGCATTCTGCTCTGATCAGCGGTCTAAGAACAATGATGAGCATATCATCGAAGTTCTCTGATCATTGTTCTATATAATATATTACAGGTAATTACTTGATAAAAAAAAAAAAACTGTCTTCCTAATTTAGTAACTGAGATAAATGAGCACTTACTCATCCGTCGAATCACCTAGGACAAAACAGTACATGATGGCAGAAAGATGGCGTCCTTCAAACTTTTTACTAACATCAGTGAACTGTAAGATCTTAGAACAAGGATGAGTGAAAAGAACGGAAATCTTTGCAGAAAGATATGAGATCTTAGATGCAAGATCTTAGAGCAAAATTATGGGCCTTTTGTTTAGCGTAGGTAAAGGCCATTAACAGTGCCTCTGGGGATGACCTGAAACTCCACAGTCCATGGGAAAAGGGCTCTATGTCATGAAATTTACCCATTGTTTGCCTATAGTGATTGCTATTTGAAAATATTCAGAAGTTCCTAGGGGGAATTTTTGGCAGGAGGATTTCCAATGGTGAGAATTATCCGTGGGAGGAATGGTTCTAGGGAGAATTTTACAGGCGAAATTTCACACGAGGTAAAAGAAATTCCTGGTATGATTGAAAAACAGCTAGTTATCAAATTAAAAAAAAAATTCAACTGAAAGTAAAGAGCAGTATTAAAACTTAAAACGAACAGAATTTTTTCCGTGCGTGTATTGGGTTCCCCTTCCTCAATTCTTGCTCGTTACGCTAAAGTGTGAATTCTTTTCACAATTCCTTAAGAAAGACTGGTCAAACACAAGGGCCACCGAATTTGAAATATAAATATTTTTGAAGAACTTTAGGAATTTAGAGTAAAGAGCGAGGGCAGAGGAAGAGACAGCTTCCCTCATATACTGAACAATTTTGTTCGTTTTAAGTTTTAATGTTGCTGCTTACTTTCTGTTGAAAAAACGTGTTGTTTTTTTAACATGATTCAAAGATTGATTAAGTTGACAGCAAAACGATCTAAAGATAAGTAACTAGCCGGCTATTTTCTTATACATCTAAGAGGCAGCGTTTTAGCGCTTTCCAAGTAAACAGCTATGTGCCTTGTATGTTCTTAAAGCCACCGCCATTGCTTTCTACTGACCATGACTCAAGTTTTCATTGGTGGACGTCTACCCAATGTCTCCATAATTTCCTCTACTTTTATGGTCCGTTATCTCTTATGGACTTGTTTCCATATAATTGTCTACTTGACCAAACAAGATTTCGTTTGGATTTAACCTGTGGTATTGCGTAAGGAGGTTTACATAGAGTTTTCTTGACTTCTATTGCCCCCTGGGAAAATTTTACCATGTAACAATGCTATCAGCTCTCTTCAGGGGATTTTATGGGCTTTGCAACTGCACCTAAAGATTGCTGTTACCACAAGGTAAGTGAACCAGCACTTCCTCTCTTACTTCCAACCCTCTTGCCGTTTGATCGTGGTCACACTAGGCCTCCAACCAGTTCTGAATTGACAATGAGGTTTTTGTTTGGTCTTGGTCCATTTTCTAAGTCATTCCTGTGTGTTGACCAGGTAACACACATTTCTTCTTCTCCTCCCCCTCCCCTTGCAATAAATTTAGATGTCTTCTTGTGTGGTTCCCATAGATTGATTCGAATTGTAAGCCTGTTTTGTGTCTTTATAAAAAAAAAGAAACGATATGGAGATCACTAATCCTACTTCTATGGTTCATCTCTGACGAATTTCTTAACCTCTGTACTAGAGTCCCAATTAACTTCTCAGCCAGTTAATTTTTTTCTAGACGGTCAGCACTGGCACGAATAAGTTTATTTCTTTGAGCCACTTACAGTTTCTGCATCGCTTGAAAAATAAAGTTAATTCCGTTGTCGGTAAGAATATCGAAAGATATCCTCACCCGGGACCGGGAGAAAAAATTGATTAATTCGTCAGCAATCTTCTGTAAATTAGTTGAGTAAAGTGGTATTACCACCGAATGTCTTGCTGCAGCGTTTGTTAGTGGTATATTTCACTTGAAACCGGTTTCGCTATCCTGTAAAGGTCCCACCGGTTCTGTTTCTATTTTGCCGAAAAGAGTTTCAATAATCAGGGAAGGTTTCAATGATAACTTCTCTGTCTGGCACATTCTGGATGTCATCTGGCAGTTGTCTCACTCTTCGGAATGTTTTGCTATATATAAATGCATTATTTTCCAAAAGATCTTTCCAAAATTCCGATCGTCATCCTTAACAACTCGGTAAAATATCTTGACCTTTCGAATGAAATGTCTAGCTTCTACAGCCTTAGCCTTAACCTTGAAGTCAAAATTTTTGTGAGGTCTCGCTCATTCTCTGAAAGTCAAGAAACCTTTTTCATTTTGTTCAGATTCCTTGGGGGACTCCAGGTCGTTTGCCTTGCCCTGAGACCCGACCTCTATCCTTTCCCTTTATTTTAGTTTCCGCCTCTTCCGTACTTATCCTCCTCCGTAAAAGAGTGAGACGTCAAAGTAGAATTGCCGTAAATCTCAAATACCAGTTTGCTATTCAACTTACCAACTTTCTCTGGTCCTCGTCATCAGATGCATTATAAGCATCTTAACTTTCAAATCTGCAAGCCTCAAGAACTCTGAAAAATTTTCCACATTTACCGTCAAGACTCTTCTGGATTCTTTTTTTTTCTCTGCTGGGAAAGAAAGAAAAAAAGCTTCCCTCCCCCTTTCTTTCCACGCTGTTCTTTGTTTGCATAGCCCATCTTCAAACAATCTTTAATTATTTTACAAGTTAGAGCACTAGCTTCAGCAAAAGAAAAAGATTCCCTTTGAGCTTCAAATTGCCTCCTCTGAAGGGATATCTGCAGATGGTATGGTATACCTCATTGGACTTCTATTGGACTGAAATTTCATAAATTATCTCTTCTTTCTTCAATGGTAAAGTTTCGCCAGCTGACCAGTATTTGGTTTCCATCACATTTTCTGTCTGTTTTCTCAGCAAGGTTGGATTAAGACACATAAGCGTATAATATACGTTTCAGTAGTGACAAAATACTTCTCAGGTATTGCTGCCTTAGTCACATGCAAACTTAACATTGTCTCAAACACGGGACCGGATAGAATGGAACAGCACTGAGTAGCCCACTGTTCCCTGTGCCAGCCGCTTTAAGTTGCAGTGCTATCAAGCATGCTTAAAATGTGTTTTTTTTTCAAATATTTCTGTCTTCTTCATTAGCTTGGGCCTAATTGTGGCGTGTGTTAATGCAGGCTGCTGCTGATTTGCTGCATGTTGCAATGACAAGCTTGACGTTGGGGCTTTCAGTGTTGCCTTAAGCTAATTAAAAGGCGTCACATCCTTTGGATTTCATTATGAGATTTCTATTACCCAAGACCTGAACACTTGCTGAAAGCTTACGAAATACTTTTATCCCTTCTTTTCCTTACGGCTCCTCGATCCTTGCCTTACAACCTTCTGTCGTTTATAGTCTCAAGGAAAAAAGCTTCTAACTCTGTCGTAATCCCTCCTTTTTAGAACTACTGGACCTTTCCACCAAGCTTTCGGCTATTTTTAAAACCTCACACTTGACCAACCTTGCTCTTGCATTTTGAGAAGGTCTCCTCCTAGTGGAAATCTTCGACGCTTACTCGTTTAGAGCTTCCGCTGATTTTAAGTGAACTCGACGTAGTGAACTGAACCTAGTCTGTCTCACAGACTAGGTAAGATTCTCAGGCACACTACTTAACCTACTTTAGATTACAAAATTGATTTTCGTTCGCTCAAAAATTTTCCTATAGTCTAGTCAATATCAAAATAAATACGACCTTCCCACTTCAGTAACCAGACAAATTATATCCAAATTTTACCAACAATCTTTGCAATAAAAAACTTGACGGTAACGATAAAGAAAAAAAACAAGTAAAGATATGATATCTGGATTTCACTTTATGGGAAACGGGAAAGATGGGGGTTTTCTCAAAAGCTTAAACGGACAAACTGAAATTCTAAAAAGAAGGAAAATTCGGTAAATTGATTTAAGTTAGTTATGTTTAGACTTTTCTCTAATGCCTAAAGGAACCAGTGATATTGTAAAAACCAGCAAACTTTTTGTAGTGTGATTCAGTCAGTTACCATTATCAAGGGAGCTTTTCCCACGCAATGTTGCCATATTAGCTTATATCCTGCTAGACTGGCTTAATTTGACGGTGGTGGGAGTGAATTCATTTTTTAATTTACCCTGCTTAAGTCTTGGCTTATTTGATTGTGCTCTACCTTGTTTTTTGGTGGGAATTACATTTTTTGGAAGAAAATATTTTCTTGAAGTTGACACTGGTAAGAAGAAAGCTCTGTGGTTTCTTGCATCCCAAAAGTTTTCTAAGTAATAAGTTACTCATACTTTGCATTGTCTATATAACTCAGGTTTTACATAGTCTTCAAACATATATTAATAATAATAATGTATTTCTCATCCGTCTACAAAAAGGGGATTGACGGAGTATTATATAAAAAGAAAAAAGGAACATGAGCACTAAAAACTTATTTTCACTATAAATAATCAAATCAATTTGATATCAGGAAGACTGCTCTTCGTACACTATGCATAAGAAAACTTTCAGCAAGGGTAACAACGGATGAATTGGTGAGTCAGCCTGGAAATTTCGAAACTTCGTTGAGTTTTTTACACTTGTGTCGCATTATGTCGCATAAAACTGCAGCCAAAAACGGATCAAATTTAGCAGATCACGCAAATTTGGTTGTTTTCTGCGTGAAAGCACAGCAGTGTGAACCGAAGGTCAGCAAGCAAAAGTAGATTTGGATTTGGGACAAAATGTTGTCTGGCTAATTTTCGGCTTGTTTTTCAAAGGCTCTATCCAAGGGTAAGCAAGCGAGGTAAAAGTGGAGTGGGATTTGGCTGCAAAACGTTGTCTGGCTTATTTTAATTTTTTTTTTCATGGGCTCTGGCTTATTTATCAAAGGTTCTGGCTTATGTTTTGGTTCGCCTTCCGGCATCACTGGAGCCATAAGTACCTGGGCATGTCAGATCCCAGCACATAAAATGATAAAAAAAAGATCGGCTGAATTGATTCATAGTGCCCAAAACTTAGATATTTTCTGATTGGTTCGGAACCTTAGAATCCCAGATGCATCTATTTTAAGAAACTTTTTTTCTATCTACTCCCTCGATTAATACAGCGTCCAGTTTTCTTTTACGATGTACGAACTTTCTAGCATTTGGAGATTTTGAAGGGCTGGTAACCCCACCCATGTTTGCGGTAGCCTAACACGGTGATTTTTGTTTTTCTTGGTTTTTGCTGATGTTATAACCACACAATAAAAAGCCAAGTGTTCATATTGCATGCCGTTATCAGTTAGTCGCAATGGACACTCTAGCCCTTAAAGGGTGTGGGGGGTGGTAGCCCCGCTCTGATTTGTGGCAATTCCTGTCTGTTTTAGGTTTGACTTGCTTTATAACTGTTTTTCTAGTTAATTTTTCTACTTCAAAAAACAAAATACGTTTAAAATGTTTTCACTTTTCTTACTTTCATAAATAAAATTAACAAAACTTTATAATGAAGTTTTAAAGAAATATCAATAAATAAAGGATTAAATATCAGTATATGTCAATTAAATTGACAATCCACGGTAACTTGTTGTTGTTTTTTTTTTACAGTAAAGCACAAATTATGTTCTGGTTTTGAGAAGGCATGGGGGTTATCAACCCTATTCAGATTAATTGTTGCTCATTTTGAGTTTAACTCAGCTATTTTTTGTAATAGATGATTTTAAGCTACTTAGCTCTTATTTTTGAGAAGCAAGGATGTATAAGGTCAAATTGCATCTGTTATCCTTAGCAATGCTAGATTACCTGTTAGTATTAAGAAACAGGGTTGAATAAGGTCCAATTGCATCTGTTATCCTTAGCAATGCTAGATTAACTTTTAGTTTTGAGAAGCAAGGATACATAAGGTCAAATTGCATCTGTTATCCTTAGCAATGCTAGATATTTTTGACGGTACTTAGCTTTTAGTTTGGAGAAACAAGGATGCATAAGGTCAAATTGCATCTGTTATCCTTAGCAATGCTAGATTACCTTTTAGTTTTGAGAAGCAAGGATGCATAAGGTCATATTGCATCTGTTATCCTTAGCAATGCTAGATGATTTTGAGGTACTTAGCTTTTAGTTTGGAGAAACAAGGATGCATAAGGTCAAATTGCATCTGTTATCCTTAGCAATGCTAGATTACCTTTTAGTTTTGAGAAGCAAGGATGCATAAGGTCATATTGCATCTGTTATCCTTAGCAATGCTAGATATTTTTGAGGTACTTAGCTTTTAGTTTGGAGAAACAAGGATGCATAAGGTCAAATTGCATCTGTTATCCTTAGCAATGCTAGATTACCTTTTAGTTTTGAGAAGCAAGGATGCATAAGGTCATATTGCATCTGTTATCCTTAGCAATGCTAGATGATTTTGAGGTACTTAGCTTTTAGTTTGAGAAACAAGGATGCATAAGGTCAAATTGCATCTGTTATCCTTAGCAATGCTAGATATTTTTGAGGTACTTAGCTTTTAGTTTGGAGAAACAAGGATGCATAAGGTCAAATTGCATCTGTTATCCTTAGCAATGCTAGATTACCTTTTAGTTTTGAGAAGCAAGGATGCATAAGGTCATATTGCATCTGTTATCCTTAGCAATGCTAGATATTTTTGAGGTACTTAGCTTTTAGTTTGGAGAAACAAGGATGCATAAGGTCAAATTGCATCTGTTATCCTTAGCAATGCTAGATTACCTTTTAGTTTTGAGAAGCAAGGATGCATAAGGTCATATTGCATCTGTTATCCTTAGCAATGCTAGATGATTTTGAGGTACTTAGCTTTTAGTTTGAGAAACAAGGATGCATAAGGTCAAATTGCATCTGTTATCCTTAGCAATGCTAGATATTTTTGAGGTACTTAGCTTTTAGTTTGGAGAAACAAGGATGCATAAGGTCAAATTGCATCTGTTATCCTTAGCAATGCTAGATTACCTTTTAGTTTTGAGAAGCAAGGATGCATAAGGTCATATTGCATCTGTTATCCTTAGCAATGCTAGATGATTTTGAGGTACTTAGCTTTTAGTTTGAGAAACAAGGATGCATAAGGTCAAATTGCATCTGTTATCCTTAGCAATGCTAGATATTTTTGAGGTACTTAGCTTTTAGTTTGGAGAAACAAGGATGCATAAGGTCAAATTGCATCTGTTATCCTTAGCAATGCTAGATTACCTTTTAGTTTTGAGAAGCAAGGATGCATAAGGTCAAATTGCATCTGTTATCCTTAGAAATGCTAGATTAGCTTTTAGTTTTGAGAAGCAAGGATACATAGGGTCAAACTGCATCTGCTATCCTTAGCAATGCTAGATGAAAATGCTAGCTGAGAAACAATGATGCATAAGGTAAAACTGCATCTGTTATTTTTAGCAATGCTAGATGATTTTGAGGTACTTAGCTTTTAGTTTGGAGAAACAAGGATGCATAAGGTCAAATTGCATCTGTTATCCTTAGAAATGCTAGATTAGCTTTTAGTTTTGAGAAGCAAGGATACATAGGGTCAAACTGCATCTGCTATCCTTAGCAATGCTAGATGAAAATGCTAGCTGAGAAACAATGATGCATAAGGTAAAACTGCATCTGTTATTTTAGCAATGCTAGATGATTTTGAGGTACTTAGCTTTTAGTTTGGAGAAACAAGGATGCATAAGGTCAAATTGCATCTGTTATCCTTAGAAATGCTAGATTAGCTTTTAGTTTTGAGAAGCAAGGATACATAGGGTCAAACTGCATCTGCTATCCTTAGCAATGCTAGATGAAAATGCTAGCTGAGAAACAATGATGCATAAGGTAAAACTGCATCTGTTATTTTTAGCAATGCTAGATGATTTTGAGGTACTTAGCTTTTAGTTTGGAGAAACAAGGATGCATAAGGTCAAATTGCATCTGTTATCCTTAGAAATGCTAGATTAGCTTTTAGTTTTGAGAAGCAAGGATACATAGGGTCAAACTGCATCTGCTATCCTTAGCAATGTTAGATGAAAATGCTAGCTGAGAAACAATGATGCATAGGGTAAAACTGCATCTGTTATTTTTAGCAATGCTAGATGATTTTGAGGTACTTAGCTTTTAGTTTGGAGAAACAAGGATGCATAAGGTCAAATTGCATCTGTTATCCTTAGAAATGCTAGATTAGCTTTTAGTTTTGAGAAGCAAGGATACATAGGGTCAAACTGCATCTGCTATCCTTAGCCATGCTAGATGAAAATGCTAGCTGAGAAACAATGATGCATAAGGTAAAACTGCATCTGTTATTTTTAGCAATGCTAGATGATTTTGAGGTACTTAGCTTTTAGTTTGGAGAAACAAGGATGCATAAGGTCAAATTGCATCTGTTATCCTTAGCAATGCTAGATTACCTTTTAGTTTTGAGAAGCAAGGATACATAAGGTCATATTGCATCTGTTATCCTTAGCAATGCTAGATGATTTTGAGGTACTTAGCTTTTAGTTTGGAGAAACAAGGATGCATAAGGTCAAATTGCATCTGTTATCCTTAGCAATGCTAGATTAGCTGTTAGTTTTAAGAAACAGGGTTGAATAAGGTCCAATTGCATCTGTTATCCTTAGCAATGCTAGATTAACTTTTAGTTTTGAGAAGCAAGGATACATAAGGTCAAATTGCATCTGTTATCCTTAGCAATGCTAGATTAGCTGTTAGTTTTAAGAAACAGGGTTGAATAAGGTCCAATTGCATCTGTTATCCTTAGCAATGCTAGATTAACTTTTAGTTTTGAGAAGCAAGGATACATAAGGTCAAATTGCATCTGTTATCCTTAGCAATGCTAGATATTTTTGAGGTACTTAGCTTTTAGTTTGGAGAAACAAGGATGCATAAGGTCAAATTGCATCTGTTATCCTTAGCAATGCTAGATTACCTTTTAGTTTTGAGAAGCAAGGATGCATAAGGTCATATTGCATCTGTTATCCTTAGCAATGCTAGATGATTTTGAGGTACTTAGCTTTTAGTTTGAGAAACAAGGATGCATAAGGTCAAATTGCATCTGTTATCCTTAGAAATGCTAGATTAGCTTTTAGTTTTGAGAAGCAAGGATACATAGGGTCAAACTGCATCTGCTATCCTTAGCAATGCTAGATGAAAATGCTAGCTGAGAAACAATGATGCATAAGGTAAAACTGCATCTGTTATTTTTAGCAATGCTAGATGATTTTGAGGTACTTAGCTTTTAGTTTGGAGAAACAAGGATGCATAAGGTCAAATTGCATCTGTTATCCTTAGAAATGCTAGATTAGCTTTTAGTTTTGAGAAGCAAGGATACATAGGGTCAAACTGCATCTGCTATCCTTAGCAATGCTAGATGAAAATGCTAGCTGAGAAACAATGATGCATAAGGTAAAACTGCATCTGTTATTTTTAGCAATGCTAGATGATTTTGAGGTACTTAGCTTTTAGTTTGGAGAAACAAGGATGCATAAGGTCAAATTGCATCTGTTATCCTTAGCAATGCTAGATTACCTTTTAGTTTTGAGAAGCAAGGATGCATAAGGTCATATTGCATCTGTTATCCTTAGCAATGCTAGATGATTTTGAGGTACTTAGCTTTTAGTTTGAGAAACAAGGATGCATAAGGTCAAATTCCATCTGTTATCCTTAGAAATGCTAGATTAGCTTTTAGTTTTGAGAAGCAAGGATACATAGGGTCAAACTGCAGCTGCTATCCTTAGCAATGCTAGATGAAAATGCTAGCTGAGAAACAATGATGCATAAGGTAAAACTGCATCTGTTATTTTTAGCAATGCTAGATGATTTTGAGGTAATTAGCTTTTAGTTTTGAGAAGCAAGGATGCATAAGGTCAAATTGCATCTGTTATCTTTAGCAATGTTAGATGATTTTAAGGTACTTAGCTTTTAGTTTTTTATAGTGACCAAATTTTGTTCTTGATCTGTATTAAAACCAGTTTTATGTGTCCACTTGGAGACATTCAGCTTAGCCTGAGTGAGATAATGGTACCATGTCAGTATATTTTAATTAACTATTTAATCTATAGAGATAATTAGGCTAAGTATTTAATATGATGCATTCTAGGTAGCCTGCTTATCATAATTCTCTGTTGTGATTTCCATAATTATGTTACTAAAGTATTATTTTTTCATCATATTTTTGTATATTTCACTATGACTAATTTCAGTTCTTTAGTGTGGTTGCTATAACATGTAGCCTAAGTACCATAATTTCTATCATCATTTTGGAAATCTACTTTCATTTTATTGTTTTGGGTATACTGTCTCAACTTATGCTCCTGGCCTCTACCAGACCACTCATCGTGTCCCCAGGTGGTGATAGGGGAATGCCCTATACATGTAGGGTACCTCCATAAGAGGCACGGACCAAGGGTGGGACCTTGTCCTTCGGGGTTCATAATAGAAATTGGGGCACCCTCACCCTGGGTCATAAATACAGGCGGAGGAGGAAGCAGGCCCCTCAAGTGTACAGACAAAAGACACTGGTGTGTCTACAAGTCCATTGAGTTACAAACCTTCTCCCAGTAATGGGTTACATTGCATGGTTTTGCAGAACACCATCGCAGGAGGATCCTTTATAGGAGGACGACTGCGGCAGGGCGTAAGATCCAGATCTATGGACAACGGCCTCTTAAAACGGCTGCTTCGACCCTTTCTGGGCACCTGCAACACTGGAGACTATGCGGTCAACTCTATTCTTACTTGAAAAGTGGCGACCCTTGAGGAAATTATAGCCTAGTAAACGACAGAGCATTCGCACGGGATTCTGGGTAATAGATAATTATTCTGGCTTTGGTATGTTTTGACGGGCGTCTTCGGGCTGAAAGACCTCTTCCTAGCTAATTTATCTGCCATGGACTGCCTCCCCGTAGTAGCATAATAATTGTAGGCATGAATATATAATGAGTCGGAGGTAATAGGCTTGATATTATCTGTGCAGGATTTCGACTCTTGTTGATAGATGAACATCTCCAAATGCTGAAAACCATGTTGTGGCCAAGATGGGCCCAGGATTGCACAAAGCCTCCATTCATGGATGTCCCAGGGACTTCTTGCCGTCCGGTTCTAAGCCGGCTTAAGCACTTCAGTGTAGACTTGATAAGATATGTGATCCCTGTCCTGCACGTTGCATCCGGGATCATTGATTTTCCTGAGGCCAAAATAATTTCAATGGTTTAAAAGAACATGAAAATTGGAACTTGGAATTTTATGACGTTAAACAATGGCCATCGTATCAACATTTTGACTGACGAATTCAGACGATTCGAACTGAACTTATTAAAAGTTTCAGAAACTCATATCCCAGGGGTACGAAGCATGAAATTAGGTGATATAGAATTTGTTTACTCAGAAAGGAAGGATGGGGTACATAGACAAGGAGTAGGGCTCATGATGAGTAAGGAAGCTCCTAAGTCTTGTTTAGGTTGGGAAGGTATTAATAATAGAATATTAATTGCTCATTTTATGACTAAAAAGTTCAGGGTATCAGTTATAGTAGTATATGCCCCTGTAGAACCGACTGACGGAGATACTAGTGACTCAAATGAATTTTACCTACAGTTACAGGAGTAAATAGACAGGGTCCCAGGTAGAAAACATTATTATTTTACTAGGAGATCAGGTCGGTAGAAATAGGGATAGATGGTATCCTAGCCTAGGTACATTTGGTGTAGGAAAAGAAAACAGTAATGGATACTGATTTTAGCAATTTTTTAGGTATAGCAATCTAGCTATAACCAATACGTTGTTTGGTCATAAAATGACTCATAAGTTAACATGGTATTCACGTGATGGTAAGACAGCAAACCTTATTGATTATGTTATAGTAAACCGAAGACTGGCAGGATCAATACAAGATACTAGGGTATATAGGAGTGATGTTATTGATGTTAAAAGTAAAGATCACCATCTAGTAGTGTCAAGGGTTAATTTAAAGCTAAAATTTCCTCAACATCCTAGATCCTTTCATCCTACATCCTTTCATCAACATCCTAGATGAAAGTGTCAGCAAAATGAATGAACTTTTAGAGGTTTTACGAGTTCAGGCTCCTAGAATAGGTTTGAAAATTAATGTTAAGAAGACTAAGTCACTAAGGCTAGGAATAAGTGAAGATGAAAAGGTAACATTGGGAAATGAAAACATTGATTAGGTGGGCAGCCTCACTTACCTTTGTGGTATTATTAGTAAAGATGGTGGGAGCAGTGCAGATGTTAAAAGTAGAATAACCCTGGCTAAGGGTGTTTTTTCACCGTTAAAAAAGTTTGGAAGAATAGGAAGATAACTTTGCAAACCAAGATTAGAATTTTATAAGCTGCAGTGCTGACAGTGGTCAAATATGGTTCTGAAGCATGGGCACTCCGAAGAGCGGATGAGGATTTGCTAGATGTTTTCCAGAGAAATTGCTTTAGGATTGTTCTTTGTACCCGGCTGACTGACCGTATTTCAAACAATAGGCTGTACGAAAAATGTGGTTTAATACCGGTCTCTATGGCTCTAATGAAAGAAAGGTTGAGGTGGCTAGGGCACGTTGTGCGGATGAAGGATGACAGACTGCCGAATATTGTTCTTTTTGGCCAACCGTCTAGGGCTAAACGGAAAGCAGGTCGTCCTCGTCTGGGGTGGGAGGACGTCATAAACAAAGATTTAAAGGAAATGGGAACTTCGTCGGTGGGTGTAAAGAGATTGGGATGGAGGAGGAGCGTGTGTGGCTGTGTTAACCTCAGGCGGCTTGTTGCTGTTGTGAGTTGTTAGTAGTAGTAGTAGTAGTAGTAGAAGTAGTAGTAGTATTAGTAGTAGTAGTAGTAGTAGTAGTAGTAGTAGTAGTATTGATAGTGATTTGTGGTAGTTTTAGGCTTGGAGGATCATTTGACTTTATTTCTACTCATTCTTGGCTTAATGGAGCTCTTTACTTTTCTTTGAAAAACTTATTTTGTGGAATTTTGTTTTAAATTAATTAATATAGAAGAGACGTAACAATACCTCAGCAGCCAAACAGTCATCTTGTGTCTAACAACAATGGTGAATAATGATTCAGTTTAGATAATCAGACCTAAACGCAGTCTTTGTCTGTCTCAAGTCTCAACTACTTCAAACTTTAGAAACCTATCAGAAACCTTAGGGAGCTAATGTTGGGATCTTTGAAGCAGAAAGCGAAAGGAGCCTACGAAAACACATGTTGTGCCTAGTCTATTATAAATTAGTACGTTTATGTTCGCTAATGTGAGCATAATTTTAATAATAATGCCTTCTGTTTTTTTGTGATTGATTCCTCTCCTTCTTCTGTTATTTTTTATAGGATGAGGGCCAGTGCAAGTGCATGCCCAGGTGTGAAGAAACATTATACGAGAACAATGCTGAGACGGTTGTTGGAAAGCGAAATACCGAATCTCGGCTACGCTTGTATTATGCATCTAAGTCGTATGAATCCGTTCTAGAGAAACTTGCATATAAGGGAGTTCCCCTTTTCTGTGACATAGGTAAGAAAAAATGAAGAAAAAGTGTATCTACCCAATTTCAGAGCCAACGCTATAGTGTTGCCTATAGTAAAGGTCATACGGCTCCAATGTTTTATTATTATTTCTTTTTTCCCCAGAGGCAATTCATATGGAAGGGGTCGTCGCATAAACTTCAAAGGGAGCTCATTCAATTGGAAATCGAAAGTTCTAGTTCCCTTTTTAAGCGTCAAAAGTGATTGGAAGGCAACTAACACCCCTTCCATGCCCACCATTTCCCCTAACACACGCAATCCAAATTTTGAAAGAGCCATTTTGTTGTACGTAGTTGATTTCTGGATACAAATTATGTTTTTGAGGAGGACACTCCCCCCACAGCGCTCAGGGCAAGGGTTGTAAGTTATACCCTGGGGAAAATAAGGTTTTTATAGAAATTTTTGTCCAAGAAACTTCAAAAAGGGCTCATTCGATTGGAAATTTAAATGGCTAGTGCTCTTTTTAATAGTCGAATGTGATTAGAAGGCAACTAACACCCCTGCCACACCAACCATTTCCCCAAACACAATCAATCAAAATTTCATATTTTTTAGCAGGACATTCCCTCCACAGTCTTCAGGACAAGAGTTATAAGTTATGCCCTGGGGGCATAAACCTCAGAGAGGGCTCATTTGATTTGAAACTGAAAGTTATAATGTCCTAGGGCACCTAGCTCCCCTCCCATCACGCCCTTTTTTCCTCCAACCCATCCGATAAGAACTTTGAGATAGCCATTTTTTTTAAATAGTTCAAAGACCATATAACCAACACTCAGGGGTCGACAAAGCCCTCCCCAGGGCCTGAGGGCAGGCGTTTTAAGTTATGGCCTGGGGGAATATATGGTTCTTATGGAAGGGATGCCCGTCAGAGAGGACTCACTTCATTGAAAATTGAAAGTTTTAGTTCAGTTTTTGAGAGTCAAAAGAGGTTGGAGGGCAACTAGCCCCCCCCCCATGCCTTTTGAAAATTTTGAGATAGCCATTTTATTAAAAAAAATTCAAAAGTCATAGAACAAAAACTCAGGTGTTGAAACAACCCCCAGGGCCCAGGGGCAGGCGTTGTAAGTTATGCCCTGGGGTATATATGGTTATTATATAGAAAGGTATGCTCTTATAAACTTCAAAGAGGGCTCAATTCATTGGACATCAAAAGTTCGAGTTCACTTTCTAAGAGTCAAAGAGATCCGAGGCAACTAGACCCCCCCCCCACGCCTTCTTTTTCCAAACCCATCCGATGAAAATTTGAGATAAAAGTTTTGTTAAAAATAGTTCAAAGATTGGATAAGAAAAACTCCGGCGTCAATACAACCCCCCACGGCCCGGGGTAAGGCGTTTCTAAGTTATGCCCTGAAGGCATGTACGGTTAATATGAAAGGGATGCTCGTATAAACTTCATAGAGGAGTCATTTGATTGGAAACTGAAAGTTCTAGTTCACTTTTAAAGAGTCAAGAGATTTAAGGGCAACTATGGCCCCCCACGCCTTGTTCCCCATGCCCATCCACTACAAATTTTGAGATAGCCATTTTTGTAAAAATTGCTCAAAAATTAGATAACACAAACACAAATGTCAACAGAACCCCCTAGGGCCCAAGGGGTAGGTGTTGTAAGTGTTGTCCTGGGGGTGTATATGGTTCTTATGAAAGGGATGCTCGTATAAACTTCAGATATGTCTCATTTGATTGGAAATTGAAAGTTCTAGTTCAATTTTTAATAGTCAGAAAGATATCCGAGGGCAACTAGCCCCCCCCAACTACACATTCTTTTTTCCCAAACCCATCCGATAAAAACTTTAAAATAGCCATTTCATCAAAAATAGTTCAAAAATCAGATTAGACAAACTCCTGTGTCGACGCAGCCCCCCAGGGCCCGGAGGCAGGCGTTTTAAGTAATGCTCTGGGGGGATATATAGTTATTATGGAAGGGATGCTCTTCTAAACTTCGGAGAAAACTCATTTGATTGGAAATTGAAATTTCTCGTTCATCTTTAAGAGTCAAAAGAGACAGGAGGGTAACTAGCCTCCCCCTTTCCTCTCTACGCCCTATTTTCTTCAAACCATCCGATGTGAACATTGAGAGAGCATTTATTTAAAATGGTTCAATGATCATATAACGTGGGATAGGCGTTGTAAGTTATGCCTGGTGGGCATATATGGCTATTATCGAAGGATGCTCGTATAAGCTTCAGAGAGGGTTCATTTGATTGGAAATTGAAAATTCTAGTTCAGTTTTTAAGAGTCAAAAGAGGTCAAAAGGTAATTATCCCTTCCCCACACGCCTCTTTTCCCCCAAATGCATCCGATAAATATTTTGATATAGCCATTTTGTTAAGAATAGTTCAAAGGTCAGATAAAAAAAACTCCAGTGTCGATAAAACCCCCAGGGTGCGGGGGCAGGTGCTGCAAGTTATACCGTGGTGACATATATGGTTCTTATGGAAGGGATGCTCGTGTAAACTTCAGAGAGGGGTCATTTGAATGGAAATTGAAAGTTCTAGTTCAATTTTTAAGAGTCAAAAGAGATCGGAGGGCAGCCAACCCCACCCCACGGCCTTTTTTCCGTAAACCCATCCGATACAAATTTGAGATGGCCACTTTTTTAAAACTAGTTCAAAGGTCAAATAACAAAATTCCGGTGTCGACACAACCCCCTAGGGCCCGGGAGTAGGCATTGTAAGTTATGTCCTGGGGTCGTATATGGTTCTTATGAAAGGGACTCTCATATAAACTTCAGAGAGGGCTCGTTTGACTTGAAATTAAAAGTTCTAGTTTACTTTTTCAGGGTCAAAAGAGATCAGAGAGCAACTAGCCACCCCCCCCCTCACCCTCCACACCTTTTTTTCCCCAAACCCATAATCACTTTAATAAATTAAAGTGAATATTTGATGTATAATTATATTAATTGCTGAAAGCTCATCAGTTATGTTTATTTTATGTTTATTATGGTTATTAAATTTTAATGTTTATTTTCAATATTAAGTACAAAAGAAAATTGAAAATAGAAGATTGAATAGAAGACCCCCCCCCTCCTTAGGCCTACTGTAAAAAAAATGCCTTTTGTTCTCACTTGGTATTCGTACAATTCGCTAGTTGATAGCAAGAAAGGTCGTTTCTCCACCATTTCATATTTGAGAAAAACACAATTGAAAGAAAAAAATCTGAAGCTGAAGGTATGTTAGATAAACCAACAATTTAAAACATCAGTTTAAAGCTGTTATTTTGGGAGAGCTGCCGGTAGAATTTTGGTTGTTTGGCGGAATTTACTTGGTCAAAAGGTCAAACAAAAAACGGGTACGACATTTTTGCCCGTCTGTTATACTGCTTAGGTAGTTACAGCAAAAGTGCAGGACAGCGCTTGGGGTTTTTTTCCCACTAGGTTACGATAATTTGTCACCAAGATTTCTCGGTAACAGGGCTCAATTTCGGAGTTATAACTTTTCTGTGCTACTTTGATCATTGAACTAAAACTTTATTAAAAGTTTTTATAAACCAACTTCAAAAATTTAGCTTAAACGGTTAAAACAACAGTAAGGTAACTGTTTAGGCCTATACTGATTGCCTTTTTGCCTTTTTGGCTATTTTTATTGGGAGAGGGAGGGGTTGGAGCTTCTTCTTTTGGCAATGCTGTCTGTACTGCTGCTAGAGGGCGGTCATTTCTACACCGATGATAACAAATAATCGCTGTTAGTATGTCACAATTAGAGGAGACGTAAGCCTCTAGAATGACTGCACATCATTGTCGTTTTCAATAGGAATAGCAGGTTCGCAATTCAACAACTTTGAGACCACAAGAAAAAAAAGTACATCTGTGTAAGAGGTGTCATTCCCTGCTTTAAGTTAAGGACTCAACAGATTAGCCATAAAGTGGCATTGTTAATTTGATTAGCTTAGGAGCAGTGTAAGACAAAAAAATATACCACTAGAAAGCTCGTTAAAAAAAAATGTCAGATGGTGTTCCTAACTCAATTTTGACTAGTGTCAGTTATTACTTTTTGCTAGGTATCAACGGGTGAATTCTCTCCGGCTTATTGAAAAGCACATTATAAAGTAGACAGTTATTCTACAGCACACTATAAATTAAACTAAATGTCTCATTCAAAATATCTGTCAAATTTGGAATTCTCATTATTTGCTGATGTGCTACTTTGACTTGATTCAATTTAAAATTTTAAAGTCAAGGTAAACAATGAAAAATTACAAAAACATCCTTTATCAACCTATCACTTTGTTTCTTCATGGCTGTCGGGCTCTAGTTCTAGCCATAAGTCGAACTGTAGCCTGCATTTTGGAGTATTTTGTATCAATGCTAGAACCCCCTGATAGAATCCTGTAACAATACGTCTTTACTGACAAGATTCCGACAGGAAAGGAAACGCAACTGACGCGTTATTTTTTTCAGCCAAATCATTTTGAATAATACAAGGCCTAGCTGTCTAAATATAAGGTTGCCCTCTTTCGAGGACAGGAGACTGAGTCTGGTTGTTGCCTTAAGCAGACTTGGGGTAGCTTGCGTTACTAAACACTCCCTCTTACCGTATTGATTTCTATTTATAAAACTGTTTACTGTAAGGATGCCCCTACTAGCAGGGCTAATAAATTTGGTAGCGTGATACAAACTGAGGCGTTGGGTAAGAAATCGGTACTCAGAATTCAGTGACAACTGATTTTATTTACAAAAGAAGATAAAAGAAAATATTCTAATTCTGTTTATGTTGACTATTTCCAAACCTCTTCTAGGTCTAGGTCTAATGATCTACTTGTTCAAATCCACCAATGTTTACCGAAAAGAAAAAGATTAAGTTAATCCTAAGCTAACGAATGTTTCTACTTAAAAAGGTTACACTTGAACAGCTAGTCAAGGCTTGAGTTCTGGGTTATAAAAATCCTTTAGTTCAAGCTATTTTTGGGCTAAGCTAAGAATAACCGTACTTGCTTTTAATTCAAATTTCATTAACCTAAACCAAGAGATTCTTTTATTATTTCTTGAAAAGGGTTGTGTATTCCTTTGACCTTTATTAAGCTTTAACTTTAGCAGGGAAACTTAATTGAAAATATCTGGACATAAAGGTTTAGAAATTCTTATGCTGATAATATTGTTCCCCTTTTTCCCCTAACCTGCTTGTATAAACATTGAGGTCACCTTTGTATAAACATGCAGTACGGGGTTAATGAAATGAAATAATGATTAAAAGGGTTCGTATAAAGTCTGAAGATTGCACAAAGGGGGTGGTTAAGTAATGTTATTGTCCGATAATTCCAATTTTCGAATATAAGGTCTTTATAAAGTCAAGCTAAGTCTCAAGGGACTCTAGGCTGAAAAAGGGGAGCACAAAGGGCTCTTCTAACGTTGACTTCTTGGTTAAGGCTCCCTTCCTCTTTGAACCCTCAGTTATTCGAAGCTTAAATTTCTGGGAAGAGATTTAATTTAGCTTATTCTAACCTTAAAATGCTGTTTTGTCCAAATGGCTCAAGCGTTGTTAAGTGAAATATATTAACTGAAAAACCAATCAACAAATGAATAAAACCTAATAAGAGTCTTAAGATATTTCCACCTCTAATCAATTTTAATTAGATTACACATCCTTTTATTAATCACGAAGGACCTCAGGATTACATCACTATTAGTAAGATTCAAAACCCTCTATAAATCTATTGGCAACCCTCAAAGTGGAATTTTCGCCCTAATTACAGTTTATAAGGCTTAAATGTAAGTATTAAATTAATTCAAAGTAGGATCTTAATTTAGTCCAAGCGACAGAAATCTCTCTGAAGTTTGTTACTTTATTTTAGTGTTATTCTCAAAGGAAATTCATGCAGGCTAGTAGAAGCTTTTTATCCTAATTCATAAGGAAAACACTTACTCATATTCCTTGGTTCCGAGGCAAAACTACCCCGATTTGTCTCTATTCCATAAGTTATATTCTTTTTGCTACTTGATCCGTTTAGCGACCGTCCCTCCCTCCTAGCCAATCAACCACCATTTGTTAAAAGTGGTTTCTTTCCAGTCTTTCAATGACTTGCAAAACTGGTCTAAATTAGGTCTTAACATATTTATCACGGGTTCAAAGTTCGTTTGATTCTTGGACAAAGAGTGTCACTACAAGATTTATGACTAGTTATGCAAAGAGAAGTTATTTCAAATTCAAGCTAATTTGAAATTGTCGCTATATTTCTGATCTATGAAGCGAAAGGGAATTCCAAGCTTTAATAAAAATTGAGTTACGGAATTTACACAAAATAAGGCCTCCTTACATTACCCAAAGCTCTTAAGGAACAACCAATAAATCGATACCGCTTTATACTTAGGCGATTAATTTGAATAGGTTATCAAAATCCAGTGATACCTTGATCTTAATGTTAAATTTGATAAATAAAAAGAGAAGAAAATGCTGAATTCCGAGGCATTGAATAAAGTTTCCTCAATGGTTCCTGTCGGAATCGATTGGTGTGGTGTGTGTGCAGCAGTTATCAAAGGAGGTTACTTCTACTGACCAGGTGTCTTCACCGACAAAAAAAAATTATGGTAAAGTTTAGAACTACTGAATATTTCTTCTAGAATACACTTGACTTTTAGTTAAGGCCCGGGTCTGATAGTGTTAGAATCCTGTAATCTAAATTATCTCGTAATGTAAATTCTGCCAATTAGGTGGGAACGGAGGTCCTACTATTTCAAGTTTTATTTGGTCAGTCAGAAGTATTTTAAACTAGGATGAGAGAAAATAAAATAAAGGGTTTCCAAAGTGAGCTAAAAAGACTTGGAATAACCAAAAATGATTAGACACAACTTTATCAATTTAACTCGAAACAGGGTATTTACCAATTATTTCACTTAGCAAGAACAAAGGCCTCTTGAATCTTAGATGAACTATAAATTCAACAAGGAAGATGTCATTAACTAAGTTTCTCTAGTTTGTAGACGGGATTTTATATTCCCAACGTACACCAAGCTCAATTAACACTTCTCACTCCCAAGCCCCTGTATATAGAAAGAAAGGCTAGCATAGCTGTATAGACAGCAAAGAAAGGATTTGGTAGGTAAAACAATGAGCGGGGAGGGGACAGACCTCTGCTCAGGATTCCTACTCCATTGTATCGACACCAGAGAACAAATCTAGCAGGTAATCAAAACCAAGTGAGGCAATCAATTAAGGCAGGTGATATTTCTTCTGATGAGCCCTAATGAAAGGTACTACTTGGAAATATTTCGCTAGATTTAAGGCACCTTTGCTTGTAAATTTACAACGACTTACATTTATTGATGACGACTTTGCATGTATTTGGACATTTCGATTTGGTTGATGGTTCGGTAATACTGTTTGGTCCTAGGTAGTTGGATAGATGAGTAAGGTTAAAACCTTGTTCAAGCGCACATTTATCTTAATCGCTGGATTAGGATGACAGTCCTTTTCTTCTTCTTCTCTCTCTCATTTTTTTTTCTTGCCAAGTAATTACCTCTAAAACATTATATGTGTGAGATTTATTAAAAACACTGAGCTCAAGTTTCAAGACATACTAAGTTGAAGGGGGCACAAAATTCTATTAACTTTCTGTTCCTTGTTACAATTTGCCCGCCACTTTAGCAACTAGTTATTCTAAGTTAATTATCACTACTGTAAAATTAATCGTAATTTGAAGTTTTATGAAAGATCCATCTGGGGTCCTTAAAAAAGGGAGACATCTTAAGATTAATAAATTTCCAGATTGAGTTATCTTCCACTAATGTTATAGATTTGACTGACTCGATCTTAACGAAGAAAAAGGGATAAGAGGAAATCACAAGACCCGTAACGAATTCAAATTAAAATCTAAGAAGGACCTTAAGCTATTTAAAGGGTAATTACAGCTTTCTACTATGATCGGAATAGAGCTTAATAAAATACCTTAGTCAAAGGCATTAACTCAGAGTAAATTCAAAAGCGACTTAAAATTATCTGAGGGATTTAACGCTTTAATAAACCGCAGGTGTAGGCCCTCAAACGGGAAGATACGGCTCTAACTAAAAGTAGGGCCAAAACCCAAAAGAGAATTCAAAAGGCTTTAATTGACATTTCAGCTCAAAATACAAAATTAGTATATCTCAGGTTGACAAAGTGACGAAAATGTTCAATAATATTATTTTAACTTTACATTTAAAGAAACTGAGAGAAGACAGGTGGTTGCCACAGATAGCTAAAGAAAACTTACTTACCAATAAGTTCCTCTCCTTCTTAACTTGATCTTGACACAAGACAACCTCTTTTTCTCTTGGATCCGTAGAATATATTCGTTTTGGCACTTAATTTTGATTCGTTTAGTGTTTTTTTTTCTTCCACCCCTTCTCTAAATTCTAGCCAATCCCTTACTATCTGTTAAATAAGTATTTTTTTTTCTGATATATTGGGCCTTCTTCTTAAAACGTGTAATTTCGCAATACTTTTGAGACATTCAATTTAGTCTTTTAGCAAAACTAGACTAAATTGGATTTTTCATTATTTACTACGGTTAAAGTGTTTGAATAGTTATTATTCTTTGAAATAAATGGTTGTCAATACAATTTTACGACTTGACAATTTATTACGGCTGATATAAAAGGCGAACGTATTGTCAAGTTAAGCTAGGTGAAATAGCAGGTTTATGTTTGATTTATTTGACCAAAGAGGATTTCAACTTTTATCGAAATTGAGTTACTAAAATTACGTAAGTTTATTAAGCATAATAATAAGGCTTTCTTAAATAAGGAAGAAAAATTTGTAAGCTATTAAGATTCAAGAAATATTTATAAAATATATAACATACAAAAAGATCAAAAATGCTAAAACTGAAAAAAAAATTGAATGATAATTTCTCATTGTTACAAAATGGTCTCATTCTTGCTAATGGGAAAGTAAGCTTCCCGCAACGCTTCGTGGTTTTTTGTGTTTTTCTTATGTTCTTTTGCACTCAATGCCTTTGCAAATTCGTTGTTTACTTATAAATTGTGGTTGACAACCTTGTTCTCAGTAAACAAAAAAAACCTGTTGCATGGGCAACACACTGGGATTCAGACTGCCGAATTGTTCAGCGGCCACCAATTACAAGAAGTAGGTGGAGTCTATTATTCTTACGTGTAGAAATCTCGTGTAACGAAATTAGTCCAAACGAATTCTCATTGCAGGAAATTCAATGGGCCTATTAATTGGTGCCAGCACACTAACTTTGATTGAGATCATTGAGTGGGCAGCTTGGAGCCTTTTAAACCTTGTGAAAAATATCAAGAGAAGGATGTATCACGGTGAAATTAGAACGGACAAATGAACAGTCCATAGTTACACGTAAATCGATTTTTGTTTGTCACCGTATGTTCGTCAGTTGAGTTTAAGTACTTCATCTGAAGTAAAAATATCTTAGTTTTTCATTTTCTTTTTAATCACGCCAAGTTTAGGAAATACCGAGATATTTTGCAGCTGTCGGTACTTGAGAATATTTTGTTGAAACCTCGTTGATGAAAATCCCAAATGTTTAAGAGAAGTGAAAAATCATTTATTATTTTTTCTATTGCTAATGACATGATATACTTTAGCTGTTCTTCTGTAAAGGAGAGTCTCCTTAATTTTCGTTCATTTCTTCATTAAGTTTTTCAACTTTTCATATTGTGTTACTTTCAGCACCTTTATCCGGGTCATATTTCCCAGTACTTTACTATGGTATTTCAATTCAATTGTTATACTTCTTTCTTCAAGTATTATTGGTGGGTTTTTTCTTGCTTTCTGCCATTCGTGTTTTATATGAATCTTTAGATTTTGCGGTGGGTTTTTAAACTTTAAATTTGTAAAAAAAAATTCCCAGGCTTCCTTGTTGGATTTTGTGACTACTTTTTTGAAGTTCGCCTTACAGTCATTAAGTTTTAAAAACTTTTACTTTATCTGCTCTATAGAATTTTCTCTGGGCACTATTAATTTTATTGTCTCCCAGAACGTATAAACATCCTATGTTGAACAAATTTAAATTTTCTGCCGAATTATTAGTTCACAAGAGTTAGAGGGATTGGAATTTTACTATCATTAGCGGCGTTCGTTGTCGCCGTCCGTCATTTTCAGTTTAACCAAGATATTCTCGGTTATACTCTTACATTGTGTTTTATTTCGCTGTTCGCTGTTCTACAAACGTCATTCTACACTCAAAAAAAGCCTTATAAGTATTCCTCAGTCAAGTAGAATTTCGAAAACAGTAATTCTAGATACGGCACGACAAGGATTTGAGTTACTAGAGGAACAAAGTGACTCTTCAATAAACTCCAGCTGGAAGCTAAAGCAGACGATGTCACATTAGGAGCTTCATAGCTATGTTTGGCACTTGCTACTGGTGGCAAAGAAAATTTTCTATTTTAGCATAGGGAATTATATATTTCCCTTGCAATTTCCTTCTTTCATACTCTTGTGTAAAGACGGCCTCCGAAAATAAGGATGGGATAGGGGTGAACCAAGGTTTTTAAGGGCCTGGACCCGTAGCAATTGGGATCCCTGCTTTAACAGTGATGAATTTGAGTTGAATTGATGTCAAAAGTTGTTTCATTATTAAACTAGCCTTTCAGGTGCCTGGGACAATTTGAATGTGCCTCCCCCTAAAACTTAGCATACCATACATAGCATGGGGAAATGAACTTTACTCTAATAATTTAGCCTAGTACTTAAAAAAAAGGCAAATACAGCCATGATCAGCGGCATTTCAAGTCTGATTTTATTTGAAAGGAAGGAGTGACCTTATAAAATTTACAAATTGGTACCTGATTGCAACTGAAAATGAGTAAGTTTTTTTTCAATTAGGCTACTTAGCAAAGTCTGTACAAAATCAAGATTAAAGTGAAATTTGACGCATTTTATTGTTCTTTCATCTCTATCCTATCAGAAACAAGAGCGTTATTGCTACATTTTCTCTGGTAGGAGGGAAAAATGGCGATCATCCTGCGGTTAAAATCAAAATTATGCCAATTTCTTATTAAAAACGATGTGAAGTAGTGAGAGTTTCTATTTTGGGAGGTGGGCGCTTTGTAAAAGTAGGTGAAGTATCAAACATTTTTGAAAAACACATTACTGAAAAGTTTATTCAAGCAGACCTGGAAGGCAAAATTTTCAATTCATTACTCTACTCGTTTACTTTTTACCAAGCTAAATAAGAAATGTGTTATTCCAGCGATTATTTTTTCTCGAGATTAGTGAATATCTCGAGATTAGATTTTAGATATCTTATATTTTCTCATTTAGTCTTCCTAGTGGACATGTAAACGAATTGGCTCATCACAAAAGATTAAAAATCATGGAATCGCAGAGAAGTGTATCTTTCGAAGTGGTAAGAGCTTAGATAAGGCCCCATAAAGCTTTTAGCAGCTAAAAGGCCCTTCAAAGTTTCTTTAAATCCCGCCTGAAAAGTAAACTTTTCTTATCTATGGATCTACTCGTCTACTCTTTACAGAGCCAAATTTAAAATATGATGTTTGTACGATTTGTTTCTCTCTAGATTTGCCATTTCCAAATCCGCCATGTTTGCAGAAACAGTCAATCTAAAGATGAAACAGGAATTTTGATAGGATAGGGTAGAATTTTAGATTAGTATTAGAGGGCTGACACAATTTTCTTGTATTTTCTCTCAAAATGCAGGCATTGATACCGAAACTGCTTGCAGAAACATGTTGAAGACGTAAAAACTGTGACGCATATAAAAAATAAATTTCTAGCATTCTTCAGATAAAGAATGGTACGAACTTCGATGTTAATCGAAAGGTGAAAACGAACGCAGTAACTATGAAACAGAGGTTCTAAACTGTGTTGCCACGCTTAGTAAAATTTACTAAATATAATCAAAATGGACCCAAGTTAGTAAATTTAGTAAATCGAGATCACATTTTTGGTAAATTTTTGAAAATTTTGAAAATTTAGTAAGTTTTTCAGTAAATTTACCAAAAACATGAAAAGAACCATGTTTGAAGATTTTTATGTCAAGTTTTATTCTATTAAAAAAAATGAACTGTCTAAATTAATATTTTTTTTAATTCTATGGCTTCAGTTTCAGTCCCTCCCACCTCTTCATCGTCATTGGTATATCGTGTGAAGCTTTGAAAGCCTGAAGCATGGATACAACTAATAAATTGCGTTTTTATTCAGGAATTAAATAAAAAAAAGAAGTTTTTTCAACTGAACGTAAAGAGCAACATTAAAACTTAAAACAAACAGAAATTATTAGGTATACGAGGGGGGTTGCTCCCTCCTCAACACCTCACTCTTCACATTAAATTTTTTGGCATTTTAAAATGGGTTACTTATTGTTCTAATTAACCGATCCTTGTGTGTCTGGAGTCATTTTAAAGAATTGGGACATAATTTGAACTTTAGCGTAAAAAGTGAGGTGTTGAGTAAAAGAGTGAGGTGGGGGCAACCCCCTCATATACATAATTTATTTTTGTTCTTTTTAAGTTTTAATATTGTTCCTTACTTTCAGTCGAAAGACCTTGTTTTTTTATTTGATTTCTCATCGTTTTCTAAATAGCGCCTGGAAATCTGGTTCCATCTCATCGGAAAAATCCCCTTCCCGCAGAAATATTCTCTGGACAATTCAATCATGGTGAAAATTTGCCCCGGGCAATTATCCTTAACACCTCCACGTGTAAAATTGAGGCAGTAAAGAGAAAGCAAAACATATAAAGAAATTTCGTATAGGAATTTTGGCAAATTCCCCCAGTATACAATTTCCACTGAAAATTTCACCCCCTGGAAAATTCCCTCTCCATAGAAAATTCTCCCTGCGCAAATTCCTCCCAGCGAAAAAAAAATGTTCTCCTCTTCCCACCCGAAAATGTATGCATACTTCCCAAAATACTAATGCTAAACATATATTATACGTAAACAATGAGAAAATTTTATAACTTAAAAACCTTTCCCCTGGGGCTTTGAGGGGTTATGTTATCTCCAAATTCATAGTAACTATGCCTTTCAACTATCATGGGCACCCATAGGCTGAATTCCAGGGGGGGGGCAAACCTCGTCTAATTGGCATTTTTAATGCTATATAATTGAGATCTCAGAACAAAAATATAAAAATAAGGCAGCATCATTCAGCCAGGGGGGGGTCGGTAGCCCCCCCCCCCAATATGGGTGCCCATGTCAACTATGCTGAACAAAAGAGCAGTCCTCACAATTTTGATCATACGATTTTGGAAAAAAGGGGCATGAGAGGGGGCCTAGTTGCCCTCCAATGTTTTGGTAAATTAAAAAGAGCCCTAGAACTTTTAATTTCAATTAGAATGAACCCTCTCCTGATATTCTAGGCCCAGAAGGTTGATACAGTTACCACAGGAAAAAAAATAAACACGCATCCGTGATCTTTCTTCTGGCAAAAGTACACAATTTTTTATCTTTGTAGACAAGAGCTTGAAACATCTACAATAGGGTTTTCTGATATACTGTATCTGATAGTGTGATTTTCATCAAGATTTTTGAATTTTAGGGGGTCTTTCCTTCTTTTTTGAAAAATCACCGTTTCGAAAAACATGAAAACCTTTGATGGATTATAACTAAATTTAATAAGGCTTATATATTTAAAATCAGCATAAAAATCCAATTCTTTTTATACATCTTTTTGTATCAGAATTACGTTTTTTAGAGTTTCGGTTACTATTGAGCAGGGTCGCTCCTTACTTATAGTTCGTTACCACAACTTCTTTGATCAATTCTTTAATCAGTAAGGTATTTTTACTGACAGTTTTAAATATAATAATAGGTGTGTTCGGTGCACGAAGGCACATGGTCAGTTTTTGCAAAAAAGTGCAGTTTTTTTTTTCATCCTGCATTCGAAGATTTTCATATGTTTGCTAAGGTTGATTTGTGATTCATTTTAACAATTGATATGGAGAAGATAATCATTTTAATGCATAAAGTCCCTGTAAGGATGGTAATCTTTAGGTAGTAAAATAAATATATTTATGTCGAAGCCTCATCATCAAAAAGAATTGGCCAGCTAAAAAAAATGCTAGAATCATCTGAATTTTTCCCTTGACGGCAGTTTCTTGTTTGTCGTGCATCGGAAACTACCAATAATATTAAATTACAGTCTACTCAGACAGCAAATTAATGTCTAATATACGGAGCGGCACAAATCAACAGAAGGATTGATGCATTCGAGGTTCTTGAGAGCTTCATTGATTCCATGACATTATCCCGTAAGGAAATGGTAAGAAAGAGCCTTCAAGTACAGCTGAGGGTTACTAGGCAGGGTGTTGCTCCCAATCCGTTTCCGGTGGAATATTTTCTTCTGACAAAATACCTTATAGTGGTAAGACAACTGCTGCCGCTTTGAATTCATTTCTTGCATTCACAAACAGACAGCTGTTGTCCGACTCAGTCAAGTCCACAAGAATTGATTTGAACAAAGAGGACAGTTGTTTATCGACTGGTGAAAATTCGCAGCAGGTCGCTGCTTCTCTTTCTCGGACTGTCGTGACCGACCCCCATCGGACAAAAATAGTCTAGTAATAGACTTAAGAAGGAGTAATAAAAAAGAGACCCTTCAACGTGGACTTTGGCTTCTCTATGGCGCAAGCGCGCTCCTCCCCTCAACCATTCAGAATTAGCTCCACGCTTTTTAGGGTAAAGAAATATTCCATTTCCTGTAGCTCCAACGAGCAACGAATCGATGTTGTCAGCTTTTTTCCTCTCATATGTAGTAAATTTTTTCAGAGCAGGCGGCAACACTGGCTGTAAGTGACGATGTGTTTCGGGAAGAAGCCGAAAAATTTTGGATTTATAGAGAGCCCATTAAAGAGGAAAGTCGAGTGATCTATTAGGAGATAAAACGGTAAAAGCCTGTCTTGGTGTAAGTTTTAGTGGTTCCATTCTTGATAAGAAAATATTGATCAAAGTAAATGCACCACTTGATGCCTTTTTATATACTCTCTTCAAATATAGATTAATAATCATTTATTAGGCTAGTTATGTATGCTTATTTGCCATTAAATTAATGAAAAGAAAAGCGTTATGTTTTAACTTAGGGTAAAACCCCTAGTACTTGGTCAGTGCCTAACCATTAAATTAGTCCCATTAATCATTAATGATTAATGGTCAGTCCCATTAAATTAATGAGAAGAAAAGAGTTATGTTTTAACTTAAGGTAAGACCCCTAGTACTTGGTCAGTGCCTAACCTTGGTCAGATATTATGGTTAAAAAGTATTTTTCCTATACATTGACAGCTGGGTCTTAATCTTAGACATTATGTGTATAAGATTAAATAGTTGTGATTGACTGATGGTTAGGACTAGTCAGTTTGGATTGGCTGACTAAAATCTTGGAAAACATCTGGTTTTTTAGCATTTGAATTTAAACAAAAGTTACCTCTAGGCCTCAGCCTATTTAAATATAATTATTTTATTTCACAACACTTGTTTTAGATTGAATCTATCCAAGGCTGACTGTGTTTGTGATTAGGATATGTTGTTCTAACTTTAAGATCCTGTGCCAAAGATTAGGGTAAAATTCTACTTTAGTTATTTTTGGCTATCTTGGAAAGGGGTTAAAGTTAGGGAAATGAAACTTTCAGGGATGGGTCTGCAGGCTAAAGTATGGCCTGGGAAGGTATTTTGAAGTACCTACCTAAATTCCTTGTCCCTCTAGAGGGCCCTGAAATTTGCCTACATGACAGGTCTATACCTATTGAAATTTGAACAAAACAACATTTTACCTTAATTTTCAGTTATCAGTTTCTTTTTCTCTGGTTTTAGTTCTGAAAATGCAATTTCTGTTATTTGAGCAGAATTTTAAGTCATACCAATATTTTTTTTCAAAATTTAGGAAATGTATTTATATATCTTTAAAACCTTATAAATTGGGACAGAGCAAAGTTGTGAAGCTAAAAAAAAATTTTGTTCTACTTCATTTAAGCAGGAGATCTATTTTGCAAGGTTTTACTTTCATAACATATAGATTTTTTTTAAGGGTCATCAAAGGTCTGGACCCTCTAGAGGGAGAAGGAGTGGAGGTAGGTACTTCAAAATATCTGCCAGGATATACTTTAGCCTGTAGAAAGTTTCATTTTCCTAACCTAACCCCTTCCCAAGATAGCCAAAAGTAGCTAAAGCAGAATTTTACCAAGATTAGAAAGCATTGTCTAAGATCTGGCTTAGCTTTTAAATGTGTAGTCAAGATTAGGCTCCACTGTTATCTATCAGTATATTTGAAATTATGAGTATTGTATATGTTAAAATATTCTAGCTAATCACATACTTGTTAAAAAGATGTTGACACACCCAATAATGAAACAATCCACTTTCTAGTCATTTGATAGAGATTTTACAATGATTTAGTTGTTAAAGAATGAATTAGCTGGCTGAATACTAGGCCTAGTTATCATATCTACCCTAGTCTATAGATAGTTTAGGGAATGTATTTGACAACCTTTGAAGTGGCCAACTGCTTAGGTAGATCTGTTCCCAGATATAGCCCTATGAATACATAAAAACTAAAAGAAGACAATGAAACAATGAAATTCTTACTTTAGTAGGTAAATTTGCCAAATGCTCTGAAGAAGGGCACTTTCTAGGACATGAAGAGAGGCATTAATAGATTGCTAATTTTATGTTCTTTTTTATGGTTAAAGTTGTGTTTGTTACAATTCATCCCCAGCCCCCAGATGTTCCTGTATATAGCCTTAGGGTATATAGGCTATCAAAGTAAAAAAAAGAACAAAATTCTAACACAATGAAATTCTCACTTTATAATATGTAGCATATTTATTTTAATCAAATTATCATGTTTCCTTCTGTTATTTTTCTTGTTTTGAATTCATTTAAGGAAGTGTTTTATCCATTATTCAGTACAATTGCTCAAGCTAACCAGGATATCTCAGTATATGTAGTAAAACTACTTTTACCATAGATCAATCAATAAAAAGAGTAGCTAATGAATATATAATTAGAGCTATTCTTAGTATATAAGTATAGTTCTAATGTATACATCAGAGGAGAGGGGAGGGGAGGGCACATTGTCAGGTTAATGGCTATTGTGTTGAAAATGAGCATAAAATAAGGAACTTAATGGTACCATTTTATTTTATGTTATTTCTGTATATAGCCTTGGACTATGTAAGGAGGGGGGGGGGGGGGGGTGGGGGGGTTATAAATTGTTGCAAATGGAAATTTATTCATAAAATTAACAACCTAAAATATCTCTCTTTTTGTTCTTTTTTTTCAAATTCACTCTATAATATTCAGGATGTTTCTATTAATCAGATTATTGTATTTTGTTTCATTTTTATCCATTTTTTAAATCAATTCAGATAATAGTTTGGTAAATAGTGTACTCAGTTACAGACAAAGATAGATTCCAGAGTCTAGAAAGCTACTTGTTATACAACACATCAAGAGCTGAAAAACAACAACAAAGAAATATATTATTATAGCTACATGTAGGACCATCAGGGTGGGGCAGGTGTGGGGTGAAATGTCATAAAAAAACAATGATATTTAGAAAGAGCAGAAAATAAAGAATATAATGGTACCCTCTTTGTTTTGGTACCTTTCTGTATAGAGAGTAGAACCTCTAAGCTGATGCCACTATCTCCTATTCTGAACTAAACATTTAGCTGTACAGTCTAATGGCAAAATCCTGTCTAAAATGGGTAATATATTTATTTAAAAAATCATAATCAAAAGCCCCAAAGGGCTGGATTCAAATTTTGGGATCAACAAACAATAACATAAAGAAAAACTTAAAGAAACAACAGTACACATAAAACTGACAAAAGAATAAAACAATGATACATTGATTATTGTTTAAAACTGTTGTTTTATCAAACTTGTCATAAGAAAATATAAGTATATACAGTAATTAGCCATGACATGCTAAAAGAAAAGCAGGTAAGCTCAATTAGTGTTTTTTTTTTTTTTTTTTTGCATTGTCATTTGATAATGATGGCTCATAAGAATAATTGCATTGCTTCAGAATCAAAACATCAGCGTAATGGCAATGATCTTTGCTCTCCTATGTTATTTTAAATAGTATCACTATTCTATTTTGCCACATCAAAAGCTAATAACACTCCTATATTCTTAATATTATTTACTAGAGAGTAAAGTGTTTTTTTTTTTTAGTCATAATGTTTTATTATTTTCATATGACCCTGTTAACAATTCATTGTTTATATTGTGATAATTCTATGCTCCCCTGCCCCCTCCAAAACAAAAAATTATTTTCAAAACTCACTGTATCATACCTATAGCAGATATCACCCAGGAACACTGTAGTTATGTAAAATTACAGCCATATAGGACTACATCTGGCTAAAATTTTCATAAATGAGGTTTTTAATTGTAATAATTATGGTTGCAACCTGCAGTCTAGTTAAGAGTCAATCAGTACATAGTTGTAAAAACAAAATAGTTTTTAAAGAAACGGTCAGGTGGTAAATATTTTACATGTAACTTTACTTTAAAATAGTAAATTTTGGTTAGGTTTGATGGAATTGTAATTTGTAATTACAAAAAACAAATTATGGTAATTGCAAAAAATTGCAACTTAAATTGTAGGTGTGCAGTTAAAATTGGCATTGTCAAAATCCTTAACAGGAAGTTCATAGCTCCCCACCTTGAGCAATAAGGAAAGACAACATTTTTGTATGGGTGATGTTTATGTGTCTCTGTTTTTCACCAGAGGTGGTTGTTACAAACAAGTACTCATGGAATGTAAGAAGAAGGCTTGTTTGAATGGATATCTAAATATCAAGGGCTTTTTTTAGATATTAGAAGAGATCAAGCAACAGAAAAGTGCTGTCTTCAGCTATTTTGTGCTGCAAAAGATCAATTTTGGCCAAATGTTAGAAAACGAAAACTTTTAGATAGCCAAACAAACCATTATGGTCTGAAAGCCTGAACTGGAGATTCACAGTTCCCTGTCTTAAAAATCAAGTAAAATTTTAGCAGTAGTAATATATAACCATTGTGTCTCCTTTTTTCTTTTCTGTCCAGGGATGATGATATAGAACTAGAGGCCATAGATATTTGTGAGGGGGCTCATGTGAATAGAATAGTTTTAGGGCCTTCCCTAAGTCAAGAAAGAGATAGTGAAACAACAAAGTACCGTTCTGTGCTGTAAAGCAACAATTTTGGCCAAATAAACCAAACAGCCAGTGAGTGAAAACTCAACTTTTTAAAGACTGTTTATAAAATTGATCCCATGCCCTCTCCTTCTAAAAAAAAAATAAACAAAAGACTCTTAGTTCACTTGTGCCTTCCAAAAGCCAAAAGAACTTGATGAACTGGGGCAAAATTTGTCTTTGTCATATACTTTAGAGTTTAATGAATTTCATGTATTTTAGTATTAATGCATATGTGCAAGTGGGTTTTGGGGTATGTAAGTTGGAAAAGGTCCACAAAGTCTATATGACAAATTTGCACATCAACTAATGCTGACCTATTTTTTGTATGATTGCCTAAGTTTAATAAGAGCTTTATGTTAGGCTTATTGTATATATTCAAAAAAAATAAAAACTTAATTCAAAAAACACACTTTTATGACAGAAGTAAAGTGCAAAGATAAAACTTATGTTGGAAGTAAAGTCTGAAGACAAAACCGACTCATAATATTTTGTATATTTGTAGAATGGTGAAGATTAGTGCTCTACCAAAAACACATAACCCATGCCAAAAAAAAGAATATTATTTATGGAGCAAAAAGTCCTTAGACAAAAAAAAAATAAAAGCCTAATTTATAAAGCTCTTTGCAATGTTTTACCAGCCATGGCATGGATAAATTTTAGCATTAAATTTAAATGCATAAAAAAACTCAAGCAAAAAAACTGAAATTTTATTTTTGTAGAAAAAAGTCATTTAGCAGCCTACAAAAAGATATGCTTCAGATTTTTCCCCTAAAAATAATTGTCAAGCAATGCCAAATTAAGTAAACTCAAATCAGAAGGAACACTATAGCATTGCCTATAGTAAAGGCCATAAGGCTTCAATGTTTTATTTTTTCTCAGATGCATTTCATATGGGGTGGTCATATAAATCTGGGAATGGGCTCATTTGATTTTAAGTCAGAAGTTCTAGTGGTCTTTGGAAGAGTCAAAAGTGATTGCAGGGCAACTGTTCCCCCTGCCCCAACCCTCTTTTCCTCAAAAGTATTCAATCAAAATTTTGAAATAGCCATTTTGTTTAAAATAATGCAAAGATCAAATATTTATTCCTCTAGGGTTGGGCCCCCCCCCTCCCACGAAAGAAATGGTCCACCTCCCATGCTCTTTTTTCCCCTATTGCTTCTGATCAAAATTTTGGAATAACCATTTTGTTCAAAATAGTCCAAAGGTCAAATAACTATAGCTCAGGGCTTGACACCCCCCCCCAGGGCAAGGACTATAAGTTATGCTAGTTGCCTGTTGTTAAAATATAAGGTTTTGTATGGAAGGGGTGGTTGTATAAACTTAGTAGGGGGCTGATTTGATTAGAAATTTAAGGTTCTAGTTTCTTTTAAAAGTTGAAAGTGATCAGAGGGTACCCCCCCCTCCCCCTCATGCCCTTTTTCCCTAAAGGCATCCAATCATAGTTTTGAGGTAGTCATTCTATTCAAAATAATTCAAACATCAAATAACTATAACTTAAGGGTAGTCAAATCCCCCACAGCCCCTGGGGCTGTGACTTATGCAAGTTGGCCATAGTTAACATATAAGGTTTTTGTGGAAGGTTTGGTTCTATAAACTTTATAGGGGGCTCATTCGATTGGAAATACAAGAATCTAGTTCTTTTTTTAAGAGTCCAAAGTGATCAAAGGGCAACCAACCCCCTTGCATGCCCCTTTTCCCCAAATACATCTAGTCAAAACTTTGGGATAGCTAGCTCTGTCCAAAATAGTCCAAAGGCCAAATAAATATGCTTCCAGGATTTACTCCCCCCCCCCCCAGTGGTTGGGGCAAGGACTTTAAGCTATGCAAGTTGCTTGTAAGCTATTCAGGTTGCATAAACATATAAGGTTTTTTATGGAAGGGATGGTTTTATAAAATTTGATTAGAAATTGAAAGTTTTAGTGCCCTTGTTAAGAGTCAAAAGTGATCAAAGGGCAACCAACCCCCCTTCATGCCCTTTTTCCCCAAATGTATCAGATCAAAAGATAGCCATTTTATTCAAAACAGTTCAAAGGTCAAACAACCATGCCTCCAAGGTTGGTACACCTCCTCTTAGTTTCTGGACAATGTCTATAAGCTATGCAATTTCCCAACTGTTAATATATAAGGATTTTTATTGAAAAGAAGGGTATGTTTGATCCCAGGGCTCCAAAAAAGCTTTAGGTATTAAAGTTAAAATTTAAGGAAATGTTGAGAGGGATGCCAAACATAATCAAAACACCATGTGCTTGCTGGGTGTGAAAAGGAAATATCAACAATATCTAAAGAACAACAGAAAATATTAAGTTGAAAATATCAGGGTATGTGGAGACGTTGAAGAGAGATTTCAGGGTAACCAGTTCTCACCTCCTCTTTGCTCTTTTTAGGTACACCCCTCTACTCGAAATTTGAAATTGTCTTTGTATTCAAACTAGTCAAAAGGTCTAATAGCTATACTTTCAGGAATACCATGCCCCCATAGCCTCAGGGCAAGGACTGTAAATTATGCAATTTGTCCATTTTTTATATGCAGGATTTATCATTAGGAAATGGGAAAATATTCTATTCTGGGTTTATCTGAAAAGGCTAAGGGTATTGAGGTGAAACCTAGGAAAATCTTGAGGGGTATGTTATTCTGAATCAAAAGGCATCCAGTTTATCAAAAAGAGGATCTGCAGTATTCTAAGAATGGCTGAAGGTATTGAGTTGAAACTTTCAGGACATTTTTTCTTGGGGGGGGGGAGTGGCTGGAGGGCCGCCAACCCTCTTCCATGCCTTTTTAGTTGCTATTTCTCCAAAAATATTTGATCAAATTTTAAATAGACATCTTATTCAAAAACTTAAATAACTATGCATATGGGGATGTCATAACCCTAAAGCTATAGAGAGAGGTGCTGAACACAATAAAACACACTGTGTTTGGGCTGATTGTCAGACGGATGTATCATCAATATCTAAGGAATAGCTGAGGTAGTAAGTTGAAATATCATGAGATGTTGGAGTTATTGGAGGGTAATAAAACTCGATTTTGTTCAAAAGAGTTAAAAGTTCTAGTAACTGTACTTCTGAGGATGCAATCCTGGGAATAGGAATAGCCAAATTTTGGAATAGCCATCTTGTTCAAAATAGTTGATAAAGTATAAGTTGTCTGGTGTTTATATACAAGGCTGGTTATAGGGGAAAGGTGGCATGTTTGATGCAGAGTCTCCAAAAAAGCTAAGAATATTATGTCAAGGGGATTGTCAAACAAGATCAAAGCACACTATATGCAGGAGGGTTTTTGAATGGGCACAACAACAATATCTAAGGAACAGCTAATGGTGTTAAGTTGAAACTTTGAAGGCATATTGGGAGGCATTTGGAAAAGGAACAAAGGGAAGCCCCCCTCTCCCCTTTTGCCCTTTTAAATTCTCTTCTTAATATGTATATAGATTTTAAAAAGCCATTTCATTCAAAATAGTCACAACACCTAACCTATGCCTCTGGGGATGCTATATCCCCAAAGCCCCTGGGGAAAGAATGTAAATTATTGCAATTTGTTGATTTTCTACATGCAGAATTAATCATTAGAAAGGAGGGAATGTTTGATCCTGGATGTTTCCAAAAAGTTCAAGGGCTTTGAGGCAAAATTTCAGGAAATGTTAAGCTAAAACAAAAGAAACTATATGTATCCAAGTTATCAAAAAGGTCTATCTGCAATGTCTTAGGAACAGGTACAGATATTAACTCGAAACTTTCAGGGCAACTACTACTACTGCTACTATGGCTGCTGCAAATGAGACTGGTTGTGATTGCAACTGTGACTACTGTGTGTGTGGGTATTTTTGGAAAACCAACACAAATAATCACTACCCCCTGGCATGGGTGCACTTCCCCATTATGAAAGCCCTAGATAACTAGAGAAGTAATACTAAAAGCATATACTAAACCGCTATAAAGACTTCCATGCAATCCCATGTAGTTTGTGCAAGTTATTTGTAATCCCAATGTAACCAATTGTACAAAGACAAATTTTCCTGCTCTTGAATGTGTTGGGAACAAATAAAAAGTAGGCCAGTAAGCACAGTTATATAACCCCTCACCCCTGAAGATGAACATATTTACAATTCCTGCTTCAAATTCACTCTTCATGTAAAGGAGCTATTCCTAAAATATGTTATTTAATGTATGTTAGTGTCTTTACTGTACACACCAGTTGTATAAACTTCTTGGACCTATATTGCAGAAGTTAGGGGGGCTGTAGAATAGGGATAAGTCTTTGAAAATCCATCCTTTCAGTCCCCTTAGCCCAAGGTATATGCCTCATAAGTTTCAAGCAGTTTTGGGCGCAACTGTGCAAAGGTCAGAAAATGGGGTACACCTCTTAAAATTATCATTCTCATGTCTCTTGGCTCAAAGTGTTTACTCCATAGGTCTCAAGCCAATCTGTAAAAAAAAAATACTCTTTCTGTTAGAAATGTTAGTGGTGTGGGTGGTATCACAGTGGTTATGAACCCATTCTCCATCTTAAATACATGAAATTGAAAATTTCTTGCACAATTCCTGTACAAAAAAGGCAAACTTGCCTACCGTTGTACTAAAAGTTTGATGGTGCAAGGGGCAAGGGAGGTGGGAGAGGTTGTGTGCCTCCAATAATACTTATACTTGTGGAAAATCGTTTCACAATTCTGCCTCAAACATGGTGCAAGATCCAGGTATATCTGCTAAAAATTCAGTGAGGAGTGGAAAGGAAGGGGGGGGGCAATATTGTTCTTCCCACATGGGAAAACAATAATTACAAAAAGTTGTGACATGCTGATCTTTCTGCTAAAAGTTGGAGTTGACAGAGTCCTACTTTGATCCTTGAATCACAGAGATCAGAAATCCTTGTGTCAGGTGGAAACAAGGACTCACTTTATGTCCTCAGGAATGCAGATTGCAAATCCTTACATGACTCCTCTTCAAACAAGGTACAACATACCCAACTTTCTGCAAAAAAAAGTTGTCTTTGAGAGAAGGGAGTGTTAGAGCATGGACCCACTTAATGTATCCAATTTTAATTATTGTGAATCCCTATAGGCCTATGATTCTGGATTAAATAAGGCTCCACATGCCCATCTCTCTATTAAAAAGTTTGCAGTGTAGAGAGGCCAGTGACAAACAGGAAAAGCAGTTTAAAATGTGATCTTGGTATGGCAGTCCCACCTCCTAATATCCCATCTCAGAAAAGAGCAAAGTGAAAGCAGTTTTTTTTCTTAGCAAAGATACAATTATTAAAGATAAGGATGCATGCATGATAGCATTCCTTATGCAAAACAAGAAATGAAAAACTCAATCAAAACCAAAAATTGCTTCTGATGGTAGATGACAGCAGTTTGGGACTCATTGGAAAGTATCCTCTCTTTGGATCTCTAAATTTCTCTATTTAATGTTCTAAGTAGATATGTTACCAATAGAGCCACGGAGTCATAATACATCTCGTGAAAACGCCAAGTGTAAGAAAAAATGTTTTAGAGAAGGCTATGTAAGTATATATGTCCACAAACGCTTTTTGATTGCGTGATAATGCAAGCAAAACAGATATCCATCCCCATAAATTGACCTATTTTATCTACTGATAACTGTATTTTGTCTAATCTTGGTTTGTCTATCTGTTGAATAACTATTTTGTCTAATCTGTTGAATAACATGACTTATGTCCATTAGGCCACAAAAGGCATCCATTTTTCAGACTGGAGTAAATATTTTTGAAACCATAGCCTGCTTGTTATTTGGTCACTGAGAATAAAGTGGGCTTCAATTTTATCTCTTTAGACCCTCTTAAAAAAAATTGGCATGTTTGAACTGTAGCACACTAAAATTGTACATTACTTATTGTAAAAAGCAAATGTATGAATGTTTGCTGGTTTGAATCCTCATTCACCTACAGCTATAAACCTGAAACAAACTGTTTGAAAATCTTTGTAATGATGAAACTAGTGCAACTGAATGAACTTCTGGTACTAGCAAAATATACTCAGGCTGAAATATACATCAAGCTTGTAATTTAAACAGAAACTAGACAGTTTATAATGTTATGCTCTGTTTTAGTTGTTTGTTTTTTTCAACTAAGCTAAACTTAATTTCTATTCATACACCTTGGTGAGGTTCTCCATCCCATCCTTACATGTAACTATCTTTACACCGGATACACGAAGACCTGCACTTTCCTCATGCCTTCATGGCATTTGGATTTCTATTTTTAGCTGCAGGTCAGATTTGACTACAGCTGATGCAAACATTTGCTGTGCATACAATACCACTTCTAAAAAATGTGCATTACAATAAACAATTAGCTTTTGACTGTTTTACAATGGAATTTCGTATTAAATAAAGATAATTACTAAAATACGCATGGTCTTTGATCAAAAAGCATGGTCTTAATGATTGTAATTAGAGAAAAAGAAGTTAGTCATATGGTTATGCAACTGTTACTGTCCAGGAATCTTTCACCAACATTATCTTATTGGCCTTCTCCTTCATAGTTATAAATTGATTATTGTCAGTTATTGGCATTTTTTTTTACTGCTACTTGACAGTTATTGGTCACCAGTACTATTTTATTTACTTTTTCTATTATCAGTTATCATTAAGTTATTGTCAGTTGTTTACATTTCTTATGGGTGATGTGGAAATGGGCCTTTAGTGTTTGCTAGTATCTGGTTTACTGAGCAAATCTTTTATAAGCAATTTTGTCCATATTTGCACTTGAAAATTGGTGCGCACACTTTCCATTGTAAGGTGACAATTAATTGGAAAAATTGGAGTTCTTCAAAGAGTTTCTTCTAGATTCAGATCAAGTAAATACTCCAAATTGGTGAAATAGTTCCACTTTATAACTTAGCTTTGCATATAACATGTTCTTTGGTTCCAATATGACTGTTAGGCCTACTTGGACTTTTTCAAGACTGGATAGTCAATTTTTTATGCAGCAGTACTACTGTATTAGCCACCTTATTATGATTCAAGTAAATTGAATATTATGGAAGTTATTGCTATCACTCAACAATACTTGTTTTTGTTTGTCTTGTGACATTTTTTATTTGTACTACTTAAGAGAGCTCAGTTGCACCTTCTACATTTAGTTTTCAGCATGTTGTAGCCTTTTCAAGTTTGATTAAAACTTGATTCAGTTGGCCTTTCCATTACATGGGAAACTCCATTGAACAATTTATTTCAAATTTCTGGTACCCATAATGGTATAAACAAACAAAAATTAATTTATCCCGACGTTGTATTTTTGGTTTCATGTATCATAGTTGTTTCAAATTCAATGAAACTGCTTGTCACTACACAAATGTAAAAAAATAAAAACAAAAAAAAACGCGGATTTCGTGTTTTTGATTCTTTATCTGAAAATCCCCTTTCTCACTGGTCATAGAAGAAGTGTTGATGTGCTCTCTAAAAACTGTTTGAAGATATAACATGTTGACATGGTATAGGCAAGTTGCAGTGATTAAAGTGGCTTTTATCGGCTCATGCACTGGCTGCTGTCAGTTCTGCACTCCAAGAACTCACAGGCGTAACATTTGAGACTTGTGAGCAGCAGAAAGACGCTGGGGTGACAAGAATGAAACGGAACTTTAAAGATGCTGAAAAGGTTGTCCATTTTCTTCCAGATTTTCCACCTTTTGGTGAGGAGCCATCTCTCAGGAATATAGTAACTTGTGAGATAGCTATTGCGCAGGTGGACATAGACGAGGCTGAACCAATAGGTTTGGAAATCCTAAATGACATGACTCGAAAAGATGCATACATTTACGCTTTCAAGAGACCAACTGCTGTTACTCTGATAGTGCAAAGTAACATGAAGTCAGCAGTAGATCTACCTACCATATATCCTGCAAGTGTACCAGTTACTAGCCAATAATGCCCTGCTGATTGTTATGACTGTGGTCGATTTGACAAAATTCCAACTCACTTTTGTAATAGGAGAAGATACAGACTTCTAAGTCCTTTTATTGTACTACAAGTGAGTGAGACTATAAACCAATATTTTTCCATTCCAAGTCAAAGGCATGGAAAACTGAAAGATATCTGTGGGATATCTTAAAATACTGTTTATAAGTTTTTTTGGGGGAAAGGGGGTCGGGTCATGGCGGGAGGCCCTGGGGTCAGCTCCCTTGATTTTTGGAATAAAATATTGTTAATAAGGTTTTTTGTGGGGGGGAGAGTGGACCAGGGGTCACTTCCCAAGATTTTTTAAATAAAACATTGTTAATAAGTGTTTTGGGGGGTAGGGTGTCGGGCCATGGAGAAAGCCAGAGGTTAGCTGCCATGATTAATCATTGATAATTTTTTTGGGAGGGGGAGGGGGATTGGGCCATGGAGGACAAGGGGTCAACTCCCATAAGTTTTAGAAAAATATTGCTGATAAGTCTTTTATAGTGGGTTTGGGAGCTTGGCTTATGTGATCTTTGAACTGTTTTAAAAATGCCCGCATTAAAAACCCCATATGCCCCAGGAACATAACATACAACACTTGTCCCCGGTCTGTATGGGTTATGTTGACCACCCTGGAGTTTTTGTTTTCAGATCTTTGGACTTCTTTCAATAAATAAATAAAAAAACAAGTTTTTTTTTAACTGAAAGTAAGGAACGACGTTAAAACTTAAAACGACCGGAAATTATTCCGTATATGAAAGGGGCTGTCCCCTCCTCGACGCCTCGCTCTTTACGCTAAATTTTTTCATTGTTTGAAAAAAATAGAGTTGTTAGAAAGTCAAACTTTAGCGTAAAGAGCGAGGCGTTGAGGAGGGGACAGCCCCTTTCATATACGGAATAATTTCTGTTTATCTCAAAAATTTGTTTGGATGGATTTTGGGTAAAGAGGGCAGGGAGTTGAGTTGCCATCCAGTCCCTTTTGACTTATCAAAAGGGAACTAGAACTTTCAATTTCAAATTGAATGAGCCCCCTCCGAAGTTTATACAACGATCCCTTTCATAAAAACCTTATATGCTTCCAGGGCATATTAGATTAGATTAATTTATTTCAAAACGACCTAGTTAAACATGATCAATAGGTAACCGCCCATGGGAAGACATAAATGCACTGGCACTGGGTGGTTACCACAAACTATTTCAACTTACTTAAAAAATAAATTTTAAATTTCTAATTAAATTTTAAATTTCTTTTTAGCACATACTAATGAACATTCTCATAAAACACCGAAAAAGAAAGAAAAGAAAAGAAAGGAAAAAAGGAAGATAATAACAAAAGAAAATAAATGATAACATGTATCTTCAATATCTGAATCATGGTTCCTCACCCCCCCCCCCCCCCCCCCTAAGAAATTTTTTTTATTCTTTGTTTAAACAAATGCTGGTGTTCAGCCGCCTTAACACTATCTGGGAGGGAATTCCATACCCCCTGACCCAGATGTTTCATTTGAAATCCAGTTCGACTTCCACTCCAATACTCTGTCACTAGATTATTAGCATTCGTTGTATAATAATCATGCAAATCACTATTTTGTTGAAAAAAATCTGAAAACACCAATGGACACACTTCATGCAAACACTGGTAAGTCAAAACTGCAGCCTGGTAGTCACGAACTTGTCACACATCTATCACCTTTAATTTCCTAAAACATGCTACTGTTTTTTTTTCAGTTTCTTTAGCATAGCCCCCTATCAAACAGACTGCCTTATTCTGTATTACTTGTACACGCCTAAAATTACCCAAAAATTGTTAGCCCATAACACACAGCCATATGATATATAGTGGCTAATAATCGCATGATAAAGAAGCAACATCACCCGACCTGGTACAAAGTGCTTCAGTCGACATATAATTCCAAGGCCTCTGGCAACTTCTGATACCACCAGATAACTGTGACGTTTCCATGTTATATTGAAGTCTAGGTAAAAACCTAGATACCTCATTAAATTAACCTGTTCTAGAGAATTAGCAGAAAAAAATATTCGCCCACCTATATCTATGGGCTTACCAATTCGACTAAAGGCCATAAAACTTGTCTTTTTTACATTAACCCCCAATATACTTTAAGAATTAAACACACTTAAACCATTTAATAACATATTTACTTTATTTATTAAGTCATCCACAGAAACACCACGAAAAGAAATAGCAGTGTCATCTACAAAAGATATAAGACGCGAATCACGAAGGTAAAATCTCATAGTATGTACATAAACCAAATATAAAAGCAGCCTTAGCACAGAACCCTGCGGAACCACGATTCGCAAGATATGAACTAGAAGTTACGCTATCAATTACCACCTTTATTGACCTCCTCTTAAAAAAAGAATAAAACCAATTCAAACAAACCCCTTTAACCCCTAAAAGCTTTAATCTATTTGATAAAATGCTCAAATCAACTGTATCAAATGCCTTTTCGAAATCTGTAAAAACAGTGAGAGGCATTTTTCCACTATCAAGACACTGATTCACAAAATCACATTGGTGTTGCACTGCGTGTGTAGTTGAGTGACTTTTGCGGAAGCCAAACTCAGTATCACTAAAGATACCATGATGTGTAAGGTACTGGTAGAATTGTCGATGAACAACTATTTCAAGTATTTTCGAGAAAAAGGGAAGGATGGAGATTTAACTCCAGTTCCCCATATCAGATCTTGAGTCATTTTTGTGAAGGGGAATAACCTGGGCTGTCTTGAGACCTTCGGAAAAGAGTCTAGTTTCTAACAACAAATTTATTTTATGAACAATACAAGGCAGAAGGTAAACCAAAACTGACTTGAAAGTTCGGAGGTTCATTCCATCTCTCGCTGCTGAATTTGAGCTAATTCTTTAACAATTTAAGTAGCTCATCACTGGTACATTTCTCAAACTCAAAGACTAATCTGTCCTCTCCATCTTGAAATTCATACTCGCATAAGGATTCAGGACTCTGGTTGTTTTCCTGTTCCATTGTTTGATCAATTTTTGAGAAATAAACTGCAAAATGTTCTGTCACTTGTAGAGGATCATGGAGTGTAGTCCCATCTGCCTCTATTGAGAGAGGCTCGCCACTGCTCTTCTTCGATGTCATCTTTCTGGTGACCTTCTAGGTTTTTTCGAGTTACCTTTGGTCTCAGTAAATTTATTTTCAAAATAATCCCTCTTTGCTCTTCTTCTAAGAGAGTTCACCTTGTTACAGGCAATCCTGAATTCTTCAAAATCTTCACCTTTTTCTGTCCTAAGGTAATGTTCATAAAGATGATTCCTTCTATTTCATGAACAATTTCAAGTCTCATCCAGGGTTTCCAGTGAACATCCTTCCTATCTTTAATGATTTTTAGAGGACATGTTTGTTCCTAAATGGGTTGTATAATCGAGCAAAATGTGTCATACGCCTCATTTACATCACCCGTTGTTTCAAGAGCAGGATCTCAGCTAAGTGTACTCAGGTCCTCTGCAAATATATCTTAATTGGCCTTTTTCAATTACAGCACTCCCATTTTTCTTTGCTGTGCTTCGACGTTTTTGCACACAAGTAATCCCCGCGGTAACTGGGAGATGGTCAGATCCAGGATAAATACCCGTATCAGCATTTGAATTTAGGAACTTAGAGCTGACTAAAACGTTATCTAGCAAAGTAGCTGAATGACTAGAAATCCTTGTAGGTACGCATGCTATAGGGTAAAGATCATTAGCACCCATGTATTAAAAAAAAATCTAAATTAACTCCATTCAAATCTAGCAAGTTAAAATTAAAATCTCACATGCAGATACAATCTAAACCACTACAAGACATACAAGACACTAACAGATCAAAACCTTCAATAAATTCTTCCAAGCGAGTGCTAGGCGGCTTATACACCAGACAAATAATTATTTTATTCTTTTCAATTTCTAAAAAAAAAACTTTTCAATAACACAAAAACTCAATCTTTCCTTCAATCCAAACTATCAAATCATCTCTTGTAGAATAATTCAAATTAATCTTTGCCAAAATACTAGGTTGCCGCAATTTTGAGACTTTCTATTTTTTACCCCCAACAAATAACCTGGAAAAACAAATGACGAAAGACTGGTCTTGACCCGTTAAGGCCCAAGAAAAAAATGTCGGAGATTCTAGTTGTCCTTTTCACCAGTTTCTTTTTATCACATAAGTAAGCCAAAAAATGCATTTATAGATTTTTCCTGTTTCTGGTTTCTGAGATACAAGCTGTCCTATTTATAGGACAGTGGGTTCTAGTGGTATCAAAGTATACACGATTTCATCAAGTATATTTTTAATGCCAAAGATTGAATTAAATGCAACACAAAACCAAAATAAATCAAAACTTAGTGTGGTAAGACGCAAAACAGCCAGTGCACAGGGTGACATCACATTTCTCACAGTAGCTCAGTGTTTTTTTCTTGCAGTTTTCGCCTTGGCATCGTCACTGCTTTTCGCGCTTCTCAAGGAAGTGTCCTATTCTATCATATCGACTGCTGACTGGTGGCACAGAAACTGGTCTTCCTTCTAACATTGAAGGCTTTGGTTCCCCTGTTCCGTAATTTGTTTTTAAAAGGGCTCGTGTGAACTCCCGTCTAAAATTCACAAGAGTCATTTCCTTTTCTTTGTCAAGCACCATATTGAATAGTGTGCAAGCATTGACGACAGCCATGTCTAAAAGGCGCACAAACAGAGCCCAATACCGTTTCTTTCCTCTAATAGACACAGCATACTTGCTGACAAGCCAGTCATGTAAATCAACTTCACCCATGTACTGGTTGTATTGCCTGAGTGGATGTGGCTGCTGCACTACCGTCTTTCCTGTCGGTCCCTTAACTCTTTGTTCAACTGGTCTTAGTGGATCTAGGCTGAGAGGGTTGGATGCAACAGAGACAACGTTATTGTCCTGCCATTTTACGATCAATATATCGTTGCCTGCATCAAACTGATAATCATACGCTCCACGTTGCTCCTTCTTAAAATCCTTGTTGGAAGGGAGAGAGCACCTTGCCAGTCGGTTTTCTCTAACCGTCCCGGTCGCTTGAAATCCAGCTCCTTTCAGATCACACAAAAGCTGATGACGTGTAAAGAAATTGTCAAAATATACCTCGTGGCTGTTGCCATCTTCAACAATTTCTAGAAGCCTTTTCACGACGCGAGAACCCTAGGCCTTCTTTAGCAGTCTGAGATGGGTTACTAGGCTCCTTCCCCGAGTACAGATGAAACTGAAGGCAATAGCCATCCAAAGTGCATATAGCCCATAGTTTATATCTGAATCGAATGGGCATGCCTCGGATGAACTGCTTCAGGCTATGTTTACCGTAATACTTCACAATCATTTCGTCAATGTATAGATGCTGAAAGAAAATTCCAAACTGCTTAAAGTTAGCGTTGATTATGTTGAAGAGGGGCTTCACCTTGAAATCGTGCTGATCTTTGAAGCTTTGAACTGTATCGTTGTCAACGAAGTGGATGTTCTCTTTTATCTTCATGAATCGATTTCTGGATATTGCTTGCTTGACCAGGTCACTTCCAAGATCTTCATCGACTGACCAATAAGCTCTTTTGGAGTACAATCTATTATAGCCCGAAAAAATCATTATTCCCACGAACACACGGATTTCGTTAGCTGATGTAGTGAAGTCAAAGTTTCCCTTAGACGTCGCATATCTAACTGTTTCACGAGGAATGAGGTCAAAGAATTTATTGTCTAGAAACAAAGCCAAAACCTCTACTGGTGTTTTCCTTTTATTGCTTCTCGGGCTTTCTCAAGCGCCTGAGCCGCTCCCTCGCCTAAGTTTCGCCAAGGAAAGGTTCCTTTTTGCTTCCTCCATTTCGGGTTCGTGGCTTTCAACTGCCTCTTCTATGGCCCACCTTTCGAAGTTGATGCGCCCTCTTCTTCTGTGAGGATGATGTTGCCGATGTCTTAAAATTGTTCTTCTTCAAGAGGACCTGGTCTGAAATCTACTTCAACAGTTCCCGGGAAGTCATTTACAATCGGAGCCCCCGCGTCGTCGTCATTTCCTTCATCTTCGTCTGATGCTTGATTGGGATCAGGAGGCAGGACAACAACCTTAATATCTTCACATGTAAATTCTTTGTCTTCTAGGAGGTCTAGAGCTTCGCTAAGTGAAATGCAGGGGTTTCTTGTCTTTATTTTCAGAAATCTGGAAGACAAAAAAAATGTATAGAAAAATTTAAAGATATTTTTTCCATGGCGACTGATAGGCTAAAGCTGAAGGATAATAAAGAACCCACATTATTACTGTTATTTTACTTATACCTGATCAAAAAGAGGGGGGAAAAGACGGATTAATAATAAGAGAAAACAAGAAAAACACAAATGGATATCAGAAGTAAACTAAACCCATAAATGAACACTCGGGAGAAAATTGAGTTGAAAATTAATTTTACTGTAATTTTTGTGTTTATTTTCAATGATGTAATAAGTACAAAAGAAAATATTTTTAATATAATTTGTTTTCTGTGAAGCACCAATAACGCAATAGGTTTTAAAATTTTACAGTTAGGGAAGGAGGCAGTATCCAAACTCGTGTTTGTATTGATTTTTGTTTGTTTTAAGCTTGATTTGCATATTCAATTTAAGTTCTACTTGTTTTAAGATTTATTTATCCATTTATATTAGTACTTATTGTATGTTTGTTTGCTATGATTGTTTATTTAATTTATGTTCGTTTTGGATTTCATTTATACTTAATAGCAAAAGATTTGTGTTGGTTTTAAGCTGGATTTGCATATTCAATTTAAGCTTTACTTGTTTTAAGATTTATTTATTCATTTATCTTAATGCTTGTTGGATGTTTTTGCTATGATTGTTTATTTAATTTCTGCTCATTTTGGGTTTCATTTATTCTTCATAAGTAATTTCTGGTCGTTCTGAGTTTTAGTTATTGCTGTTTTTCTTTTTTTTTTTCATCTTATGTTCAAGACGAATATAGTTTCACTACAAACAAGAGTTTGGGTACCGCCCCTTCCTTAACAGTAAATAAAAACCAAAAGCCTACTGCGTCATAGGCCCTTAACTGAAAACGAATTATATTACAAATATTTTCTTTTCCAGCTCTTACAGCATTGAAAATAAACATAAAATAACAGTGAATTAAATTCTTGAACTAATAGATCTTTCAACAATTAATATCATTATACATCAAATATTCACATTAATGTTGTTTATACTTTCCAAGACTGTTCAAGACGCATAAAGTTTTCAGTAAAGCGCAAATGACGCATTAGGTTTTAGACTTTTACAGTGAGAGAAGGAGGCGATACCCAGACTCTTGGTTGTAGTGATTTTTGTTCGGTTAAAGCTTGATTTGCATTTTCAATTTAAGTTTCCCTCGTTTTAAGATCTATTTATTCATTTACATTAATATCTATTGTATGTTTGTTTGCATTGATTGTTTATTTAATTTCTGTTCGTTTTAAGTTTCATTTTTACTTCAATAGCAAAATATCTTTTCTCGTTTTAAGCTTGATTTTCATATTCAATCTAAGCATTACTCGCTTTAAGATCTATTGATTCATTTATATTATTACTGGTTGTATGTTTTTTGCTATGATTATTTATTTAATTTCTGTTCGTTTTGAGTTTCATTTATCCTTTAATAGTAATTTCTGGTCGTTTTGAGTTTGAATTTTAACAGGTATTTGTATCTGCTGAGCTTAAGTTTAAAATGGCCTTTATTTTCTTTGAAAAACTCATTTTTCGGACAGTTTTTTTTTTAATTAATTTTTGTTCGTTTTTGTTGCAAAAAGTTTCAAGTCTTTAAAAATTCCTTATTTCAAAATCAAACTTTAAAAAATTCAAATGTTCATCAAGTATCAAAATTGGTATCAAAGTAACAATATCAAAGTGAAAAAATGGGCTTGTTTCAACCTTGGAGTTTATATTATCTGATGTTTGAACTATTTTTAACAAAATGGCTATCTCAAAATTTTATTGGATGGGTTTGGGGAAAAAAGGCGTGGGGGGGGGCTAATTGCCCTTCGGTCTCTTTTGACTCTTTAAAAGTGAACTAGAACTTTCTATTTTCAATCAAATGAGCCCTCTCTGAAGTTTATACGAGCACTCCTTCTATAAGAACCATATGTACCACCAGAGTATAACTTACAACGCCTGTCCCTGGGCCCTGGGGGGTGTGTCGACCCCGGAGTTTTAATATCTGATGTTTCAACTATTTTTAACAAAATGGTCATCTGAAATTTTTATCGGATGGGTTTATCGATCCAATAAACCCAAAGGCGTGGAGGGTGGCAGGGGCTAGTTGCCCTCCGATCTTTTTTTACTCTGAGAAAATGAACTAGAACTTTTAATTTCCATTCAAATAAGCCCTCTGAAGTTTATACGAGCATCCCTTTCATAAGAACCATATACGGCCCTAGGACATAGCTTACAATGCGTGCCCCTCGGGCCCTGGGGGGCTGTGTCGACACCGAAGTTTTGTTATCTGACCTTTGAACTATTTTAAAAAATGGCTATCTCAATTTTTATCTGATGGGTTTGGGGGGAAAAGAACGTGAGGGGCAAGGGGCCCTCCGATTTCTTTTGACTCTTAAAAGTGGAACTAGAACTTTTAATTTCCATTCAAATCAGCCCTCTCTGAAGTTTATACGAGCATCCCTTTCAAAAGAACAATATATGTCCCCAGGACATAACTTGCAACACCTGCCCCCGGGCCCAGGGTGGTTATGTTGAAAACAGATTTTTTTTTCTGACCTTTGAACTATTTTTAACAACATGTCTCAAAATTTTTATCGCTTGCTTTTGGAGGAAAACGGGCGTGGGGGGGATTGTTGCCCTCTGATCTCTTTTGACTCTTAAAAACCGAACTAAAACTTGCAATTTCCAATCAAATGAGCCCTTTCTGAAGTTTATACGAGCATCCCTTCCACAACAGCTACATATGCCCTCCAGGCATTACTTACAACTCCTGCCTCCGGGCCCGGGGGGTTGTGTCAACACAGGAGTTTTCTTATCTGACCTTTGAACTATTTTTAATGAAATGGTTATTTTAAAAATTTATCAGATAGGCTTGGGGAAAAAAGGGTGTGGGAGGGCCTAGTTGCCCTCGGATATCTTTTGACTCTTAAAAATTGAACTAGAACTTTTAATTTCCAATCAAATGAGCCCTCTCTGAAGTTTATACGAGCATCCCTTTCATAAGAACCATATACGCCCCCAGGACAACACTTACAACGCATACCCTCCGGGCCTTGGGGGTTGTGTTGACACCGGAGTTTTTTTTATCTAATTTTTGAACATTTTGAAAAACTGGCTATCTCAAAATTTGTAGTGGATGGGTTGGGGAAAAAGGGCGTGGGGGGGGGTAGTTACCCTTAAATCTCTTGACTCTTAAAAGTGAACTAGAACTTTCAATTTCCAATCAAATGAGCCCTCTATGAAGTTTATACAAGCATCCCTTTCATAAGAACCATACATGCCTTTAGGGCATAACTTAGAACACCTTCCCCCGGGCCCTTGGGGGTTGTATTGACACCTGAGTTTTTCTAATCCGACCTTTGAACTATTTTTTGTTAACAAAATGTCTATCTCAAAATTTTCATCAGATGGGTTTGGGAAAAGAAGGCGTGCGGAGGGAGGCTAGTTGCCCTCAGATCTCTTTTGACTATTAAAAGTGAACTCAAACTTTCAATTTCCAATCAATGAGCCCTCTCTGAAGTTTATACAAGCATCCGTTTCATAAGAACCATATTTGCCCCAGGGCATAACTTACAACGCCTGCCCCCAGCCCCTTAGGGGTTGTGTTGACACCTTAGTTTTTGTTATCTGACTTCTGAACAATTTTAAACTTAATGGCTATCTCAAAATTTTTATGGCATGCATTTGGGAAAAAAGGGGTATGGGGGGGGGGCTATTTGCCCTCCAATCGCTTTTGACTCTCAAAAACTGAACTAGAACTTTCAATTTCCAATCAAATGAGCCTCTCTCAAGTTTTTACAAGCATTCCTTCCATATTAACCATATATTCCTCCAGACAACGCCTGCCCTTGGACCCTGGGGGCTGTGTCGAGCCCAGAGTTTTCGTTATATGGTCTTTGAACTATTTTTGAACAAATGGCTATCTCAAAGTTCCTAACAGATGGGTTTGAGAAAAAAAGGGCGTGGAAGGGGGAGGGATATTTGCCCTCCAATCTCTTTTGACTCTTAAAAGTGAACTAGAACTTTCAATTTCCAATCAAATGAGCCATCTTTGAAGTTTATACGAGCATCCCTTCCATAAGAACCAAATATACCCCCAGGGCATAATTTACAACGCCTGCCTCCGGGCCCTGGGGAGGCTGTGTCCACACCGAAGTTTTTGTTATACTATCTTTGAACTATTTTTAACAAATAGCTATCTCAAAATTTTTATCGGATGCATTTGGGAAAAAAGGACGTGGGGGGGGGGCTGTTTACCCTTCGATATCTTTTGACGCTTAAAAAGCGAACTAGAACTTTCTCTTTCCAGTCAAATGAGCCGTCTCTGAAGTCAATACGAGCATTTCTTCCATAAGAACCATATATGCCCTCAGGGCATAACTTACAACGCCTGCCCCCAGCCCCTGAGGGGTTGTGTTGACACCTGAGTTTTTGTTATCTGACTTCTGAACAATTTTTAACTTATGGCTATCTCAAATTTTTATGGCATGCATTCGGGAAAAAAGGGGTATGGGGGGGGGGGCTATTTGCCCTCCAATCGCTTTTGACTCTCAAAAACTGAACTAGAACTTTCAATTTCCAATCAAATGAACCTCTCAAGTTTTTTACAAGCATTCCTTCCATATTAAACATATATTCCTCCAGACAACGCCTGCCCTTGGACCCTGGGGGCTGTGTCGAGCCCAGAGTTTTCGTTATATGGTCTTTGAACTATTTTTGAAAAAATGGCTATCTCAAAGTTCCTAACAGATGGGTTTGAGAAAAAAAGGCGTGGAAGGGGGAGGGGATATTTGCCCTCCAATCTCTTTTGACTCTTAAAAAGTGAACTAGAACTTTCAATTTCCAATCAAATGAGTCCTCTTTGAAGTTTATACGAGCATCCCTTCCATAAGAACCAAATATACCCCCAGGGCATAATTTACAACGCCTGCCTCCGGGCCCTGGGGGGCTGTGTCCACACCGAAGTTTTTGTTATACTATCTTTGAAATATTTTTAACAAAATAGCTATCTCAAAATTTTTATCGGATGCATTTGGGAAAAAAGGACGTGGGGGGGGGCTGTTTACCCTTCGATATCTTTTGACGCTTAAAAAAACGAACTAGAACTTTCACTTTCCAGTCAAATGAGCCGTCTCTGAAGTCAATACGAGCATTTCTTCCATAAGAACCATATATGCCCTTAGGGCATAACTTACAACGCCTGCCCCCAGCCCCTGAGGGGTTGTGTTGACACCTGAGTTTTTGTTATCTGACTTCTGAACAATTTTTAACTTAATGGCTATCTCAAAATTTTTATGGAATGCATTCGGGAAAAAAGGGGTATGGGGGGGGCTATTTGCCCTCCAATCGCTTTTGACTCTCAAAACTGAACTAGAACTTTCAATTTCCAATCAAATGAGCCCTCTCTGGAGTTTTTAAAAAGTGAACTAGAACTTTCAATTTCCAATCAAATGAGCACTCTTTGAAGTTTATACGAGCATCCCTTCCATAAGAACCACATATACCCCCAGGGCATAATTTACAACGCCTGCCCCCGGGCCCAGGGGGGCTGTGTCCACACCGAAGTTTTGTTATACTATCTTTGAACTATTTTTAACAAAATAGCTATCTCAAAATTTTTATCGGATGCATTTGGGAAAAAGGGGCGTGGGGGGGGGCTTTTTACCCTTCGATATCTTTTGACGCTCAAAAAGTGAACTAGAACTTTCAATTTCCAGTCAAATGAGCCGTCTCTGAAGTTTATACGAGCATTTCTTCCATAAGAACCATATATGCCCTCATGGCATAACTTATAACCCTTGCCCCAAAGACTGTGGGGGAGTGTCCTGCTCAAAGATAAAATTTCCAGAACTTTCAACTATGTTGAACAAAATGGCTATCTCAATATTTTTATTTGATGTGTTTGGGAAATGGTGGGTGTGGAAGGGGTGTTAGTTGCCTTCCAATCACTTCCGACTATTGAAAGTGGCACTAGCCATTTACATTTTCCAATCGAATGAGCCCTTTTTGAAGTTTCTACGACAACGCCTTCTATGAAAAACCTTATATGCCTCCAGGGTATAACTTACAACCCTTACCCTGAGGGCTCTGAGGAGGGGGGGGGGGGTTGTCATCCTCAAAGACCTAATTTCCAGAACTTTAAACTAACTTGAACAAAATAGCTATCTCAAAATTTTGATTGGATGTGTTTGGGGAAAAGGTTGGCGTCAGAGGGGAGTTGGTAGCCCTCCAATCACTTTCGGCTATTAAAAACGAAGCTATAAGCTTTTTTCTAGAAAAAGCTTATATGTCCCCAGGGCATAACTTACAACCCTTGCCCTGAGGGCTGTGGGGGGAGTGTCCTCCTCAGAAACATAATTTCTATCTGGAAATCAACTACGTAAAACAAAAGGGTTATCTCAAAATTTCGACTGGATGTGTTTGGGGAGATGGTGGGTGTGGAAGGGGTGTTAGTTCCCTTCCAATCACTTTTTTACCCTTAAAAAGGGTGCTAGAACTCTCGATTTCCAATCGAATGAGCCCCCTTTGAAGTTTATACGACGACCCCTTCCATATGAAGTGCCTCTGGGAAAAAAAAAATAATAATAAAACATTGGAGCCGTATGGTCTTTACTATAGGCAACGCTATAGCGTTGCCTCTGATGTAATTCCAGAACCTTTTGGGATTTCTTTTTCTATCATCTGCAAGCTTAGACTCATCGTTTGAATAAAACGCTGTTTATTGAGATTTTCAAATTTGTTTTGAGCCTCGTAAATTTTTTATAGTAATCATATTTCCCTTTTTTTGCAGTACTTGTTCCAATTTCATTTTTTTCTCTATGCATCTGAGGGGTCATGTAGGGGAAGGGTCTAGGGCTTTGACACAGGTCATGTGTTTTGACTTTTTCTTACAGAATTAAAGGATATCAATAGTCTTTTCTTGAAGAATATCTATTGCTGTTCTGTATTTCACACAAGTAGCAATTCCCAGTCCAATCCACTATATATTGCTCCAGCTACTGCATAGTTAGTATAGACCTTCTTGGTGGATTTGTTTGTGATCTTTTAGAAAGCTAAATTGACTTCAATGACAGGCGGTCGCTTTTGCCCAAATGGGGTGGGATTGTTATTTCAGTTTCAAGCTGATCTGGGGTGGACACCAGGCTTATCTGAGTAAATCTGGCAAACAATTTTTTACTATATAGGTATTGAAGGGTTTTCAACATCAATAATTCTAGTCCTTCACAAATCCAGATTATATCTATAATTCGGAAGACTATGAATATAGGTTCTAGCTTAGGAGGAAATTCAAAATTGGCCTTGACTCTAGATTCGATCCTGGGAGCCAGCTGCATAATCCATACATTTCAAGAGAAGTAAACCGAACTTAGATTTTTTTTAGAAAGACTTAGATTCTTTTTAACCTTAAATCACAGTACCAAAAAGATAAGGCGCTGATGGCCTCCTGTAGATGTACACTATTGGTTCTGTGTTAACTCCTGTTGATTGTTGATTTCTATTTGAGCTTCCAGTCAACGTGCTATTCTTGTCAAATTAAGCTTTTAATGAGTCTAGGGTGGCTGACTGGACTGCGGTCTCCTTATACCCATTTTACTGCATTCCAGCTATAACAAGAAAAAAGATCACTTCAAACTAATCTTACATATAGCTTGATTTTTCTGTTCACAGAAAATTGTACCCATAAAAACTATACCCATGAGAGTTGTATAGTCTTTGATAGTGTATCTGCGTAAAGCTACTGCCACAGATGATTTCAGACCTCCTCCCCCCTCCTGAAAAAAAGTTGTATATAGACAATTGCACTCATGAAGGATTGCACCAACCCACAAAAGTAATTTTTCGTGTGTTTTATTATCGTGCTATTTTCTGTGACTGCAATCAAGCATTTGCATGATGAGAGAGGTCTTTAGGCCTACTTCTTTCTCGAAATATCAGGGCTGCTACGATTCATTCCATAATTGTCTATATTCTTGATATATTTCTTCTGTTTCTTTCTTCATTGCCTTTACATTTTTAAAAATTACCCTTATTTGAAACAATCTAGAGTCAACCCAATTTTTCCTTGGGGAGAGGGGTCTAAATTAGACCGAACACGCACAAAACAATTGCATTAAGAAATAATGGTACTTTTTGTGATGGCCCATAAGAAATGACACAAAAGAAATAAAGCATGCACAAACACGAACCGTAAAAAAGCAACAAAAATAAGTACATATAAAACAATGGTATCTTACCCAATGACGGAAAAAGCGATGCAACTTTTTACAATAATACAAAGCTAAGGAGAAAATGTTGTTATCACAAAGCGTACAGATGGCTTCAAAGCTTGTAAAAATTATATAGTTTTATCCGTTTAAAAGCAATGGTCCTCTTTATCTCTGATTGAATATATATAATTGCTGTATTTCTAGGTTTATAATGTCGCGAAGAGAAAGGACAAGAGACACAATAGGTAGTGCAGATGCTGCTAAAGTTTATGAAGAATTTGTTGCAACATTCGAAGGGGAGAATTCTGGCAGTGTTAATAAGGTTTGGGTCAAAGCAGGAGTTTATGATGCTGGTGCAAGAAAAGAAGATCTTTCGGACAAAGGCAAACTTTATAAACCTACTTCAAACTTGCAGAACTAGCGGAAAGTTTTGCTTCAAAGAAAGCGGCAGCAGAGAGTATTGCTGCATCTCTTGCAAAGGATGACAAACTAGTCTTCAAAAAGAAAGAAAAAGAAAAAAGAAATCGAACCTAGAGCTTTTTAAGGAAGAATTAAAAATATACAAACGGAAAGAGAAGAAAAGCATAGAATTAAGGGCAGCTTTCTTCCAGAAATAAGTGGTAGGAAAACTAGATTTGAGCCAATTATACCCTTGCAAACACCTTTGTATGATGAAATAGTGCGGGGCATTGATAATCAAGATCCAAATACAACTAATATCTATCTGGCCAGCATTAGTCCTAAAGTTAGCGAACAGCAGTTGATGGAACTGTTTGGCAAGTTTGGACCTCTTGCATCAATTAAAATAATGTGGCCAAGAACGGAAGAAGAAAAGTCGCGTGGCAAAAACTGCGGGTTTGTTGCCTACATGACTCGCAAAGATGCTGAAAGGTGTATGAAAAAACTTTGTGGAAAAGATGTACATGGCTTTGAAATGAAAATGAGCTGGGGAAAGTGTGTACCAATTCCGGCTCGGCCTATTTATATACCACCAAAAATGCTAAAAGCAACATTGCCTCCACCTCCGTCAGGGTTGCCCTTCAATGCACAACCGGTTAGCATTGACAAGATCGTATTCCTCCACCAGGGATACCTTTCCCCAATTGTGAAGAAGATGAGCCTATATTTGAAGAAATTCTTCAACGTGCTATTGTCAAGGTATGTGTGCCAACAGAAAGAAGTTTGCTCATGCTGATTCATAGGATGGTGGAATTTGTTGTGAGAGAAGGTCCCATGTTTGAAGCAATGATGATGAATAGAGAGATGGATAATCCGCTGTTTCGATTTCTTTTTGATAACCGAAGTCCTGCCCATGTATACTATCGATGGAAGCTTTTTTCTGTTTTACAAGGGGATTCTCCAACTCGATGGAATCTAGATATGTTTAGGATGTTTGAAGGAGGTAGCATTTGGCTGCCACCACAGATGAACCCATTTGTACAGGTATTTGTTTTGATTCAATTCTTCGGTAAATAATTATACATCATGAAGAAAAACCTTCGAATTGCGTGCCTAAGCGTTGCTATGTTACTGGTTTCGTGGGATATAATACACTCGGGATCTAAAATCATTCTTTGAAAAAATCTTTCATTCAAAGAAGTCGTTCTCTTAGTCTTTCTTCCGCTTAATCTTTTCTTGAGTCTTCAAATGCATATATAGGAATGATACAACTTCTTTTATGCTTGGGAGGAGCAGAAAAAAGTTGACTGATGTAAGCAAACATTGCTTGGATATCTTAAAATTTGAGTTTGTAACCTTTTCTCTGTGGCTAAGGAAATATTATTGTTTTCAGCTCAAATTGGTTCAGATTAAAAAATAATAATAATAATAATAATAACTACTAAAAGAAACGTTTACATTGGGATTGCTCTCTCTCTCTCTCTCTCTCTCTCTCTCTCTCTCTCTCTCCTCTCTCTCTCCTCTCTCTCTCTCTCTCTCTCTCTCTCTCTCCTCTCTCTCTCTCTCTCTCTCTCTCTCTCTCTCTCTCTCTCTCTCTCTCTCTCTCTCTCTCTCTCTCTCTCTCTCTCTCTCTCTCTCTCTCTCTCTCTCTCTCTCTCTCTCTCTCTCTCTCTCTCTCTCTCTCTCTCTCTCTCTCTCTCTCTCTCTCTCCTCTCTCTCTCTCTCTCTCTCTCTCTCTCTCTCCTCTCTCTCTCTCTCTCTCTCTCTCTCTCTCTCTCTCTCCTCTCTCTCTCCTCTCTCTCTCTCTCTCTCTCTCCTCTCTCTCTCTCTCTCTCTCTCTCTCTCTCTCTCTCTCTCTCTCTCTCTCTCTCTCTCTCTCTCTCTCTCTCTCTCTCTCTCTCTCTCTCTCTCTCTCTCTCTCTCTCTCTCTCTCTCTCTCTCTCTCTCTCTCTCTCTCTCTCTCTCTCTCTCTCTCTCTCTCTCTCTCTCTCTCTCTCTCTCTCTCTCTCTCTCTCTCTCTCTCTCTCTCTCTCCTCTCTCTCTCTCTCTCTCTCTCTCTCTCTCCTCTCTCTCTCTCTCTCTCTCTCTCTCTCTCTCTCTCTCTCTCTCTCTCTCTCTCTCTCTCTCTCTCTCTCTCTCTCTCCTCTCTCTCATCTCTCTCTCTCTCTCTCTCTCTCTCTCTCTCTCTCTCTCTCTCTCTCTCTCTCTCTCTCTCTCTCTCTCTCTCTCTCTCTCTCTCTCTCTCCTCTCTCTCTCTCTCTCTCTCACTCTCTCTCTCTCTCTCTCTCTCTCTCTCTCTCTCACTCTCTCACTCTCTTCTCTCTCTCTCTCTCTCTCTCTCTCTCTCTCTCTCTCTCTCTCTCTCATATATACCACATATCTCTTTTTCTTTTCCCTGTTGTATCAGTGCTACGAGATAGACTTCGGTCCATATTGTAAATTATCATGAGCGTTATCGATCCTTTAAGTAAAACTTTACTAACCTATACTATAGTTAAGTGGCCTATAAAATTTTGTATAGGCAAGAGTAATTTAGTAAAGGAGCAAACAGTGTAGTCTGTTCAGCACTTGTAGTGACACAATTTGCCTATAGTTTCGTGTTATATGATGTTTTGGAGCAAAAATAATCAGAAACAAATAGTCTATAGTCATTAATGTTAATTGTGGTCCAGAACACACTCTTTGTCAGAATTTTTCGGGGAAGGGGAGTGGGTGTAAGACTATTAAGAAAAATCCATTATGTATGATTCTTCCAAGTATTTGAAGGGGAGAGTCCTTGAATGACTTTTTGGGTATCTGTCTGTCTTGTTAGATGGATATATGGTTAGAACAGGCATTTTTGCAGGACTTGGAGGTGGGAACATGCTCATCGAAAGAGCAGATAAAAGTGTATTATGTACAAACTACTAGGAAAATTGTCATATTCCTGATGAGCAGCACCTTAATCTGCTTTTATCTTTTCTTCTTCCTCTTTCTTCTGGCCAAATCCCGGTTTACATTCTTTATTTATTTTCTAACATAAATCTTACTTGTCTTAGGGAATGCCCGAAGATTTAGTATCTGATGATGAAGAAGATCGCCGGAAAACCCTTTCAAAAGCCCAAAGAAAGCGTTTAGAAAGTTTATTGCGTCATTTACGCCCTGAACGAACAGAGATCGGAGAAGCTATGGTATTCTGCTTAGAACATGCCGATGCTGCTGACGAAATAGCCCAGTGTTTGCAAGAAAGTTTGTCCGGAGAATCAACAGCTCTGTTTAAGAAAGTGGCTCGACTCTACTTGCTTTCAGACATTCTCCATAATACAACAGCGCGTTTGACAAATGCATCGTTGTTTCGCAAAGCCTTCCAGGACAGAATAACCGAGATTTTTGAGTTGTTGCATATTACTTATGACAAATTGGAAGATCCATTGGTTGCAGATGCCGTTAAACAAAGGGTACTTCAAATCTTAAAAGCCTGGCAAGATTGGTCTATCTATCCCCAGGATATGCTAATTAGAATTCAGAATGTATTTATGGGATATGATGGGAAATTGATAAAAGAAGAGGTTAAAGAGGAAGTAATGGAACCTATAAAGGTGATTTTTATTATGATACTTTATTCAACACATTTTACGACGAATTCAAAACGATATACGTCTACTTAACTAATAAGTACTAGTACTTAACTTACTTAACTTATTGTAATTTCTTTCCCGTCATTTTTGTATTAAATTTTTACTAAGAATTTTATTGAATATAGCTGTGTCTCTGGAAAGGATAAAAACTAAGGTAGTAAAACCCTGCGAAGGCAGTGATGTGGCATTTGAGATCATATGACTTTTCCCCCTAAGACTGTTTTTGTTCGGTTATCTAACCAAGAAATGTTGTACCAACCATTCAGTTTTGATGAACTGATATATATTTTTTTTTTTTTTTTTTTGGACTACTGGAAGTATGCTCTTTTTTAATTTAACTGTGACTTTGGGGGAAAGCTGTCAGATTTTCATATAAAATCCGGAATGCATTATCATAATCAAAACAAACAGGCATATTTTGTGTTCATTCAGAACAAGATTGAAAGGGAACTCTTTGAACACTTCTTACTCAAAGTCACATTTTGCATAAAGTGCACATTTTAACATTTTATCTGCATATTAACAGCGCATGTTTTTCTGCTACACAGCCTACCCAGTTGAAGCCAAGGCAACCTGCTGCACACTGTTGTTTTTTAGATTTATCTTTTTTAAATCCTTCAGTAAACTTTGTTTTCATAAAAACTTTAAGTGTTGTAGTTGCCGTTAACTTTTAATACGAAACCGAAAATATATCGCCAAGACTAAGGAAAAAATGGATTTCAAATTCTCTTCGAAATGAGTTAGAGAGGAACTCTTTAGAAAACTTCTTGCTCAAGACTACCTAAAATTATGAGCCTAATAAATTTGTGCGTATGTTTGTTTTTATATGTATATCAGCAGTGCATCAACAGATTAAACTCGCAGTGTAATTTTTTCCCACTTACAGCCTTAAATAAAAATGTGTTCTCTGACATATATGTTTCATGTGACTTATGTATAAACTATGTTTGAGGCGGTGGAATTGATGGGTAATATTTTAGCCTTATAGAGCAAAACAGAGTTAATAGATGTGACAAAAATATGTATTTTTGTACTTCTTGTTATATGGTACATGCTCCGAAGGCTGTGGAGCCCTCCGGCAATAAATGAAGCGAAAGATTAATTGTCCATAAAGAATTAAAAGATATTCACGCCATTTTGGATTTAAATGAGAGACCTATTCTATTTTCAAATCCATAACCTATGCTAAAGTGTTTAGACAGTCTGTGGCAAAGAAAGTTGCAGTATTTTTTCTTGAGTGCTGATTTTGATGAATTTGATTATTTCCATATTTCTAGGAATCAGAAGATTTGGATGGTAAGCCAATAGACCAAGAAGAAGAAGAGGAAGATATTGATGGTGCCCCTGTCAGTGAAGAGGATGCAGACAGCGATGGTGGTATGCCTTTAGACGGTGCTGCCTTGCTAAGACATGCAGGAATGCTTCAAGGCTCCATTAAACAAGAGGTGAAAAAAGAATCTCCAGGTCCAAGTAAACAATCAGCGATTGAATCCAAGAAGGCAACTGTTCTCCCAGGTAAATGAATGATCAGCTGTTGGGAGGAGGGAATTCTAGATTTAATGTACAATTGTTGCTTTTCTGAGTGCCAAAAAGCTTTCAAATTTACGCAATTTATTAACGTAAAAATAGGAGTTTAGAGGCTGATAAGGACTAAAAAGTTCATTTAGTATGACCAAACGAGTGGGAGGTTCATTCTTTAGGGATACGCTACCCACTAGATGATACCGGAGGCCCCTATAATGAAACCCCTCTGAAATTCTCCCTTTTTTCCCGTGACATTCATTGTCGAATATACCATTGAATCCGCGCATACGCTACTAATTTAGAACCCGTTTTTTTTGTTCCAAATTCCCAGTTCCATGAATTTTCCCCCTTCCTTTCCAGATTTTGCTAGATGACCGAATAGACTATTGACTGCTGCCAATTTGATTGAAATGTTCTCGACACAGCATAACAAAATCAGTCCAGCTGCTAAACTGTTTCAAGTTGCAAAAGCCAACATATTGATAAGAGCAAGTACTCTTGATGGTAAATGATACTCTCAAAGACCGTAGAACTAGAAATTTTGGGTTTTGATGTTTGAATGCCCAGAGGCGAAACGGCTAGATTGACATCCCTTGATTTTTAATTAAATAGTGCCCCTGTATTTCACTGTGACTTGACCATTGAAACAAGAAGAGGGCTAAATAGTGTGAATTTCAAAGCTCATAGCCCAAGATGGAATAGAAAAAAAAATCGCAAAAATTTTGGATAGAAATTTTATTAAAAGGAGTTAGTCTTGGATTTACTTTAATATTCAGCCTTAAGATTTACTTATGAAACTGGCACCACAATTGCTATTGTCGAGGAATTGTACTTCTGTTCTAATGATGTTCAGTCAAACCCAGAAGTCCCCTGATTTTAAATTTGCTACGCTTATAAATATTAAGACGAACTTAGGCTCAAGTTAGATGGTGGAAGTTTGCTGTGGAAAAGCATCCATTAAGTGCAACTTCAACCCGAGCTTATAGTAAGCAAAAATAAAGTACTGTAATTGTGTAGATCTTCATGTTCAAGCACAGTTACAAAACTGCGTATCAGATATTAGGAACAAATTATTATTATAAAACAATGATTAACAGCCAAAAAATACATGTTTCATTATTGCTATTTTTATTTTAACTGTACTAACCACCTGTAATAAAATATTAAATCCATGAAAGATGGATGCAGTAGCATTTACACTGCGTCATTTGTTTCCAAGTTAACCCCTCTCCATTCTCCCTTTGAGGGGTGTAGAGAATTTGGAAGTGTCAGCATTTTCTTGTTTAACTACCAAATCTTCACTTGATGGAACGTGTAGTTCATACGCCTTTTATATACATTGAATTAGTATTGGGTATAATCAATCAATCGGTCATTTATTAACACTAAAAAAAAACAATTACAAACATAAAAAGGTTACTTGGCCCAAGAAGGGCCAAGATACTAAATATATTACTTATGTCAGGTTTCAGCGCTTTCTCCCTGAAAGCCCGCTAGTCAAGCTTGCAGCTGTAGCGACAGCCCGATAATTTTCGAGACAGTTCCACTAATGGCAGACTTCTCATAACCTTGCATTTGTAGTAATAAGTGCACACGGAGGTATATAGCATATTACAGCTTTGTTTTGACATCTCAAAATAAGTCCAGCATATAACCTATTGCCAAATATTCGCAGAGCTTTTTTCCTCTTGTGTTCGTTTTATTTCCTTTTCTCATCTGCATAAGTAGTTGTTTTAATTTATTTATTATTTTTTTGATAAGTATCTTACCTTCATACTCTTTGGAGCAAACTAGTTTTTTTTCTGAACTATAGAATATATATTGGCCTTTAGCAGATTCGTTGCATCTACGGGGTATTGTTAAGGGTCTTACGACTGACATGCAAACTATTCAGACCAGCTGGAACAAGTCGAGAACACAAACAGACGAGTAAATTAAAACCGAAAATCGAGTGCTAGTTTCAATCAATGCACACTTTGTTCGCGTGGAAAAAAACTTCAGAATTTTTGCTATTTGCTTATGTCCTTAGGTTTGAAAAAAAAACTATTAAGTCCATTTTAAAACGGATGTACCTAAATCGGCTTCTATTTTTTCTTCATGATTCAATGGTGATTTTTTTTTGGGGGGGGGGGGGTAATAATTGTTTTGGGGGAGAAATCTTTTTGAATATGCGATGATTATTGTAAATGAAATGTTTTGACGGTCAAATCTTTAAAAATACATGAAAGTGGGGTTAGTAAGATTGGCTTCCTATAATAGGCATAGTAAACAACTTCCTACTAGAATACAAATATTGATTGGACTGTACGTTTAGGGTCTAATCCCTAAAAGTGAATTCTTCCAGCATTTCAGCTCCTTTTTTTCCCTCATTGATTGGCAATTGACTGAAAATGTTATGATAAAAAAGCGAGGCAAGTTAATAAAAGAGAATCTTTAAAAGATAGTTCGGCGACTAGTTCTAAGATTTGCTTAGTAAAGCTCATTTTGAAAGCTCAGAAATAATCTATGAAATTACAAACTTGTAACTTAGGACCTTTAGTTATGGCAATTTTCTTCGTCTATTTGTGTCGTCTTTTTCTTCGTCGTCTATTTGATAAGAAACACTTTAAAATAAGAGAGATATGAGACATTCAGAGACCAGTAGTGGATAAATTCCAATAGAAGATCATTTGTTGATTTGATTTCGATTCGTTAATTACTTGGTGGGAAAATGTCCAGGGCTTTTTTGAGGATTTTCTTTTGGGTTTTCTTGCAGAAAAGGGCTATGAGAAAATAATGGTAATAAATAGTGTTTACTGGTAAAACCTTTTTTTTCTTTATCATTTGTTTGTAATGATCGTCATTTTTTGGGGAACATCCCTTGTGAATTTACAAGGCTAATTGCTATCTTGATAGTTGAATATCTTAATAGTAAATCAAGTACTTTGACTGCAATACCTCAAAAATATAAAAAGTAGGATTTGTGTGAGCGCATTTGAATAGCTCATATCAGAGGCAACGCTGTAGCGTTGCCTATAGTAAAGGCCATACGGCTCCAATGTTTTATTATTTTTTTTTTCCCCAGAGGTACTTCATATGGAAGGGGTCGTCGTAGAAACTTCAAAGGGGGCTCATTCGATTGGAAATCGAGAGTTCTAGTGCCCTTTTTAATAGTCGAAAATGATTGGAGGGCAACTAGCCCCCCCCCCACGCCCATCATTCCCCCAAACACATCCAATCAAAATTTTGAGATAGCCATTTTGTTCAGAGTAGTTGATTTCCAGATAGAAAATATATTTTTGAGGAGGACACTCCCCCACAACCCTCAGGGCAAGGGTTTTAAGTTATGCCCTGGGGGCATATAAGGTTTTTATAGAAGGCGTTGTCGTAAAAACTTCAAAACAGGCTCATTCGATTGGAAATTAAAGGGCTATTGCCCTTTTTAATAGTTGAAAGTGATCGGAGTTCAACTAGCCCCCCCCCCCCACGCCCATCATTTCCCCAAACACATCCAATCAAAGTTTTGAGATAGCCATTTTGTTCAGCGTAGTTGATTTCCAGATAGAAAATATATTTTTGAGGAGGACACTCCCCCACAACCCTCAGGGCAAGGGTTTTAAGTTATGCCCTGGGGGCATATAAGGTTTTTTATAGAAGGCGTTGTCGTAAAAACTTCAAAACAGGCTCATTCGATTGGAAATTAAAGGGCTATTGCCCTTTTTAATAGTTGAAAGTGATTGGAGTTCAACTAGCCCCCCCCCACGCCCATCATTTCCCCAAACACATCCAATCAAAGTTTTGAGATAGCCATTTTGTTCAGCGTAGTTGATTTCCAGATGGAAAATATATTTTTGAGGAGGACACTCCCCCACAACTCTCAGGGCTAGGGTTTTAAGTTATGCCCTGGGGGCATATAAGGTTTTTATAGAAGGTGTTGTCGTAAAAACTTCAAAACAGGCTCATTCGATTGGAAATTAAAGGGCTATTGCCCTTTTTAATAGTTGAAAGTGATTGGAGTTCAACTAGCCCCCCCCCCACGCCCATCATTTCCCGAAACACATCCAATCAAAGTTTTGAGATAGCCATTTTGTTCAGCGTAGTTGATTTCTAGATAGAAAATATATTTTTGAGGAGGACACTCCCCCACAACCCTCAGGGCAAGGGTTTTAAGTTATGCCCTGGGGCATATAAGGTTTTTATAGAAGGTGTTGTCGTAGAAACTTCAAAACAGGCTTATTCGATTGGAAATTAAAGGGCTAGTGCCCTTTTTAATAGTCGAAAGTGATTGGAGGACAACTAGCCCCCCCAACGCCCATCATTCTCCCAAACACATCCAATCAAAATTTTGAGATAGCCATTTTGTTCAGCGTAGTTGATTTCCAGATAGAAAATATATTTTTGAGGAGGACACTCCCCCACAACTCTCAGGGCTAGGGTTTTAAGTTATGCCCTGGGGGCATATCAGGTTATATAGAAGGCGTTGTCGTAGAAGCTTCAAAAAAGGCTCATTCGATTGGAAATTCAAAGGGATAGTGCCCTTTTTAATAGTCGAAAGTGATTGGAGGGCAACTAGCCCCCCCCCCACGCCCATCATTCCCCCAAACACATCCAATCAAAATTTTGAGATAGTCATTTTGTTCAGCGTAGTTGATTTCCAGATAGAAAATATGTTTTTGAGGGGGACAATCCCCCACAACCCTCAGGGCAAGGGTTTTAAGTTATGCCCTGGGGGCATATAAGGTTTTTGTAGAAGGCGTTGTCGTAGAAACTTCAAAAAAGGCTCATTCGATTGGAAATTCAAAGGGCTAGTGCCCTTTTTAATAGTCGAAAGTGATTGGAGGGACACTAACCCCCCTCCCATGCCCATCATTCCCCCAAACACATCCAATCAAAATTTTGAGATAGCCATTTTGTTCAGCGTAGTTGATTTTCAGATAGAAAATATGTTTTTGAGGAGGACACTCCCTCACAACCCTTAGGGCAAGGGTTTTAAGTTATGCCCTGGGGGCATATAAGGTTTTTGTAGAAGGCGTTGTCGTAGAAACTTCAAAAAGGCTCATTCGATTGGAAATTCAAAGGGCCAGTGCCCTTTTTAATAGTCGAAAGTGATTGGAGGGCAACTAGCCCCCCCCCCCCACGCCAATCATTCCCCCAAACACATCCAATCAAAATTTTGAGATAGCCATTTTGTTCAACGTAGTTTATTTTCAGATAGAAAATATATTTTGAGGAGGACACTCCCCCACAACCCTCAAGGCAAGGGTTCTAAGTTATACCCTGGGGGCATATAAGGTTTTTATAGAAGGCGGTGTCGTAGAAACTTCAAAAAAGGCTCATTCGATTGGAAATTCAAAGGGCTAGTGCCCTTTTTAATAGTCGAAAGTGATTTGAGGGCAACTAACCCCTCTCTCACGCCCACCTTTTCCCCAAACACATCCAATCAAAATTTTGAGACAGCCATTTTATTAAACGTAGTTTTAAGGTCTGGAAATTAGGTCTTTGAGGATGACAACTCCCCCACAGCCCTCAGGGCAGGGGTTGTAATTTAAGGATTCTCCGAATCCTTCATAATATTTTTTATGGAAGGGATTCTCGTATAAACTTTAGAGAGGGCTCATTTGATTGAAAATTGAAAGTTCTTGTTCACTTTTTAAGAGTCAAAAGAGATTGGAGGGCAACTAGCCCCCCCCCCTCCACGCCCTAAACGCATCAGATAAAAATTTTGTTAAAAATAGTTGAAAGGTTAAGTAAAAAAAACTCCGGCGTCGACAAAATCCCCCAGGGCCCGGGGGCAGGTAGGGATTCTCATATAAACTTCAGAGAGGGCTCATTCAATTGGAAATTGGAAGTTCTAGTCCAGCTCTTACGATTCAAAATCGATCGAAGGGCAAATACCCCCCCCCCACGCCCTTTTTCTCCACCCCTCCCTTTGAACTAATTCTGTTTATACCTGAAGGCCTAATGGGAGTTAGAATGTTTCAGTATTAACACGCACCTATTAGGCCTCTTCTCTCCTCCCTAACAATGAAAGAAACAGAGAGTGTAAGGCAGTGGCGGATCCAGGGGAGGGGCGAGGGGGGCGCCCCCTCCCCCCTAACGTAGTCTAAAGTAATTTAATTTACTTAATTAACGCAAGATTGCGTTAATTAAACTTGCTCCTAACGCAAGTTTATCGGATCAACCTATTTTGCACCCCCCCCCCCCTCCCTAAGAAATCCTGGATCTGCCCCTGGTGTAAGGGCACTATAAGTTTTAATTTGTAATTCAATGAACCCCGTTCCAAAGTTTATGCGACCACCTCTTCCACATAAAGTGCCTCTGGAAAATTAAATAAGTATTTATTCATTGAACCCTTATTGCTCTTTACTTAGGTAACGCTATAGCATTGCTTCTGACCTAAAAAGTTGAGTAGAAATTTCAGCTTCCATTTTTATGAATATCCGAAATTATCTGAGGGGAATATGTTTGGGGAGCATAATCCACGGCTGGGAAATTTCTGCTGGGTGGAATTTAACGCGGGGGAACTATCAGCAGGAAAAGAAAATGTTCTTTGAGGGGGGAGGAATTTCCCAGGGGTGGGTTTTCCAAATGTGAATTATTCAGGGAGGGGACGACTAAACCCATTCGATAATATTCTAAATTTTACATCTGAAAGTAACGGGAATAAAGAATCAACGGAAATATCAGAGATAGCACTTCAGGTTCCTTTAGACGATTTTGTTCGTGTCTTTTGAAAAAAAGACATTTTCAAAAGACAGATTAATTTCATTTGTTTTACTTTCTCTGTGGCTGCTCAATTATGCATGTGAGGGGGGAGACTGCCTTCCACCACTGTCTCAGCTAAGGTTTCAGTTTTTATCTCAAGCCTTAAAAATGAACGCAATGCGATAAAAGTATAACTCAAAATAACATATAGAATAATATATGCACATAACACGGAACAATTAATCAAAATTGCATATTATGAGTTGAGGCTCACCCAAATGATGGGCCAGGGGGCTCACCATTCCACAATCTATGAAATCAATCCTGCAATAATTGGAAATATAAAGTATTTTTGAGTATTTTAACGTCTTCCACAACTCAAACGGTCCAACATTCTACAGCCCAATGAGTCTGTCTAATGTCCTAAATCGGGAACGGCGGAGATAAAGTGAAGTTCCACCCCGTATTGAATGAGTCTCCAACCTCCCCCTCCCCCTCTCCTACTGTCTACGCTAAAGTTTTCTTCCTTCTGCCAACTACGCCGCCCCCACCCCAAAGACTTTAATAAGGTAAAGTTTTGTATGGGAAGAACACATAGTAAATCTATTATAATTATCCAATCATAAGGTTAAAATACATACTCTGTGATAGATGCAAAATTGCTTTGGCACACAAAATCCTATTAAGGTCAATTCCAAACAGTCGTGATCCCTTTGTGTCAGCAAGTGAAATGGTCAAAACACCCTTACTGGAGCTATTTTTTCAATCCATTCATTGTTGCCAATCGCTGTCCACAAGTTATGCAAGCTGTCTATTGTTCATATACAAAGTTTTTATCAAAGAGGTAATCGAATAGACTGAAAAAAGCCTCATTCGATTTAAATTGAAAGTTCTAGATCATTTTTTAATGTCAAGAATAATCGGACAGTAAGCAACCCCCCCCCCCATGCAATAAAAACTTTAAAATTTTTGCAATCAAAAACGAACAAAAATTAATTTTAAAAAAAACTCACGTTTTGAGTTTGAATTTTAACAGGTATTCATATCTCCTGAGCTTAAGTTTAAAATTGCCTTTACTTTTCTTTGAAAAACTTATTTTTCGGAAAGTTTTTTTTTATTGATATAATAAAAAGACAATTAAAACTATTAAAACCCTATTAAAACTTCTCTAAACTGTACGGTCTACTTTAACACATTTTCGAAAACTTGGGATTAAATTCTAGATCTGTAATACACGCCATGCTATTTTGACACTGACCATGGGAATGTCCCATAGATTGAATTTAAACTTTATTGAAAAAGGAGATCTTATATAAATTTCATGTGCTCTTTTTTTAATGAAAATTCTCTGAATAAAAGCCTGAACTCGGAAATTTTAAAAAGGGTAGCCGTGTATAATTCTAATTCTTCGAAAAGGTGTCGTGTTAAGAAATGTTCTGAATTTAGGAGACGGTAGTGTTGGTTTGTGGCTCGCTAAAATCTGGATGCTGCTGTCTTTAAGTATGAGATTTTTTTATAGTGATTTATGACCATTTTTTTATTACTTTGTCGGCCACTTTCTTTTTGCCAGTTATTTTATGTGCTCTTATTCCTTTTATATGGATTTCGAAATTTTTGGAAGTACTTATGTGAGCTTGTAAGAATTAAAACCAAATACCTAAAAACAATAAAAGTGAGTGATTCACCAATATCCGTGATTTGCAAAGAAATTCAAAATTGAACCGCCATCGACAGATACTAACGAATAACTCTCGAATACTAGCGAATAAAGTTATTCGCTAGTATCTGTCGATGGCGGTTCAATTTTGAATTTCTTTGCAATCACCGATATTGGTGAATGACTCACTGTTATTGTTTTTAGGTATTTGGTTTTAATTCTTACAATTTTTTGGCTTTTATTGATTTTTATTCATCTTTTAGTTTTTTGTTTTTTTCATTATTTTTTTTTTCACATTCACATTGACTTTCCGCGTTTTATTTGTTGGTTTGTTCTTCGGCACTCGCATTGATTATATTTTTTCGTTTCGCTCTGAAGACGAGAAGCGTTTGTTCCCTCGAAATATTCGCTTTGTTGTGTTTTTTCAGTATTTTCATTTGGCCTTTAAAAACTCCATTTTTGCTCGTTTTTCTTTCTTTATGTTAAGCAGTTGCTAAAATATGTCGGCCTATGTGCTGCCATATTCAGCTATGTTGGGGTACAGCTACTTTAACATATTGAAAAAAAAACACTTGATCAGTTTAATACCAAACCATCCGTGCCGATACGCATGCAAGAACTGAATTTGGGCTTGGGGGAGGCGACGGCTTCTGAAAAGTGTAGTAAGGGGTGGATCGCTGGAGAAATGAATTAGAGGGGAAGGTTTTGTGTACGATACTTTATTGATGATGCCCAACATAAAGTCTAACTAGTCATCATTTAAAACCAGGTATTGGATAAAAAAAACTTGTTAGTGTTCATGAGCCACCGGCAGAAAGCTATGACTTTTTGGATGCAAGGGAAGTTAACTTCTGAAACTGTCCAATAACATCCAACCTCTTGTCAAATTTTAACATAAAGTCTACAGGGAAAGGGCAGCTAGTGATACCTGAAAACGTTTTAGCTTCTATTGCAAGTTCTAATAATTTAAACTCCAAAGAAAACATGCATCAAAGTTATCTGAAGGGAAGCTTTACAAGGCGAAAACTTTTGATTAATAGATAATAAGAAAGAATTTTGTTTTGTCAATGCTCCTCCCAATTCTTACGCCTTGGAGGGATGTGTATTCTTTCTTCTGGTTGTAACGGCTTAACGTGGAAATATCCGTTCCCTCTCAGAAATCTTGCATATTATGCGTATAGTTGGATATTCTCTTTGATAAACTGTTTGACTGATTACCCGTGCCTTAAACACTTTCAGTTTTGCCCCCTTAAGGGCCTAAAAGCTATTAGAATTTTTCAATATCTTTTACCAAAGTCAATTTTTTTTGTTTTATTTTTGCCAAACCGTATTGAGTGTCCTGTAAAGTTCTAAAGTAAATCTTCTCCCCCCCCCCCTCCCCCGCAGAACCAGGATATGGGGCTGCTGTACGAAACAAAAGTTAGGAAGTTTTCCATTGGTAAAAACTTTCATCTACTTGTTGGCTTAAAAGACTTGGTTGCGTTTGATTTTAATTTTAATATGAAGGCCTCAATCTTTTGACATAATAATTCTCCAAAGATTTTCATGGGTTTCTTATTTTCAGTTGATTTAATGTATGTAATATTTCAGGTAGGTGCCCATTTCTGTAGTTACCTCTAGTACCGTCTAAATGGGGCTATTTGCCGCTTAAAAGTCGTGTATAGGTGCACCAACTCAACTATTGATGGGAATGTCTCAGGTGTTTTTTGAGGGGACCGAGGGGGCTTTGTTTCCAACAAGATTTAAGTGGCAGTATTTCCCACTTTCCTATTTATTTTTACCTTTTTTACTACCTTCTTGTTTCCAAAGAGGACCATTGCCCATAAACCCCCTCCCCCTTCACAGGTCTCCACGATCATAAAGCAAATTTGTGGGACACAATTTTTCCAGAAGAGGAAGATGTTTTTGGGGCAATCATGGGGAAATGGAAAATACACCATGATTTTCCTAATGATCTTTGTTCATTCCTACAGGTTTCAAGCCTTCTAAATGGGAGGAAGTTGACCCAACTGAAGTAGAGTCTCAAGCCTTCTCTGCATCTAAGTGGGAAACTGTGGAGCCATTGCAGCCTTCTGCAGATGAGGATATAGATGGTATTCCCTTAGAAGAACAAGATGAAACAAGCCAGACAAGTGAAAAGTCTTCTACTGCATCTGAGGATAAGCGCATGATACTCCGTGAAATAGAGGTTTGCTTTTTTCCTTATCTCTAAATGAAAAAATAAATTCTCCAATTCAAATTTGCAAAAACCTTCATCATATTCAGTCTGTAATAAAGTTATGGATTTAGATAAAATTGGGTATAAGATAGAAGACAAATATTAACTTATAACCCGATTAGGTGTAAAGAAGGCCAATGAAATCTTTAAGTACGAGAGGCATCAAAATAAAATCATTTTTGGCCCCCGGTTCCATCTTAGGTAACAGGTCCATCGTTGTAACAGAGCAACTAGAACCCCTCTTGAGTCTAATATGGGAGAAGATGACCTTTCCGTAAAATGTTAGGGTTATATTCTTACAAATTTTATTCATTTATTCACTGTATACGCAAAATATATACAAATTTTTACTCATTTATTCACTGCTATTTAATGGCAGTGTTTACTGCTTTTACTATGTTTTTCTGCTATTGAATGGCAGGGTTTTCCTTTTGGTCGAGCAATAAGAAAAGTTGAACTTTCTGGAGCTCCATGATGGTGCGTTTTTTTTTTTTCGCTCATTTTCTGCTGATTTGTCACAGGCGTTCCTTATTTTCAAACTTGGTACCCGCTAAGTAATAAAACTGCAAAACGGCATATAGAGGTCTTTTTCATTAAAAATTGAGTTCCCAGGTTTATGAGTTATGGAAACCTGGGTAGCTCATTATGAGTTATGAACTGTCAGGTTTATGAGTATTTTTCATTACAAGTTATGCAATGCACAATAAATCAGCAGAAGTGGCTATTAGGTAACACCAGAAACACTTATCTATATTTTGAAAAGCTACTCCTTACCATGTCGATTCAAAGTTAGTTATATTTTATTAGTAATACCATTTGATGTTTCAAAGTTGTTCCCAATATCTCAAACCTCAAGACAATGAACACAAAAAAAAATAAAAAAAGAAAGCGTTTTTTCTTTTCTAATTTTACTGTTTTATTAAAAGTTTCTTCCATGGAATATGGAGGTCTTTTTCATTAAAAATTGAGCCCCTAGGTTTTCCTAATTTTTAAGCACTTGTATGGTTGTGTATAAGTTTCCACTAAACTAGTTATCTAAACTTATCTAGTTTCCACTAAACTAGTTTAAAGATTCAGACTTCACTTTTATTGTTCTTGTTACTTTAAATAGAACAGTTACAAATTCAGTTTTACTCATGGGGTTTACAATAAAACGAGAAAACACAAAAATCACCTGGACAAACCGTTAGAACATAAAATAGAAACCTTTACGGTAGAGCATTATTAAGGGGTAGAAACATTATATGATAAGGCCGGATTTTATGTTTTATAATATAAAGTACATTAGAAATGGTGTAACACATGGAAGATAGAAAAGTTCTCTTTAACGAGAGGGTGCAAAAAAAGCTCAAAAACAAACAAAACCTGAAATGCATTAATTGCAAGTGTTATAGCAGGATTTTAAGGGAGATTCAGATTCTTGACTAGAAACCATATCAGAATTGATGTAACACGACAAATATAAATTGAATGTTGACTAGCACAATCAGACAAAACATCATAGTCACAGAAGACTTTCTTTTTTTCTTCTTTTTTCTTGCTAGAGTAGCCAAAACTGACACAAACAGATACTGGGAAGCGTATTGGAATAATAGATTTAAACATTTGATTGCTAGTTATTCTATGCCATTCGTCTAATCTCTGGTAATAGGATTTGTATGTGAAAAGGGACAGTATGGAAGGTGAAAGCTCTAGATCAGGTTGAGGCAGGGTCTATCGTATCGTAATATGCCCCTATCGTAAAAAGATATTCGGCTGTATCGAGAATCCTCACTTGAGATGTTTTCTTCTTCTGCATATCAAAGAAAAGCTAACCCTAATTTGCTACTGACTTGTTTATTGTTTTGTTGTTGTTTTTGGGAAGGGGGTGTACATTAATATTTAGATGGGGGTAAAGCGCCGCTAATTATGTTACCCGTATCGCTCAAATTTACAACCTTGTGTGTTCTGAGTGTACCATGTCAATTACAAACGCAACTTCGAAATATTTAATTGAATATGTTATATTTTGGTGCTTACTGTAGGACCAAAACACAAATTTATCCTGGAAATTCATAATATTCTAGTTTAGCAACCATGTAAGCTGCCTAATTTATCTGCCCTTTTAAATTATGAAGATATTAAACATGGACAGATGTGTACTTTGGGTCATACTGACACACCTTTAAGACTAAAAATGATAGCATGTGGTGGTCATTACATTTTTTTATAACTGTTCAAGGAGCTTTACAACGCCATATCATTTAACTTGAACATAAAGACTGTCTTGTGGAGTTTTCTATTCCCTACCTTCCAAGCTTTTGTTTTTAGTCTTAGTACAGTTTAATTTTTCTGGGTTGCTGGAAAAAGTGCTTTTTTTATTGTTCATTTTATTTGGATATAAGAAGTGTTCCTGTATTGGTGCTATGGAGCAACACCGCTACTTTTAGGTCTATTTTTTTCTCATTATCAGCGGTTTGTAGCTCTAAGAGATGCAAACTCGAAATTTTTCTGCATCTTGGAATCATGAAACAGGGCAGAAATGTTCTTGTGAAGTTTGTAAAATTTCCAGTAGTTTTCCCGAAAAAAATAAAAATTATTTTTCAACATGTTGTACATGGTGTCAAAACTAGAATCTTAGCTGGGAAAGTAATGGTTTTCAGAAAAATTTACGTCATTTTTCTACAGAGCGTTACATTATCTCTCTGAGAATCACAGAACAAAATTCTACATTTCTTCTAGATCTCTTGGGAACTTTTTTCGAAAAGTCGATCTCAAATCCAAAATTCCGATTTTTCGGATTGTTTTGGAAATTTTTGATTTGATGCCTCTCGTACTTAATTCGGGTAATACTACGAAAAGTAAGCAAGATGACATGAACTTTCTGGTATTCGAAGTTGCTTCGTTGAATTAGAAACAATTTTCAAAGTCGTCAGGACGCATCAAACTTTTTTTGGTATCCTAGAAGTAACCCTCTTTTTGGGCAAGGTAGAATTTCATTTTTTCTAACGCGGATAGACGGATCTTTATTTTCTAAGAACTGGAGCTAACTAACATGGGTTTTCCAAAAACAGAATTCCTGTTGTAAACCTTTTAGAAATTAAATAAATTTGAATACTGATAGAACTTCATATTGTCTCTTAAACTTTAGCAAAACTTCCTTACCTCTCATGAAGTTTTGAAGATGAAATAGAAGGTTTCGAAACAGAATTCCATTTTTATTCTAAAATTCTTGATTTAATGTTTATTATATTTTAACCGGTTGATGCTATGACGATTCAACAAGAAGATGTGCACTTTTCTATATCCGAAAATCATTCATAAACTAAGACATAAGAGTTTAAACAATGAATCGTTCCGTGTATGTTTATTAACCGCAGTAAATAGTAATGCAGGTAAAAAGAAACACAATGCGAATGCAGAGTTTAACGATTATTTGGAGAGCACTGAACTGACTTCAGAAATCCTCTAATTATACTTTACAAATAAATAACTTACAATAATGATAACGCATCTGCAAACGCGATACAGAAGCATAAACATTTATTACCGGTGAGATATAGTTGCATAAGGCTAACTACAACACTCCATGTTACCTTAGCACAGGGGGTCTAGTTTATTCTACTCTTTGATTTGCCTTGTAATTAATTTTCACTCTTTATGCTTGCCAAATTTTTGAAATGCTTCTCTTTACTATTCAACGTAATTTCAGTACATAATTGTTCAAGACTCATTATCCGAAACTCTTTAATATTTAAAAAACGTAAGGATTGCAAGTTAAAAACGGAATTTGAGCTATCAAAATTTAAGTATGTTTAAATGCTCATATCCTTAAAATACTAGATTTTTATAAAAGGTGAAAAATTTATAGGATACCAACTTTGCAAAAATATACCTAAATAATTTGTCAGATGTATTTACAATAATCTAAAAAGTTCGACACTAGAACTATAAAAAAGATTAACTGTAACAAAAAGAACTCCTAAGGGCGAAGTAAAACCCCATGTTCTGATATATGTCAATTAAGCGCTGATAATTTCTTGTTTTGAAGTTGGAGGTTTTGAGGTATCAAGATGATTTAGAAACTGGCAATACTCCTAAACAGAAAGGTACAACTATAGCCGATCAAGTTGATGCATATCGTCATTCACTTATACGCAAAAGTTGTGCAAAATTAGAAAGTTCAGAAGAGGATACAACTCCATATCATAGACGTGGAAAGTCCAGATCCCGGTCCAGGTATGATTTATTATTTATTTAAAAAAAATTCTCTTTGACCTAATATAATATTTCTACTAAAGACAACTTATTTAACTGTCTGTCCTAAAAGTTTTACACTTTTAGAGTCAGAATAAAAATAATAATAAAAAAAGTCGAAAAAAAGGCATTTAATTAAACAGTCACTAAATGTCAGTAAGGAAAAATCGAACCTGATTACTGTATCCTGGACAAATTGCATTTACGGATTGAGATATACTGCCTGTATTTAGTAAAGAAAAAATGATTCATCAAAAATCTGATGTATGCTTTGCAAGAGCAATCCACAGTCTTAGTGAATTTCAAAAAGTATAAATGTGACGCTGGTTTCTTCACAGCACCGAAAAAAATGTTTTTGGAGGGTTGCCAATGCAGTCTAATAGCTTTGTAAGGCACTTGAACAAGCTTTATTTTTCTGCCTTTACTAAAACAGAATCTGTAGTTAATGACTTGCGTCATTGATTAGCCTGCATTATAAATTTAAAAAAATTAAATTTAGGCACATTAAATGTTATTTTTAAAGTAATCATTAGCTATTACTTTAATATTAATGTAATGAATTGTTATTAGCTAACCATTGAAGAAACATAATTTTATGTTATTCAGCAAACTTCGATTACTAAAAGTCAATGTAGCTCAATTAAACCAACAGACAACATATTAAGCTATGGAATAAGCTTGTAATGAGCCGGAACAGTGTATCTCATACTGTCCTATTACTAACAAATAAACTTTCAAATGGGGATAAATCCATTTATTTAGACAGTGAAAAAAACAGGTACAAAAGTCCAGATATTTCGATCACATATACAGCGACCGTCTTTAGTAGAAACACTAAAATAATAAAATTGAAACTAGCATGCTTATATACAATAAAAGAAATAACTTTTCGGGTAATTCACAAAATAATGAGCTTCCGGAATATTCACTAGATTATTTTCAGAGAGAGTTCATTGACAAAGCTCATTCAAAGTTCTTGATGTAAATTTTCTTCTTTATTATAGCCCAAATGTAAAACAAAATTTCCAATGAAGGTGGCAAAGCCTTGTGTCTTCTAATTATAAACCAAATGTTGAGTTTATAGTTGTTTACTGGGTTGGTCTTATTTCTCCATATATACGACGTATTTTCGACGTAACACCTTTAAATTAGGTGTTGTTTTCTTAGACCACACTGTCGTTCTAAGACAAACAAATATGCTTGGACTTTTGTACCTTTTTTTTTCACTGTCTAAATGAATGGATTATCTTATTTGAAAGTTTACTTGTTAACACCTAAATTAAAGGCGTTACGTCGAAAATATGTCCTATTACTGTCGCCTTTCTATTAATGAAATAACTTGAGCTGCTTATAATTATAAGATATAAATAGTTCATGTTCGCCTGCCAATTGTCAGTTTAGCTTGAAAGATTGCCTAAGGTGAGAGCATATACATTGTCTTGTTGCACACCTGTTGGTTGATTGTGATGAAAAGGATGAAGAGCTTACATTGACTGCGGATGATCTTAGGAGAACTTTTGACTCTGGCATACACAGGCAGCTCCTTTGAATTGCTCGGAACAGATATTGCGCTACTGAATTATGCTGACGATATCAAGAGTCCAAGCAGATCGTTTTTCCGAGTTCAGGAAAAAAATCTCAACCAGAAAATGTGTATCATAAGAAGGTCTTTTGTTTAATGAGATTAAAAATAAAATGCTTGTGTTTGACCCCTGTTCTCAACAATCATCGACTGATTTTGTTCGGGTTGGTAATAAGGTTTGTATCGCTTCTATTATTATTACATGTATTGGCCTTCCGATGGTGTCAGATCTTAAATCGACTCGTATGGCTCTCATGCAGCATTTTTTAGAAAAACCCTGCACCGCCTACGGACTCTATGTTAGCAGTAAATTGTTGCTTAACCGTTTTTTACCTGCACGCCTTTACAGTGGTTTTGTTATCCCCCACGTTCGATCTCTATCTCTCTCATGGGCCATCTTATGGAAAGGAGCTCTCCCTCTACAACCGCCATTATTGAAAGACAGAATAAATTTGGAATTTTGTTTGATCCGAACTATAATGTCTTAAAGTGTAATCTATCTGTTTTAGTTTAGCTAATTTGCTGGAAGCTCTTCTTTTTTGTTGTTGCGTATATTGTATTGCATTTCATTGTGTTTTTCCTTTCCTTCTTCTCTTTTTTCCATATTTAGTATTACTCACATCAGTTTTTATGTGAGAAGTCTCCGAAAAAACTGAGAGGTCTTCTCTTTTTTGTGACATTTCTTAACCCTATCCTCTGCCCAAAAATAAAATTTATACATGCCTGAATCTGACTCTTTGCATGTGCATGATATAGTAGTAATAGCAATTTATCATCCAAAAAAAAAAAAAAAAAAAAAAAAAAAAAAAACAGAGACAAAATCAATCGGTAGCACATCAAAAGCGTCGTTTGCGAGGGTCTGCTACTAACAAAAAAAAAAAATAAAAAAAAAATTAAAACAGAAAACAAAAGAACAACAAGTATAATCTATAATAAGCAGAAGGGTAAAACCGTGTATCGAAAAAAACTTACATAAATAATTCATGCACAATAAAACAACATAATATCATGATCCCGAAGCAAAAAAAAACAATAAACCATTACTGTCAAAATTAATTCCGTCAATTTTAATCTGTTTCGAAGGTATACTTACCAAGCAACTCCACATGTAGCTCAGATTTAAATCGACTAATGGGTAATTCCTTGGTTTTTGGGACAAGCTTATTCCACAGCTTAGGCCCTCTATAAATAACTGAAGAAGCAGTCCTACTAGAAACTAAGCGAGGAGCCTCAATATCTCCACTTGTCCGAGTTCTGTGACAATGAACATTGGACCTTTCCCGAAATAATCCTGTAAAACAGTCTGGAAGGCACCCATAACAATACTTATGCATAAAAACCAGTGTACAAAAATCACGCAATCCAGCTGCAGACATATTAATTATGCTCTACATTGACCTGACCGAATCCAGGTTCCCTATTCCACAAAGCATTATTCTGCAGTACACGTATAGGGCAAAGTTTTGAGGGGAAAGTGCCAAGCCATACAGACGAACAATACAAAATATACGGATGTATCAGAGAAAATATACAATCGTAAAACATATGAAGGAAAAAAGTGTTTTAATTTACGGATAATCCCTAAAATATATTTTTGTAATGATAAGGATTAATACAAAAAAAAACTATTAATTTGAAGATCAGTATGTATTTTGAAGAATGTTAACTGAACCTGTACATATATGCAATTTTCATGCTCAGAGATAAGCAAAAAAAAGCCAAGATGTCGTAGTTTTCTTAAAGGGTTCTTTACTCTTTACTTTCCTTGTAATTGTTACTTTTTAATTTATATTTCATTACGTATATCGGTTACCTCTCAGCACTTAGTTTTTTGGATATTTTCATATCTCTGGGCAAAAAGGCTTCTTTAGAATCTACAATTAGTTCTAAAACCTTCGCCACTCAATAAGATTTAAAAACTATCTATTGCTAGGCTCCAAGTGTAGCAAAATGACATGGAGAAAACCGATGCGTTTGCGATTTCCCATGGGCTGCAGTAAGTGGCAATAAAGAAAGACAAATTGAGAAAACACTTCGGAATACAGTTGAATTTTTAACCTAAAAACTTGACAAGACTGTAATGCTTACCTCTTCAGGTCGGAATCTCCCCGTCGGAATCGTAAGCAAAGTAAGCGCAGCCGTCGTTCAAGGTCCAGAAGTCGGTCACCTGCTTATCGTCGTTCCAGATATTCACGCTCTCGTTCTAGGACACCGCCACGTAAATCGAAGAAAAACAGATATTAATTGTATGGTTTTTTCATTTTATTGTGTTCGTATGAAATATACGTTAGGTGTGCCTATTGCGTTTCAAGAAGGTCGGAATCAATCTAGTAAGAAGGTATGCTTGTAAATTTTTGTTTCAACAGTATTTGCAAATTAAAAAAGCAAGCCAATTGGTGAGAAAAATTTCTTGTTTTTTGTATTTTGGTATTGTATCAAATTTTCTACGGTTGATGATAAACAAACTTATAAAGGATGCTATTATTTTCTGTATTTGTGGTCCACTGACTATGGAAGATGTGATTTTCTGGTCCTATTACCTATCACTGTGCTAAATTGCATATTTACAAGATTAAGCAAGAATATGATTTAAGCCATTTTCTATTTATGCTTCTTGAAGATATATATATATATAATATATATATATATATATATATATATATATATATATATATATATATATATATATATATATATATATATATATATATATATATATATATATATATATATATATATATATATATATATATATATATATATATATATATATATATATATATATATATATATATATATATATACATATATATATATATATATACTACTACTACTACTAACAACTCACCGCAGCACCAAGCCGCCTGAGGCCAACACAGCTACGCACGCTCCTCCTCCACCCCAATCTATTCAAAGCCTCCCTTTTTACACCCGCCCACGAAGTTCCCATTTCCTTTAAATCTTCCTTTATGACGTCCTCCCACCCCTGACGGGGGCGACCTGCTTTCCGTTTAGCCCTAGATGGTTGGCCGAAAAGAACAATCTTCGGCAATCTGTCATCCTTCATCCGCACAACGTGCCCTAACCATCTCAACCTTTCTTTCATTATAGACCTAGAGAGCGGTATTGAACCACATTTTTTGTATAGCCTATTGTTTGAAATACGGTCGGTCAGCCGGGTACCCAGAACAATGCTTAAGCAATTTCTCTGGAAAACATCTAGCAAATCTTCATCCGCTTTTCGGAGCGTCCATTCTTCAGAGCCATATTTGACCACTGTCATCACTGTAGCTTCTAATATTCTTATCTTGGTTTGCAGACTTAACTTCCTATTCTTCCAGACTTTTTTTAACTGTGAAAAAACACCCTGAGCCTTGGCTATTCTATTTTTAACATCTTCACTGCTCCCACCATCTTTACTAATAATACTACCAAGGTAAGTGAAGCTGCCCACCTGATCAATCTCTCATTACCCAACGTCGACTTTTCATCTTCACTTATTCCTAGCCTTAGTGACTTAGTCTTCCTAACATTAATTTTCAAACCAATAATAGCACCCTGAACTCGCAAAACCTCTAAAACTTCATTCATTTTGCTCACACTTTCATCTAGGATGCTTAAATCATCAGCATAACCCAAGTCCAGGATATTCGTTATTCTTTACTTTTAAGTCATGAGGTTAAGCAATTCAATTGAGTTATGAAATTCTGGCGTGAATTCAATTCCTCCTTCCTGTTAATGCATCAAAAATTCATCCATTTCATAGGATTTGTTTTTTTCGTGGACTCATTGTGATGCTCACGATTCGATGCATTCGATTCGATTCGATGCATTCGTTGTGATGCTGACTGTCACATGTCTTCTATCCGCATATCGTGTTTACGCTTTATTTTCGTGCATACTTACCTCTTTTTGTTGTTTCTTCTTCCATGCGTTTTTCTTTAGCTGTTCAGAGTAGTTTATAATCTTGTGTAATTTTGCATGGGTCGTAGAAAACTACAAACGATACGACCGCTTAAATTTATATAAATATGACATCACTCAAACGATTTTTTGCTTTAAAAAAATAAGGTTCTAAACGAATTTTCTCAAACTCGTGGCCTCTCTAGATCGTTTTATCTGGCCAGAAAATCCTATGATGCCAATGTAAAAATAATAAATAAATTAAGAGCCGTTTTCAAGATTTTTTTTTTTTTAATAAATTCATACACAATTGCTTGTTTAAAGATATACAATATTTCAGCAAATATCTGAAAACAGCATGCCTACAGATGGAAAATAGCTCTAAAAGAAGTATCATGACTCAAATTTTCACAATAACGAAAACAGCAACCAGAGAGGTTCTGAAAATTATTTAAAGCGTTTCTTAGACATCTGTACAAATTTGGCCCCTAAAAAGTATTGTCAATATTTCAAGGTGCGCAACTTCTGACTGAAAATTTAAACCAAAAACAAAAAAACTGAAGAACATAACTTGTCTGTTAATGTAAATTAGAACGTGTGTCTTATCTGTGTGTCCTGTATGCATCGCTAAACTGTTCATCCGTTCGCCAAGAAACTAAGAAGCTATTCAATTCACTCTTTCGAAGGTCTTAACTATAAAATCCTCCCCAGGCACTCTTTACACTTTTAGTGCTGACTGAAATCAAAGACCCCTCAAAATAAATACTTGGCAGTCTCTTTGGGTCATATTATTCAAATTTTCTGGATTTCAATTAACAGGTTAGTTAATTATGAATTTGTTCATCTAACACACTTCCGAATTTTTTTAATTTCCTTTTCGATAAATTGTCGGAATCTGGAAATCAACTATTTCGTTAGTTTGGTACTCAAGCTAATTTTTTTTACTAAAAATACTATCGTTATTTTATATGTAGGGAAAATTTTCCAGGAGTAAATTGTCGGAGAGAGATTTTTCCTAGGGGTGAGTTTTCCGCAGGGGGGGGGGTGGATTTTCCATATTAAAATCAATTTGATTTGCATATCTTTTTCTGACTACTTATATATGTAGTCAAAATAAGTTAATTAGGTAATTTGTATAAATGTAGGATAAGGGACAACTTTATTCAGTCTAGGACTAATTCTATTGTGGAAAGCATGGCAATTGAAAAAATATATGTTCGTGTTCCGCGGGGGGGGGGGGGTCCGCATGTGGGACGTTGCCCGCGAGGGGAATTTCCGGGGAAATACGATCGTTATTAATACGGGGGAATTTTCCGCGGAGAAGGGTTTTCCTCGGGGAGGAGGGCTTTCCCGCTGGGGGGGTTCTTGTATTTCCTTTCTTTTGAGATCACAGTAACGCTCCATGGTTAAGGTAGTAAGGAATGGAAAATAGTTACAAGTTTGTCAGTAACAGCGTATATAAACTTAAAAAAGCATATGATATTAACGCATTAACCGGCAGAGGTTAACATTCTCCGCTGTCTATTTATTGCTTATATTCGCTTATATTCGGTGTGGGGCTGAAGCCGGTCCAATTACATGATTTTAAATGTCAAGTCCAACTTCTTTAGTAGTGTGTGTTGTGACTTTTGCGGGAACTCTATGCAAGAAATGTCCTTGGAAAGTCAAATTTTCAAGGGCAGGAATTGCAATTTTTGCTGTTTGTTAGATTAGTTTGTTTTGAAGTTGTTTGAATGTGTATGCGAAAGAGGGTGTCGCTCGTTTTTGGCTCAAATTTTCTGTATTTAGTCTAAAAAACACGGGAACTGTCGTCTGTCGGAACTGACGGGATGCGCTAATAACGCGTATGACCTTAATTAAATACGATTGCTGAGATATGTGCAATAAGCCTGTTTTGGGTCAAAGCCTTTGCATATTTCTGTTTTTCTTCAGTGTGATTTGTTCATTTATTTTGTAAGATATAGGTTTGAGTCAATAAGTTCCTTCGTATACATTGTGCAGAATGGTCGCAAATAAAAGTGAGTATTCTTATATATTCATCCAGTTACTGTTTTCTGATCGTAAAGGGATTTCTCACTGTGAGATCATATTTAGTTTAAATTTAAGGAAGTTGGATCCCTGGTTTTGGTGTTCTTCAGTAGGAAGAATACTGTGGCATATCTGAGTTTATAGGGTTTCCTTTCCAGGTATAATTCCCGCTTGGTTAGTTTCAACTTAACACCCTCAGTCGTTCTTGAGATATTGCTGAGATGTCTCATTGGCAACCAGCATGAATCCATTACCTTTTGATTTAGTTTTAAAAGCAACATCTAGTTTTGAAGCAAATGTGTAGATTGCATAACTGTGGGGGGTTGACATACCCAATATCCCTAGTGACGTAGTTACTGGACTGTTCAACAATGCTGAACAAAATGGCTAGCTCAAAATTTTGGTTTGATGTGTTCGGAAAATTAATGGAGATGGGAGGAGGGATGCTTGTCCTCCAATCACTTTTGACTCTGAAAAAGGGAACTAGAACTTTTAATTTCCAATCGCATTAGCTCCTTTAAAAGTTTGAACGCTATTTCTATCTATGATAGCACTGCGCTGCCTCTGATTTTGTATATATGCCTTTTTGAAAACCTGCATGCAAATGAGTTTTTCTTTAAGAGTTTCACCTTAATACCCTTAGTATCATTAGTTACAGTAATCTTAAAATTAGTATTAAATAGTGTATACATAGGGCTTTCTGGTTAGTTCAAAATATGCCATAACTTAACCTAAAGGTCCAACTTAATAATCTAAACCATTCTTGAGATACTGCTGTGTGACCCTTTTGACAATCTACATGCTGATTATTGGTTTTGATTTAGTTCAATATCCGCTTAAATTTTCCTTAAAAGCTTCACTTTAATACCCCTTGCTTGTGTTGTAGCAGCATTGGTAGCAGCATGCACATAGAGCATTTGGTTTCTTTTTAACATGCCTCTCAACACACACTGAATTTTTCAACTTAATAACGTAAATCGTTCCTGAAGCATTGCTGATATGTCTTCTTGACATCCTGCATGCGCATAGTCAGTTTTGACTTAGTTCAATGCGGTTTCAATATTCCCGAAATTTTTCGCCTAAGTACTCTTAGCTTTAGTAGCACTAGTAGTAGTATGAATAGTAATGGTTGCATTAAGATGCAAATATTATCTTTTGGTTAGTTCAACATCCTCCACAACAAACCTTGTAAGTTTCAAATTCATCTACCAAACTGTTTCTAAGATATTGCCGATACGCTTTTTTGACAATCTGCTTGCAGACTACGTGTTGTGATTCAGCTCACCTCTCCCCTCAATATTTCCTAAAAGATCACCTTCATACCCTTATTTGTGATAGCAGTCACAGTAGTAGTGTTTGCAGTTGTATTAACTTATTGCCTTTTGGTCAGCGTAACATCCCCTTCGTCAAGTCCTGGAAGTTTCAGCTTAATACAGTTAGCCGTTACTATGACATTTCCGATATGCCCTTTTGATAACCTGTATATTCAAATACTTCCTTAAATTTTCATTTTCATACACTTAGCCCTACAAATAGTTGCAATAGAAGTAGTAGTTAGAGCAGTAGTAAAAGTAGCAGTGGTAGTAGTATTAGTGGAAATGTGCAAAAATTGCCTTTTCGCCAATTGATCTTCCCCTTTAAGCATTCTCTGAAAGTTCCAACTTAATACCCAAATCCATCCTTGAAATACGCCCTTTTGGCAACCTGTATCTACATAGTGGGTTTTGATGTAGTTCAAATTTCCTCTCTATATTCTCCCAAATTCTCACCTTCATACACTTAGCCTTAATGGTTCTGGTATCATAGTATTAGTGGTAGGAGTAGAAGTAGTAGCAGTAGTAGTGTTGTATTAGTTGAAGAAGTAACAGGAGTTGCAACAGTATTAATAGCAGAAGTAGCATGTACATGTTGTCTTTCGATCAGTTGAACATCTCCCTCATAATACTCTGGAGGTTTTATCTTGATACGGTAAGCCATTCCAAAAATATTGCTGTTGCGCCCTTTTGATGCCCTTTTCATCTTAATACTATTAGCCTTACAAGTAATTGCGATTAAAGTAGGAGTAGTTTAGTAGTAGTAGAGGAAAAAACAGCAGTGGGGGTAGTATTAGAAGTTGCATGCTTGTATTACCTTTTTGTCAATTGATCTTCCTCTTTAAATATTTTCTGAAAGTTCTAGCTTAATACCCAATCCATTGTTGATATACGCCTTTCTGGAAATCTCCATGGACATTCCATTTGACGTTTGCAGCCTTGTTTCAAATTCTCCGAAGTCCACAAAGATTAGTGCCTCGGGATAAACTGAGGTTTTGTTGTTCACCACTGGATCTGATAGGCTGAAAGATTTGACCACGTCTTCGTGGGACTTTCCATTGCCAGATCATACTAATTTGGGCAATTATAAAGATATAATTTGCCAGTTTTGTGATACTGTTAAGGAGAAACTTTTTTATGTCTTATTGTCTGAAAAGCTCCTTTAAGGAATTTTCCATCGAAAAGATCAACGCATATGGCTCCCTGGATAACATCTGGAATCCTCAAGTCAACAAAAAGGAAGCAGAACCTTAGGAAACAGTACAAGATCAGACCGAGTGATGCCGAGTTAGAAGCATTAAGGCTGTACCATAATAAGCTGATATCAATTATCTGCAATGCTAAAACAGAATATATTTATCAAGAGATTTGTTGATTATGGTAAAAATATAAAGAAGACGTGGGACGTGATTCAGGAAGTTACTCGGCTGTCCATGAAACCTGAAGGTCTCCCTAAGTCTCTCATGGTAAACGATCAACGGATCACAGCAAAAGGCCAAGTTCAACAGTATCTGAATAAATTCTTTGCGGAGATAGGGAAAAAAGTGCTAATAGCGTTTCTTATTGTTCTGTGTCACAGTCTCGGAAGCAGTTCCTATGCCCTCCGTGCTTGAAAGCAATGGTTCTTGAAGAGGTTACGGTTCAGGAAATTACAATTATTGTTTTGTCTTTAAAGAATTCTTCTGCAGGTTTTGACCAAATTTCTGCTTAAGTAATCAAACATATCCTTCCATCGATTATTACCCCACTTTGCCATTTGATTAATAGGTCATTTCAACTAGGAGTATATCCCCAACATCTTAAACTGGCACGTGTGACAGCTCTCTTTAAAGGATGTGAACGTGAGGACCCTGGGAACTACAGACAGATCTCTCTTTCGTCATTGTTCTCTAAAATATTTGAAAAATCAATGCTCAAACGCCTAGTGAGATTTCTTGAAGTAAAAAAAAAATTCCATCAGCATCAGTTTGGTTTCGCGCTAAGTATTCTACAGAACATGCTTATAATGCACTTCTTCAGTTTATACGACAATCTTTAGATTCTATTCTCATTCCTACAGCCATCTTTTTATATAAAGAAAGTTTTCACAGCCTTACACACAAGATTCTCATTGGTAAACTTTCTCATAATAGTGTGCGTGGGGAAGCATTGTCTTGGTTCTTTTCATACCTCACTGAAAGATATATTACCACGGCATATACAGACGAACAAGTTTCAATTGAATACGGAGTACCCCAAGGTTCTATTCTTGGGCTAATCCCTCTTCTTCATTTATCTAAACGAACTCTATCGCCCTTTTAACACCCCAATTACCAATGTGTGCTGTAGATTGTCTCATAACGTTTACTCTCATACTTCATCGGTGGTCACATCTGATTATCGAGAAGAATTGGTAGCATTTCTAGGTACTGCGGCTCAATGTAAGAAAAGGAAACGATCAAGATTGGGGTTTTTAAGGCCAAACGGAAATAAACAAACAAAGGAATAAACAAACAAAGCGAATATTTCGAGTGGACAACGGCCTCTCTTCTTCAGCGCGAAACGAAATAATATATTCAAGGAGTGCCGAAGAAAAAAACAGCAAAACAAACGCGGAAAGTCAATGTGAAAAAAACAAAAAAAAAACAAAGAAAAAAACAAAAAAATAAAAGATGAATAAAATTCAATAAAAGTCAAAAAATTATTATTTGCCAATATCTGCGATTTGCACAAAATCCAAAAAAAATTTGAATTGCCATCGACGAATACTAGCGAACAACTGAGAAATAAAAGAAAACATTCATTCACTCAAAACAAAACGAACTAGCAATTAAATAAGTTGGAGAACTATCTCATCTGATTTCTGATTTTAATTATTGCATTCCTTGCAGACGCACTTTGATACCCAAGGGGTTGTTGACGTGTTTGATTATATGATTGGGAAAGTGGTTCAATGTTTATTTCAGGGATTACTAAAGTATCGGCATCTCTTTTGAGAAAAACGAAATATGACTCGTTTATTCTTAAATCACCAGAATCTCTGTTCAAAGCTAGACCTAAATGTTGGTATTTAAAAATTTCAGCCACTTCCCTTTAGTGCTGGACAATACCTTCGTCATGAGAAATTAAACTAGCTTGGTTAAACAAATAATATGTTCCGGATATGTTCTGCAAGGGCAGAGTCAAAATTTTTCGGTTTTTTTTTCGCTTTTTAAGGGTGTTATCAATAGAGGTAGAGTGCTGACTTAATATATCCGTAAGTTGTTGGTGGGTTCTTCCGATTTACCAAAGACCACACGAGCATGGAATTCTGTAGACACCATAGGGTCTTTACCTTGATAAATTTGGGAACTGATAGTTTTACTGGGTTTATAATAAGTGTAAATGTTGTTTATCTTTAGATCTTTGGAAATGTGTTCTGAAACCCCTTTTACGTACGGGAGATCAAGGTAAACGAAATTTTCCCTTTGATTTGTATTAGCTGTGTGACTATCTGACAGCTTTTTAAAACGTTTTTCAATTACAGAATTTATTAAACTAATTGGATAACCATTCCCAAATAAAATATCCCTAAGGTGGTCAAGCTCTGAATCCAGGAAACGTGGTGAACAAACCTGCAATGATCTATCGACTAAAGATGTCACCACTCCTCTTTTAACCGCAGGAGAATGATTAGAGGAATAATTTAAGTAACGGTCACTATGCGTAGGTTTTCTATAAACCCCGAACTCGAAACATGTATCATTTCGGTGCACCAGAACATCGAAGAAAGGAAGACGCCTATCTTCCTCTGATTCCTGAGAAAATTTGAGTTTTGGATCTAAGGAGTTAAGCAAGTGAAGGAAAGACCCCAAAGATTCTTCACTATGCTCCCATGAATAAAAAATATCATCTTTAAAACGAACCCAAAATTCAGGTTTACAAAGACTTTGTGAAATAGCTCTTTCTTCAATATCTTTCGTGAAAATATCAGCCTCTATTAGTGAAAGGGGGCGCCCATTGGAGGCCCATATTTCTGTTTATAAAAAATGCCTTTATAATGGAAATAAAAATTTCTGTTCAACAGAGCTGTAAGTGAAAGAAGTGACTGATTCGAAAGTGTACATTTTTCTGATATAGATGGGATAGAACTGAGTTTATGGTCCAAAATGAGTTCGGCCTTTTGGGAATCACAATTGATATACATTGAATCCGCATCAAAACTTTTGGTTTAACCGAAACTTGCTTTACCTTGGAAACGAAATCAGCGGAATTTTAGATATAGGATTTTTGAGCCTGAATTAGAGGGCAAAATATAACTGATAAGAACTTTCCTATTTTTGCTGTAGGAGAATTAAATGAGGAAATAATAGGTCGACGTGGATTACCGGGCTTATGAATCTTAGGAAGACCATAAAAACGAGGAGATGTGCATCCACGTGGGTAAAACCTTTTGTACAATTGATCTGTGATCTCACCTTTTCCTTTTAAATTAACCAAAAAAACTTTTTGCACAAAATAAGTTTTTCAAAAAAAGTAAAGAACTCCATTAAACCAAAAATGAACAAAAACAGAATCAAATAATTTACCAAGCATACAACTACCACAAATCAGTATAAATAAATAAGTGAAACCAAAAACAAACAGAAATTAAAATAAATCAAACTCAAAACGAGAAGAAATTAATCTGATTAGGGTTCTAAACCCTTTGCTTTCTAAAAGTCAGAATATAATTTGTACTTTACTGAAAAAAATTCAAATGAATTTACTGAAAAAATGTGTATTGTCAGTTTAATATACATATGCTGATATTTATTCCTTAAAATCTTAATTAATCTTTGTTTTCTTAAAGTTGTAAGTGAAAACATTTAAAGCAATTTTTTTCTATAAAGTATAAGTTATATTCTGGCTTTTAGAAAGCATAAGTTTGTATGTGTATGGGAAAATTGATTTTATGTGTTTCGGAAAATGGTGGGCGTGAGAGGGGGGTTAGTTGTCCTCCAATTACTTTCGACTATTAAAAAGGCCACTAGTCAAATCAATTTCCAATGGAATGAGCCCTTTTTGAATTTTCCACGACAACGCTTTCTACAAAAACCTTATATGCCCCCAGGTTATAACTTACAACCCTGAGGGCTTTAGGCGGGGGGGGGGGGGTTGTCATCCTTAAAGACCTAAGTTCCAAAACTTTCAACTACGTTGAACAAAATGGCTATCTAAAATTTTTAATTGTATGTGTTTGGGGAAAAGGTGGTCGTGAGCGGGGGGTTAGTTGCCCTCCAATCACTTTTGACTATTAAAAAGGGCACTAGCCCTTTGAATTTCTAATCGAATGCGCCCTTTTTCAATTTTCTACGACAAAGCTTTCAATAAAAACCTTATATGCCCCCAGGGTATAGCTTATAACCTTGCCCTGAGGGCTCTGAGGGAGTTATCATCCTCAAAGACCTTATTTCCAGAACTTTCAACTACGTTGAACAAAACGGCTATCTCAAAATTTTGATTGGATGTGTTTGAATAAATGGTGGGCGTGGAAAGGAGTTTAGTTGCCTTCCAATCACTTTCGACTATTAAAAAGGACACTAGCCATTTCAATTTCCAATCAAATGAGTCCCTTTTGAAGTTTTTATGGCAACTCTTTCTATGAAAACCTTATATGCCCCCAGGGCATAACTTATAACCCTTGCCCTGAGCGCTGTGGGGGGGGGGTTGTCATCCTCAAAGACCTAATTTTCAAAACTTTCAACTACGTTGAACAAAATGGCTATCTCAAAATTTTGATGAGATGTGTTTGGGGGGAAGGTGGGTGTAAGAGGGGGGTTAGTTGCCCTCCAATCACTTTCGACTATTAAAAAGGGCACTAACCCTTTGAATTTCCAATCGAATAAGCCTTTTTTGAAGTTTCTACGACAAAGCTTTCTATAAAAATCTTATATGCTCCCAGGGCATAACTTACAACCCTAGCCCTGAGGGCTCTGGGGGAGTGTCCTCCTCAAAAACATAATTTCTAGTTGGAGATCAACTACGCTGAACAAAATGGCTATCTCAAAATTTTGATTGGATGTGTTTGGGGAAATGGTGGGCGTGGAAGGGGTGTTAGTTGCCTTCCAATCAGTTTTGACTATTAAAAAGGGCACTAGCCACTCCAATGTCCAATCGAACGAGCCCTTTTCGAATTTTCTACGACAACTCATTCGATACGAAGTGCCCTGGTCTAAAAAAAAACATCGTTCTTTACTTAGGCAGCGCGATTGCGCTGCCTATAATAAGAAAGCTTCCGGAGCTGCGGCTCTGGATGAATCATCGCTTATTTTAAAGCGTCAAGCAATGACTGACAAGATAGTCAATTGGTTTGACGTAAATCAACTAGCTTTAAATGTAAGAAAGTCTTGCCTTCTTATTTTTTCTCGTACAGGTGTGAGCAGCCCCACAACTACTGAGCTTCGTACACTAAGAGGCTCCATTACTCACCCGCGGATCGACATGTGTGATTCCTGGGAGTTCTTTAGGATGAAAATATATTGTATAATAGGTATGTTATGCAGGTAATAAGAGTGAAAATTTCGTGCTACTGTTCGTCTTTGTGGATGTCTACAATTCCTTCTGTACTTGCTTTTGTTCACTATCTTCATGAGAAAGCGGCAAAAGTCCTCCGATCGACTGCACACCCTCATGTTGATCTCCTAAAGATGAAGGATATTTAAGTTATTTATGTTATATCTCTATTTTCGTTGGCATATCAATACTTCCACGGAAATCTCCCATGTTGTTTTTATGGACTACTTAAACTAATGAGGGAAGTAAACTTGTACACAGTTCGTAACTGGGAGGATGTGGTGATTCCGGTTACTCCCTCGGTTCGTTCAGACTTCTGTTTGGCCGTGACCGTGGGGTGTGCTTGGAACTTGGTTGCTACTGAGAACCCGTAGTCATGAACATTTGGTTCTTATAAGATACAGATGAAAAAAAAAAAATTCTTAGCGTAAATATTAAATAAGTTTTAGTTGTTTTAGGATTTTTTTATACTTTGGGTTGTTGTTTTGTTAGCGTTGGATCCTCGATTTGTAGAAAATCTCCTAATTGTTTTTTTTTGTGGGGCGATAGGAGGGTCGCTGTTTCGTGGCGACTGTCGGTGTGTTGGTTTCTTTTCCTTATAGATGTATATGTGGGCATTATCTAAAATGTACGGGTGTCTGAAAAGTTTCTTACCTCAACGTGAAGATAGCAGAACTCGTCAATAAAATTCAGGGAATGTAGCTGTGCATCTTAAAACAGCAACACATCAAGGTTTCAGCCATTTTGGACGCGCAGTTTTTATTTGACAGTTGTTGGAGTGAGCTCATGTTATCTTTGTGTGAAAATGGAAAAAATCGAGTATCGAGCTGTCATAAAATATTTGTTTTTGAAAGGAAATACGACTACGCAAATCAAAGATGAGTTAGACTCTGTGTACGGGGAATCTTAACCGTCATTTACCATAGTAAAATTTTGGGCAGCTGAATTTAAACGTGGCTGTAAGAGCTTGGGAGATGATGAATGTTCGGGACGTCCAACAGTTGTTAGACGAACTACTAACAAAAAATGTGCTAAAGCTCAGCAAATAGTGTTAAACGACCGCTGAATTAAAGTGAGAGAGATAGCAGAGACAATGAAAATGTCCCAAGAACGACTTTGTCGCATATTAAATGAAGATTTAGGCATGTGAAAGCTGTCCGTGCGTTGGGTGCCGCGTTTGCCTACGTTAGTCCAAAAACGTGTTCGAATGAACATTTGCAAGGCTCTGCTGGCGTAGTTTAGGCGCAATAAATCCGAGTTTTTGGCGTTGTTTAATTACTGTAGATGAAACTTGGATACACCATTATACGTCTGAAACAAAAATACAGTCAAAACAGTGGGCTGCAAAGGGAGAACCGGCTCCAAAAAAAGCAAAATTTGTTTTTTTCGGCTGGGAAAGTGATGGTGACTGTTTCATTGGATAGTCATGGAGTTATCCTAACTGATTTTCTTCGAAAAGGGAAAACCATTACAGTACAGTAGTAGTATGGCCTCAAGGAGTACTGTAAGAGCCCTATCCCAGTGTCCTTTTGAGTTGCTAACCCCTTGTATCCCCTCAACGAATAATGTGAGAGCCCTATCCCGGTGCACTGCTGGAGTTGCTATCCCCTTGTATCCACCTATACTCCTTTTACTGCGCCTTCAAGATAAGAACGTTTCCTGGAAACTTTGCTTGCCAAGTTTATTTTGTTTGAGTCTCGTCTTCGAGATAAGAACGTTTCCTGGAAACATTGCTTGCCAGGTTTATTTTGTAGATGAAAGAATGCCATGAATACTAGCAGAGCCCATTGCGTAAGGTATCTCAGCTTCCGTTGATGGATACACTTGAATGCTAAGTATTTGATATGAAAGAATGAGAATTGACCCAAGTTATTAGCACTGCATGTAGTGAGTTTTATTTAGCAGCACGTCTAATAAAAGTAATTTTGACGAGGACCGCAATAAACAAGAGGTTTGTAATCTATCTATTTCTATCGTATGCTTATTAGTTGGGGCTGTTTTCAATACAGTTTTGGTTTATCAAAAGAAATTTACAATCCCTTTAGTTACCGAATTGTATGTATATCATATTAATTTTAAAAACACCCCTCCCTTCTAGTCATTCTTGAGCTATTGAATTCAATCCGTAGAATATTGTTAACCAGGACCTTCAGGGGGTAACAAACAATATCAAAGCTAAAAAAGAACATTTACTAAATTGTATGTGTTTGTATATCATATATAATCAATAGTTTTAAAAAACACTCCTCAATACTCGCCATTCTTGAACTTTTGAAATCAATCCATGGATTATTTTGAACCTGGACTCTTAGGGGGATAGTAGAGGACAATATCAAAACTAAAAAAAAGTATTTACCGAATTTTATGTTTTTTTATATCATATATAATCATTAGTTTTAAAAATCACCCCTCCCTACTAGCCATTCTTGAACTTTTGAATTCAATCCATGGATTATTTTGAACCTGGATTTTCAGGGGGGGACGGTAAAGAACAATATCGAAACTAAAAAAGAGCATTTACAGAATTGTACGTGTTTGTATATCATATATAATCATTAGTTTAAAGAAAAGCCTCCCTACTAGCCAGTCTTGAGCTATTAAATTCAATCCATTGAACATGTTTGAACCTCGACGTTCAAGGTATGGTAAACAGCAATATAAAAACTAAAAATTACATAAGAAATGTCTTCGGGAGGTCGAGCTTAGCCTTTCAGACGAATCTTATTTGTTTTTTATTCTGAACATTTCAACTTTTTTGGGGGTGGGGGACCTACAATTTTTTTTTTTTAACTTAGATTTTTTACACAGACACGCATAGAAATGGACAAAAAAGACACAGACAAACAGAAAAAGACACAAAAACAGACAGAAAAAAAAACAAATAAACAGAGACAGACATACAAAAAGATACATAGACATACAAACAGACAAAAACGACACACAGACACGCAGGCAGATGGTCAAAAAGACATACGGGCAGATAGAGAAAAAGACACAATGACTAACAGACGGGCACACAAACAGACAGAAAAGGACACATAGACACACATACAGACAGACAAAAGACTCAGAGACACACGTGCAGACAGAGGAAAAGATACACATACAGACGGACAAAAAGACATAGACACACAGACAGACGGACAAAAAATACACATACAGACGGACAAAAAGACATAGACACACAGACAGACGGGCAAAAAAACACACCGACAGACAGAAAAAGACACACAGCACAGACATATAAAAAGACGCCGACAGGAAAAAAGACAGACAGACATACAAAAATACGCATAGACATACAGTCAAACGAACAAAAAGACACACAGACAGACATAAAATGACACATAGAGATATAGACAGACAGACAAAAATACACAGACAGACAGAAAAAAAACACAGACAGACGCATAAAAATAGACACCGACAGAAAAAAGACACACTGACAAACAGAAAAAGACACATAGACAAATAGACAGAGGGACAAAAACACATGCAGATAGACAGAAAAATAGACACTGACAAAAAGACACATAGACACGACACGCAGACAGCAAAAAGACACATTGACACAGACAGGCATACAAAAAGACACGTAGATACACAGACAGACACACAAAAAGACAAATAGACAGACAGAAAAAAAGACACTAAGACACCCGTACAGACAGAAAAAAAAAACAAAAAGACACGGGCAGATGGACAAAAAGACACACAGACAAACAAAAAAAGAGTCAAAAAGACACACAGACAGACAGAAAAAGACACATATCCACACAGACAGACGCAGAAAAAGACGAACAGACAGACAGAAAAAAGAAACACAGACATGCAGGCAGATGGACAAAAAGACAAACAGAAAGGCACATGGACCCATAGACGGACAAAAAGATACATAGACACACAGACACATAAAAAGATACACAGACAGACGGACAATAAGACATAGAGACACACAGACAGACCGAAAAAGACACACAGACAGACGGGAAAAGTCATACAGACAAACAGAAGGACAAAAAGACACATAGACAGACGGACAAAAAGACACGTAGATACGCATACAAAAAGACACTCAGACAGACAGAAAAAAGACACATAGACACACACAGATCGAAAAAGACACACAGACAGACGGACAAAAAAGAACACATAGACAGACACTCAGATAGACATACAAAAAGACTCATAGACACACAGAAAAAAGACACTTAGACACCCGGACAGACAGAAAAAAAGACACAAAAACACGCAGGCACATGGACAAAGACACACATACAAACAGAAAAAGAGTGAAAAAGATGCACAGATAGACAGACAACTACACATAGCCACACATACAGACAGAAAAAAGACACACAGACACGCAGGCAGATGGACAAAAAGACAAACAGAAAAAGACACACAGAAAGACGGACAAAAAGATACACAAACACACCGACAGACGGACAAAAAGACGTACAAAAACACACACAGACGTACAGACAGAAAAAGACGCATTGACACAAAGGCAGACGGATAGAAACACAAAAAGACACACCGTCAGAGGGAGTAAAAAAACACAAATATTGACACACAAAGAGCGTGTACACAGGCCTACTGAACCCAAACGAACCTAGCTCAAAATCAGTTAACATGATGTAACCTAGGTAAAAAAAAATCAGTTATGCTGACATCTATAACTAACTAAGTTTCTTTTTGTCCAACTGTCTGTGTTTGTGCGTCTTTTTGTCCGTGTGTCTATGAATCTTTTTTATGTCTGTCCGTGTGTCTTTTTGTCCATCTGTATGTGTGTCTATGTGCCTTTTTTCAGTCTATCTTTGTGTCTTTTTTTTCTGTCTGTCTTTGTTTTGTTTTTTTTCTGTCTGTCTGTCTGTTGGTGGGTCTGTGTGCATGTGTGTCTGTATGCTTGAGTGTCTGTGTACCCGTGTGTCAATGTGTCTTTTTCTGTCTGTCTGTTGTCTTTTTGTATGCGTGTCTATGTGTCTTTTTGTCCGTATGTCTATATGCATTTTTTTCATTTGTCTGTGTGTCTTTTTGACCATCTGTTTATGTGTCTTTTTTCAGTCTGTTGGTGTGTCTATTTGTCTTTTTTCTGTGTGTCTGTGTGTCAGTTGGTATGTCTGTGTGCCCGGGTGTCTGTTTCTGTGTCTGTATACTTGCGTGTCAGTGTATCCGTGTGTCTGTGTGTCTATGTATCTTTTTTCTGTCTGTCATTGTGTCTGTTTTGTATGTCTGTCTGTGTGTCTATGTGTCTCTCTGTGTGTCTTTGTGTCTTTTTGTATGCGTGTCAATGTGTCTTTTTGTCTGTCAGTCTGTGTGTGTCTATGTTTTTTTTTCGTCTGTCTGTGCGTCTTTTTCGGTCCGTCTGTGTGCCTGTATGTCTTTTTGTGTGTCTATGTGTCTTTTTGTCCGTCTGTGTGTCTATTTTTCTCTTTTTCTGTTTGTCTGTATGTCTGTGTCTTTTTGTCCATCTGCCTGATTGTCTATGTGGTTTTTTCTGTTTTTTCTTTTGTCAATCTGCCTGCGCCTCTTTTTTCTGTCTGTCTATATGTCTATGTGTCTTTTTGTCCATCTGTATGTGTGTATGTGTTTTTTCTGTCTCTCTGTTTGTCTTTTTATATGTCTGTCTGTGTGTCTATGTGTCTTTTTTGTCTGTCTGTGTCTGTGTCATTTTACTGCCTGTGTATCTATATGTCTTTTTGTTTGTCTCTCCATCTGCCTATATGTTAATGTGTCTTTTTTTCTGTCTGTCTTTGTGTCTTGTTTCTATGTCTGTCTGTGCCCCCCCCCCCAGATTATAAGGCATAAAACTGCTTCAGAGGGAGGTCACTTGATTGACAATCAGAAGTACCAGGGTCCTTTTGAGAACTTTTCCCTTTGATTCCTTCCACTATAATTTTTTGTCCCTAGACTGTTCGTTTTACACATTTTTAAATTTCTGGTTAATATGGCCTGTGGTTCTTTATTTACTGAGTTGCAAATTCCGCTACAAGCATTCAATATAAAATAACAAGATTCTTATAATTATACAGAATATATTAAATTTTTAAAGGTTCTTGCAAAAACATATTAAAGAACGAACCATGTTGTCAATAGCGCTCTACCAAAAATGTGCACTTTTTGTCAAAAATTGCATTTTATTTTCGTGCTGTCAGGTTTACTTGCATATGACGATGCAGTTTTCTTTTTCAAAAGCTGTAATTTATTTTAATTTTATCTTTCGTTAGTAACAAAAGACACTAGATACAGTAATTTTTTTCAAATGAGCACTTAAACACCTCTCTACAATGTCTCAGCGCCCACTAGCGGTGACTAAAAAACAAAGAAGCGGAAGAATAAGAAAAAGGAGATACATAACTGCTTTCCGTGCGGGAAGGGGATTTTTCATGTTACTCAAGATAGGAAACTGCAATTCTCCTATATCGAGTTTTCGATTATGGAAGTTCCAACCATGCAGGTTTCATTTCGCACCGCACCAGTTTTGTGAGGTTATGAGCTACTTTCGGAATTCCTATAGATTATTTCCGCAACCAACTTTTACCATAAGGAATAAACAAAATAATATTTATCATTCCTGAATCAAATAGTTCGGTGCAACGAACTGTAAGTAAGAAGTGACCCGGCTCCAATTAAAGGCTAAGTTCCTGCAAAAATTTGCCTGATTTTCGAAAAAAGGGGGAAACACCCCTAAAGGTCATAGAAGCTTAATGAAAATCACACCATCAGATTCAAGAAAGATCACGGATGCGTGTTTTTTTTTTTTTTTTCAGTGGTGATCGAATCGACCCATTGGCCCTAAAACATCCTGAGAGGGCTCATTCGAACGGAAATTAAAATTTCTAGTGCCCTTTTAAAGGGACCAAAAAGATTGGACGGCAACTAGGCCCCCTCCCCCGCCCCTTTGCCGTCCGATCAAAATTTTGTGATTGCCATTTTGCTCATCTCTTCACCTTGGCTGCGGGGCCCCTATAATTATGCCTTGGGATATAACATGACCCCCCCCCTCCCTCACAGCCTCAGGTGAAGATTCTTTAAGTTATAAAATTTGCACATTGTTTACGCATAGTATTTGTTTTAGGGAAGTATGCATACATTTTCGGGTGGGGAGGGGCAAATTTTCTGCTGGGGGTTTTTCTTCGGAAGAATTTTCCATGGGGAAGGAAGTTTCCAGGGAGTGAACTTGTCAGGGGAAATTATACACTGGGAGAATTTGCCAGAATTCCTATACAAATTTTTTTTTATATGTCTTGCTTTCTCTTTTCCGTCTCAATTCTGCGTGTGGAGTTGTTAAGGCTAATTGTCCGGGGTAAATTTTCACTGGGATTGAATATTCTAGAGTATATTTCTGTGGGGAGGTGGATTTTTCCTTGGAGGTGGGGCCAGATTTCCTTGCACTATTTAAAAAACTATCAGAAATTAAATTAAAAAAAATCAGTTTTTCAACTGAAAGTAAGGAGCAACATTAAAGCTTAAAACGAATAGAAATTATCATGTATATGAAGGAAGTCATCCCCTCCTCAACACCTCACTCTTTACGCTAAAGTTTGAATTTTGTCCCAATTCTTTAAGAACGACTCCTGAGACACAAGGATCGTTTAATTAGAACAATAAGAAGCTTTCTGAAAAGTACAAAAAAACTTTAGCATAAAGAGTGAGGTGTTGAGGAGGGGGTAGCTCCCTTCATACGTAATAATTTCTGTTCATTCTAAGTTTTAATGTTACTCCTTACTTTCAGTTGAAAAACTTGTTGTTTTTTTTTATTTAATCACCTTCAAATAACCATTCTTCCTCACTTAACAGTTTTTTTTTCAGAAATGTTTTCAAATAGGCTTGGGTTCTTTATTTACTAGTTCCCCCCTAAGAGGGCAGCCATGATCAAAAGCAATTTTATAGCTGACCCTTCTGAGGGTCAAGTTCCAAAAAGCGACCCTTTCCTCAAAAAAAAATATGAATTTTGGAAATGGAAAATACAATAAAATCATTCGACTCAAGAAAATTAAACTTAAATCAGGGTTTTCTTTTAACAGAAATTCACATAATCCAAAAATTACAAAACTCGAAGTAAAAAAAAGGCATCTCCATTATCGTCCAGCAAAATTAGAAGATAGAATCTGCAGAAATAGCCTTCTTATTAGAATGGGATCATTACCTTGCTCAGATCCCTTCTGTTCTCTTGAACCCAAATAAATTAACCTTTACTGAAAAGAAAAACAGATGTGGACGAAAGTAGAATTGGTTCCAAACTTAGAGGAAGTTAAGGGATTACTTTGTATCTTTGGTACTTTATGCGAAGGGGAAGTTATAGCAGAATTTACATGGGTATAAGTTTAGCAGTACCCCCCCCCCCTCTACAAGGGTATATTTAACGCCTTTTTAAATTGTCATTTCAGTGTTTACTAAGAATTTAAAATGTTTTTCAAACTTGGTTTTCTTATATTACGCTTAGGCATCGAGCAAGCAGAACGATGCATTCCTATTCGAGTGATAAAAAAAAGGTAAAGAGTCATCTGTCACCTTTGGTTCAACAAGAGAGAAAAGAAGGATCTAAAGAAATTAAATTTAAAAAAACAACTTGTTTTTAACTGAAAGTAAGGAGCGACATTAAAACTTAAAGCGAACAGAAATTATTCCGTATATGAAAGGGGCTGTCCCCTCCTCAACTACTACTACTACTAACAACTCGCCGCAGCACCAAGCCGCCTGAGGTCAACACAGCTATGCACGCTCCTCCTCCATCCCAATCTATTCCAAGCCTCCCTTTTTACACCCTCCCACGAAGTTTCCATTTCCTTTAAATCTTTCTTTATGACGTCCTCCCACCCCAGACGAGGACGACCTGCTCTCCGTTTAGCCCTGGGCGGTTGGTCTAAAAGAACAATCTTCGGCAATCTGTCATCCGTACAACGTACCCTAGCCATCTCAACCTTTCTTTCATTATCGGCCTAGAGAGCGGTATTGAACCACATTTTTCGTACAGCCTATTGTTTGAAATACGGTCAGTCAGCCGGGTACCCAGAACAATCCTTAAGCAATTTCTCTGGAAAACATCTAGCAAATCTTCATTCGATTTTTGAAGCGCCCATGCTTCAGAGCCATATTTGACTACTGTCATCACTGTAGCTTCTAATATTCTAATCTTGGTTTGCAGACTTATCTTCCTATTCTTCCAAACTTTTTTTAATTGTGAAAAAACACCCTGAGCCTTGGCTATTCTACTTTTAACATCTTCACTGCTCCCACCATCTTTACTAATAATACCACGAAGGTAAGTGAAGCTGCCCACCTAATCAATGTTTTCATTTCCGAACGTTACCTTTTCATCTTCACTTATTCCTAGCCTTAGTGACTTAGTCTTCTTAACACTTCTTAACGACCAAGGTAAGTGAAGCTGCCCACTTGATCAATCTTTTCATTACCCAAGGTCACCTTTTCATCTGCACTTATTCCTAGCATTATAGTCCAGGAAGGGAACGGTTTGACCGGGAACAAATTGCAATACAAATGATTCTTTCAATATCCGACTCAGAAAAATGCGCTGATTCCAAATATGCAAAGTTTGCTCATCTAGCTGTTTCACAAATATGTTTTTTTTGTAGGTTGAGGTTGATTTTGAGGAGGTGAAATTCGTGTTTCCATATAAAGGCGTACAACAACAGAATTGATGTCTGGAATAGGGTACTAGATCACGGTGAGTGTGAAAATCACCTTTATTTGAACGTAAAATTAAAACTTTCATTTATCTTTTTAGGTTAAATGATGAATATATAGCAAACTACTCTTAAAATATAAATTGTCGATATGAATTGCATCATTTGCAAAGAAGAAATAGTGGAAGAGTCGGGAAAGGTCGTTTAGGGAGAGAAAGGTGCAGACTCGGTGAATGAAGCTAGTTGACCAAGGAAGCGTAAAGATGTCACAGCAGTTATTGGGGATCCTGTCCATAAGTCATGCAGGTCTAGCTTCACAAACAAGTATTCTATTGAACAGTACTTGTCATCGTTGTCGCAGGTGAAACAAAGTCAGAGGCGAGAATCTTCCCGTTTATCTGGAAACTTCAACTTCAAATCCGATTGTCTCTTTTGCTCTACGCCAGTTACCTTTGACAGAACGAAGGAGAAGGAAGACAGTTTCAAGGTTAGAACGAGAGACTTTGAAAATACACTAAGAGAGGTTTGTGGAAAGAGAAATGATGACTGGTCAGGAGCAGTGATGACTAGAATTCTTGCTGTCACCGCCGATCTACACGCTGCTGATGTAGTTTACCACAAATCCTGCTACTCAAACTTTCTAACGGAACGTAATATCCCCAACAAGTATAGCGGAATTCCTTCACAGTCTGGAAAACGAAAATCTAGTCGACCACAGAACTTGAATCAGAACGAGGCGTTCGAGACAGTTGTCAAGTTTTTCCAGGCTAACGATGATGAGCAACTAACACTAAATGATCTTGTTAGTATGAGGAACGAGCTCATGGGCGATTCACAGGATTCTGGATATAGTGAAAGATACATGAAAAAGAAGATGCGAGAGAGATTTGGTGAAAGCGCAGTATTTGCAGAGATAAACGGCAGACAGAACGTCATTACGCGAAGAGCCACAGCTCATGCCATTCTCCACGAGCATTACTTAAAGCCAAAAAATGACGACGTGGAGCTGGAGAAGGAAGCTTTCGTCCGAGCTGCAGCAGCTATAATCAAAAGTGATGCCAAAGGTATTAAACAACAAATGGATGTGTATCCCAATTCTGAAAACCTCGGGGAGATAACAGACAACCTCGAATACCTACCCTCATCCTTGCGGCTTTCTCTCAACACTCTGTTCGTAGGAGACAAAACAGACAGGAAGGTTGCGTCAATAGAACAGTGCATGTTGTAAGCCTGTCAGCCAAAGGCAATCAGACCACCTCTTCAGATTGGATTAGCTGTCCAGTTGCATCATCAGTTTGGCAGCCGCTTTCTAATTGACATGCTCAGTGCTATGGGTTTCAGCTCCTCATATTACGAGACGAAGCTCTTCGAGCGTAACGCTGCGGTTTCTAACAGCATAAACATAGAAGGACTGGAAGGAACTTTTTGCATGCAGCACATAGCTGATAACGTCGACCACAACGTCTGAACCCTTGATGGTAACGGCACTTTTCACGGCATGGGCATAATTATTTCTGTGACGCCACTGTTGAGGTCTTCAACAGTACTTGAGAGGAGAAAGTTTGTTACGTCAAGGCAGATAACTGAACCGAACTGAATTCCCATTAAGTATCTCAGACAGACATTAGAACAACCTAACCTTCTGTACGATCCGCTACCACGAGCTTCGATTCTGGATCCCTCAAAATATTGCGACTTGCTATGGAAGACGTCAAAACTTTTTCCTGCACCCTTGCCTAGCTGGCAAGGAGCTATGAGCGAGCTGTATGTTGATACGCAGTCAGGATCTTACACAGGGAAAGCCTCCATTCTCTTCATGCCCATGATAGATATGAGCCCAAGTGATCCCATTTGTATCTACTCCACACTCAGCTTCGTTTGCGAACAGTGTTCCAGATACGGTGCGACTCCAGTACTGACCTTCGATCAGCCACTTTACTGGAAAGCTCTTACCATTATTGCTGCCGAGACGGATGCAAGTCCTAAAAAAAATTGTCCTGCGGCTGGGTGGCTTCCACACACTCATGAGTTGCATTGGGGCTGTTGGACAGATTATGGAAGGCTCTAGACCTCAAGACACGTTGGAAATAATATATGCGCCAAATTCTGTTCTACAAATCATTTCTGGGAAAGCTTATTCCAGAGCTATACGAGGACACATACTCACTGACTGGGCACTGAACACACTTCTCTTCACTGAACTTCACGGCACTGAAGATGGCACTGATTCAGCAGACATGGAAAAAATATTCAGTGCCTCCGACGAGCTTATGGAGTTCTTCACTGTTTATCTTGGTGTATTGGAAGGTCACACAGACATGCGAAGTATAGAGGAAAATCTGTCCCTGGCAGAAGTCGCCAAGAAATTTTCTTCTCTTAAACAGTTACTTTCGGAAAAGTCGCGTACGGTGAAACTGTGGATACAATATATGGAAATGATAGACATACTGAAGAAGTTCATCCAAGCAGAGCGTACGGGGAGCTGGGATCTTCGCCTTCAGGTAGTTGAAGCTATGTTGCCGTATTTCGCAGCGTCCAACCAATTCCTATATGTGAAGTCTGCCAGTGTGCACCTGCAAAATATGAAACAGCTGGAAACTACCAATCCCGAGGTGTTTGACAATTTTCAGAACGGGAGCGATGTTATCCGCAGATCCGAAAAATTTTGGGCGGGCCTTTCGTCAGATCTGGTCATTGAGCAGGTCCTCATGCGCTCGTTGAAAACTAACGGTGGTCTTACAAGGGGAAGCGGCATGAGTGAGTTGCAGAGGCTGACTTGGTTACTCTCAGCACCAACTTGTAGTGCAATTAATTCGTCAATGCAAACTTTTGCTAAGGTCCAATACGAGACGAGCGAACAGCACAAAGAAGTTAGAGAGTCGAGGATTGAACGCGACAACCATGACACTAGCAAGCTCCTTTGCTTTCTTGCTGAGAATACCCCTGTCGCAGAAAACCCGAGCTTGCGAAACATTACCTCCGGAGTTACGGCTGATGAAAAAGTCAACGTCGACACAGCTAGATCCGTCGGACAAGAAATCATAGATAGCATGACAGGGGAAAACGTCAACACGTACACATTCAAAAAAAGGCTGTGGCCGTAACGCTTGCTAATAAAGCTGCACAAGTTATTGACGGACAGTCAGTTGCCGTTGATCCAGCATTCATGTTTCAGCGGCTGGTGACAGTTGCTGGAAATAGCGAAGATGATTTGGAGTCATGCTTTAAGTATGAATTGTGTTCATCGCCTTCGTCACTTTTTGAAGCAAACGGACTTCCACGAACAGCCGATAAGCCTGCCCTCGCCGATGCGATGTGGCGTCTCATTGCAGAGTAGCAGCCGAAAACTGAAGACTTTGTCAAAGATTCCAGTGAAAAGCATATAGTTCTCGATGGTGGGGCACTGCTTCAGCGAATTCTTTGGGGAAAAAACTCAACTTATGATAGTATCTGCCAGAAGTACGTTGACTACGTTGCACGGAAATACGGGGCGCAAAGGACATCGGTGGTTTTCGACGGATACGACCAAGCACCTTCAATCAAAGGCATCACCCATTTGAGACGGAAAAGGAAACGATCGTGCCCGCAGATCAATTTTAGCAGGAATATGGCCTGTTCTACAAAGAAAGAAGTGTTCCTAAGCAACTTCAAGAATAAGCAAGCAATCATAGCCATGACCAGTGAGTACCTGACCAAAGCTGGGTGTCAGGTATACCAAGCAGAAGGGGACGCTGATCTTCTCATTGTTCTAACCGCAGTTCGATCTGCTTCTCTCATGCCTACTGTCCTGGTTGGAGACGACACAGATCTACTTATACTCCTCTGTTATCACGCACAGACAGATAGCCAAGCGATCTACTTTTACTCTGAACCTCGAGCTGAAATCTCAAAGAATAGAATTTGGGATATAAATGCAACGAAACTCAAACTTGGATCTCGTATATGCAGCACAATCCTGTATGTCCACGCCTTCCTTGGGTGCGATTCAACTTCTCGTGTCTATGGCATTGGGAAGTCAGCGGGACTACAGCTTCTGATAAAAACAACGAGTTTTACGAATACGCTAAAGTTTTTATGGACCCACTATCCACCAAGATCGACATTTCAGCAGCTGGGGAGAAAGCAATGATGCTTTTGTTTAAGTGTCCAGGCTCAATTTCAACCCTCAATCAGTTGCGTCATCTCAAATTCATCGAGAAAGTTACAGCATCTGCTTCGTATGTTGAGTCTAAAGTTCTCCCTCCCAGTGGAATGCTTGCAGCTTCCACTCATTTCGAGTTTATTTGCAAGTTGAATCGTGGAAAACCCTGGGATGTAATCTCGACCCTGGCCAGTTCGGTTGGGTAATTCAGAATGGATTATAGCGCCCATTTTTGGTGAACTCCCCACTGCCCCCAACTCTCTCCTTGCAGTTTTTCGCTGTAACTGCAAAACCGACTGCTCAAATATGCGATGCACTTGCAAAAGAAATGGCATGAAATGCACCTGGGCCTGTGGAGCTTTCAAGGGAACAAGTTGTGCGAACTGTGTTACAACTGAGTTTCTCGGAGTTGATGATCTCGAAGATAACGAAGATCTATGAATATTGATATTTCGTTTTTTTATCACATGTATATTATATAACTGAAAAGGTTGAGAATGCTTTAATCGTTAATTAAACCATCAAAATGGGTGATAATTGTCATTCTACATTTTAAGACCGGTTTCTTTCAGATTCAGCGTGGTTTAACACTAGATGAGAAAATTCACCCTCCTCCCGCATACTTCCCCTTTAAATACTGATAACCGTTGTTTATCCTTGCAGTTAGAGATCATTTTCAGATTCAGCGTACTTTATTACCCCTAAATGCATATTGTTTTTCGTGGTTCTACGCATTTCTGCAAAAGACATATTTCTCCTCCTCGTTATTTACCTCAACCCCAAAAAAACGTATTTGTGAAACAGCTAGATGAGCAAACTTTGCATATTCGGAATCAGCACATTTTTCTGAGTCGGGTAGTCAAAGAATCATTTCTATTGCAATTTGTTCCGGGTTAGGCCCTTTTTTTTTCACACACTTCCTGGACTATTAGTGACTTAGTCTTCTTAACATTAATTTTCAAACCTATTCTAGCACCCTGAACTCGCAATGTTAATTCATTTTGCTCATACTTTCCTCTAGGATGCTTAAATATTCAGCATAATCTAAGTCAAGGAGACTTTTTCTTCCCCATTTGATTCCGTGGTCTCCCATTGCCTTTCCTGTGCTCCTTAATATAAAATCCATATAAAGGGAGATAGAACACAATCCTGCTTAACTCCTGATTTAATACAAAACCAGCTGCTAACCTCATTTGCTACCTTAACCGCAGCAGTGTTATTCTCGTACATAGCACTAATCACTTTAATGTATTTATCTGGTATACCATACAAGGATAAAACCTTTGCTAAAGCTGTTCTATCAACAGAATCGAACGTTTGCGCATAATCTATAAAACTAAAGACCAAAGGTGTTTGACAACTCAGGCACTTCTCAATTATTAACCTAAGAGTGAAAATATGGTCGACGCATCCTCTACCTTTTCTAAAACCGCACTATTCTTCTCTTAAGACTTTGTCTACGGCATCTCTCCGTCTAAAAAGTATCATATTACTAAGTAATTTGCTACCTACAGAGACCAGACTAATGCCTCGATAATTACCACACTCACTTTTATCACGTTTCTCATAAAGTGGCTTGATTAAGGTTTTCCTAAAATCATTTGGTACTTCCCCTTTTCAAAAATCATATTCATAATCATCAGTAACTTATTTCTAACCTCAGAGCCACCATATTTAAGAAACTCATTTACTACCCTATCAGCACCTGGAGCCTTATTATTTTTTAATCCTTTTAGTACTGTCGTTAATTCTTCCTCGCAAAACAAATCTTCCTTCACATCCAAGGTATCACCAACTTTTCATTTTCCTCTATATCTTTACCTGCAACTCTATTTCGGTTTAGCAAATTCTCAAAATGTTCTGCCCATCTCTCTCTTTAATTCTCTCCTTATCGCTAATTGTGGCCCCATTCCCGTCTTTAACTGGGCAAAGTCCGGATTGACTACTCCCTCTCAATTTATTGACATGCCAGTACAATATTTTACTATTATGCCGTCTAGCTGCAACTTCCAGATCCTCGGCAATTTTATCCATGGCCTCTACTTCACACCTCCTTAGTTCATATTTTAATGATTTCTCCTCTCTCTTTACATTCCTTTTTTTTCATATGATCTATAACTCAGATAATTCTTGTGCAAGTCCTTTCTCCATTCTATTAAACATAAAGCTTCTTCACTAATATGCTTAGCTGCAGTCCTAGCTTTCTTCCCTATTATACCTTCAGCAACTTCACAAATTATTTTTCTAAAATTATTCCAACCATCTTCCACATTATCAAATTTTAAACTCTTAAGTTTAGTATTCAACTGTTCCTGGAAAGTTTCTCTCAAATTCTCATGCTGGAGTCTACCAACATCATAACTTCCCGGGAGGTAGTTACCCTTCCAAAATTTGAGCGTTAAATTAACCCTTGACACTACCAGATGGTGATCTTTACTTTTAACACCAATAACAGCACTCCTATGTACCCTAGTATCCTGTATTAATCCTGCTAGTCTTCGGTTTTCTATAACATAATCAATAAGGTTTCCTGTCTTACCATCACGTGAATACCATGTTAACTTATGAGCCATTTTATGACCAAACACCGTGTTGGTTATAACTAGATTGTTATACCTACAAAATTGCAAAAGTCTGTATCCATTACTGTTTTCTTTTCCTACACCAAATTTACCAAGGCTAGGATACCATTTATCCCTATTTCTACCGACCTGGGCGTTAAAATCTCCTAGTAAAAACATCATATTTCTGCCTGGGACCCTGTTTATTTGCTCCTGTAACTGTAAGTAAAACTCATCTGAGTCACTAGTATCTCTGTCAAACGGTTCTACAGGGGCATATACTACTATAACTGATACCCTGAACTTTTTGGTCATAAAATGAGCAATTAGTATTCTATTATTAATACCTTCCCAGCCTAAACAAGACTTAGCAGCTTCCTTATTCATCATGAGCCCTACTCCCTGTCTATATACCCCATCCTTCCTGCCTGAGTAAACAAATTTTATATCACCTAATTTCAGGCTTCCCACCCCTGGGATATCAGTTTCTGAAACTCCTAATAAGTCAAGTTCGAATCCTCTGAATTCGTCGGTCAAAATGTTGATAGGATGGTCATTTTTTAACATCGTAACATTCCAAGTTCCAATTTTCATGTTCTTTAAATCATTGAAATTATTTTGGCCTCAGGAAAAGCAATGATCCCGGATACCAGTGCAGGATGGGGATCACATATCTTCTCGAGTCTACACTGAAGTGCTTAAGCATTGAACCGGACAGCAAGAAGTCCCTGGGACCTCCATGAATGGAGGCTTTGTGAAATGCTGGGCCCATCTTGGTCACAACATGGTTTTCAGCACTTGGCGATGCTCTTCTATCAACAAGAGTCGAAATCCTGCACAGACAATCTCAAGCCTATTATCTCCGACTCATTATATATTCATGCTTACAAATATTATGCTACTACGGGGAGGCAGCCCATAGTAGATAAATCAGCTTGGAAGAGGTTTTTCAGCCCGAATATGCCCATCAAAACATACCAAGCCCAGAAGAATTATCCATTGATCAGAATCCCGTGCGAATGCTGTGTCGTTTACTAGGCTATAATTTCCTCAAGGGGCGCCACTCCTCTAGTGGGATTAGACTTGACCGCAAGGTCCCCAGTCTTGCAGGTACCCCGAAAGGGTCGAGGCAGCCCTTTGCAGAGGCCGTTCTCCAAATATCTGCATCTTACGCCCTGCCGCAGTTGTCCTCCTATAGAGGATCCTCCCGCGATGGTGTTCTGTATCACCATGCAATTAAACCCATTACTGGGCAAAGGTTTGTAACTCATGGGACTTGAGCGAGGCGTTGAGGAGGGGACAGTACGTTTCATATACGGAATAATTTCTGTTTGTTTTTAGTTTTAATGTCGCTCTTACTTTCAGTTAAAAAACTTGTTTTTTTATATATTCAATTTCTGAACTTTTTTAACAAATGCAGGTTTGAATTTGGCTAACCGTACATGAAAAATACAATTTGAATATTAGTTTTGGCAGATTTATTCTGGATATGAAGGTTTTTCCCCTCCTCAATACCTTGTTCTCTACGCTAAAGCTGTTAGCACTTTTAAAAAAAGCTTCGTATTCTAATTAAACGGCACCCGTGTTTCAATTTTAGTAAACAATCAAACTTTAGCGTAAAGAGTAAGGTATTGAGGAGGGGGCAACCCTTTATATATGGCATGATTTCTGTTCGTTTTTCAAATAATGCCGGTAAATCTGACTCACCCTCTATGATATATACCCTTCCCCCTCGCGGAAAACTCCTCCATGGAAATTTCATCCAACGTAAACTGCACCCCCACCCCGTCAGGTTCCATTCTGAGAGTTGCATCCTCGCTGAAAATCTCCCTCCCTGTAAAATTGCTTGTGGACGAGTCACCCTGAAAAATTCTCCTTAGTATTCTTTCATTTGAATAAGACTCTAATCTCTAATCGGTTTCTCGATCATTCCAGAAATGCCCCCATTGAGTACGTTTGAAATGGGAAGCCATCCGTATTTTTCATCGCTGCACCATCTTTTTCTTGTTTGGATTAGCACAGAGACGCTTTCGCATAATCTCAACCGGATTCAAATTCTGAGCCCTGCAGTGTGGTGCTGCAGTTAAGTTTGAACTCTGAGTCCCTTATTACGAAGCTGAGATCAATACCACTGTGCCACTATAGGACATCGCTGCACCAGTAGAAATACATCTAGTTTTTCTTCTTGGTTAAAGTTATTCAGCCTTTTGTGAAGGACAAAACCATCGGCTCCCTTTAGTGACGAAGCTAATTGACACGAAGAAACATGTTGCATGTTTCGAGAACGAAAATCAGCGCGTAACTAGTTCCACGAACAAAAATAAGTACGCAATAAGTTCCATGAACAAAATCAGTTTCACGAGAGAAAAATCAATGTATAAGTTTCACGAAGAGAAAAATCAACATGCAACAAGTTTCACGAACAAAAATCAGCAAGCAACAAGTTCCACGAACAAAAATCAGCACGCAACAAGTTCCATGAAAAAAATCAGTTTCATGGGGAGAAAAATCAATGTATAGGTTTCACGAAGAGAAAAATCAACATGTAACAAGTTTCACGAACAAAAATCAGCATGCAACAGATTCCACGAACAAAAATCAGCACGCAACAAATTCCATGAACGAAGTCAGTTTTACGGGGGGAAATATCAATGTACAAGTTTCACGAAGACAAAATTATTTTATTATCTGGATAACCTTTGGTCTAGCTATGTTTCCCCCTTCCCCACCTTAAATACCTATGTATAGCCCTAGGCTATGGACAAAAATTCAACGATTTTGCAAGTTTCAATTAATTTGTAATTGGTTTTCAATAACGGTTGGCTGGTAATACCAAATAATACCAATTTGAAAAAAAAGACAGCAACCATATAAATAATACATATAAACCTATTGATCCATAGGTCGTTGATTTTTAATTCAAATCAAGTAGTTGCGGGCATCAAACCATGGTTAATTGTAGAAAAAGCCAAGACAGATAGTCTGGGTGAGAGGCACATCTGGCATAAGCCCTTTTTAGCATTGTATAAAAATGACATCATTTTACACAAGAAGTGGCAAATGGCGCACATTAGCTTGCGGACAACAACATTGGATTGTTTCGCTGGTTTTTCTGTTGGAGTTTTGCTAACAGCATCGTCTGGACACGCTCCGCTGTTAAAATGTTTATACTATGAACTTCAATTCTGTAAAAATGTATTGAAACATATAACCTTGAAAAACAAAACATTGGGAAAAAAATTCAACCAAGTGACGACATTCAAAGTAGTTTCCATTCAACCGGCTATTTCGGTTCATTCTCATGCAGAATGAACAAATTGAAAATTGCAAAACCTTTTTCTAATCCTAAATCTCGGAAATTATGATAAAAACTGAATAAGAAAAAAATCAAACACAAACAACGAGCTCAGCCATGCTTTTCTTTGCGAGCTCGGAATAACTTAATAAAAAAAATTGTCATTAAAAACCAATATAATTTGATTGAATATTGCATAATATGGGATTGTTGTTTTGGATTGCGATTTTGTGTTGTTTATGCTTTATCTCCATTGAAATTTTTTGGTTTTTGGGAAGAAAGCCAAAGAGAAAATATCTTTTGCTTCTTGGCCTTCCAGAAAGTGGAAAGACTCTGATTTTTAATCAACTAGTCCATAAGAAACCTGTGTTTACCGTAACATCAGTCAAAGAAAATATTGGTAACCTCGTCCTTGAAGAACAGAAACACCTTGATATTGTTGATATTCCTGAGCATATCAGATTCTGTAAAAAAAAATTTGACGTTTATAAAAAATCAGCCAATGCAATCGTTTTTGTTGTTGATTCGAGAACCTATTCAGAGAAACTGAAAGATATTGCAGAATATTTGTATGAAGTTTTAACCGATGACCATATTGCAGAAGCGTGCCCTCCGATACTAGTTTTCTGTAATAAATCGGACAAGATATCCATAAGAACAGAGGCTATAAAGAAAGCTATCGAAACAGAGATGAATTATCTGCAGATGAGTAGACACAAACTGTTGAGCTACTCAGATTTTAGTAATAACAGGACAAAATTAAGGAAAATTGGCAGTGAATTCTCTTTTTCTGATTTACCGAGAATCAAGGTAGAATTTGTACAGGGTTTTGCAACCGATCAATATATCAACAATCTCAATCAAGCTGAGGTGGGATGTGACGTTAATAGTTTAAAACAATGGATCTTAAAGTCTTGAGTCATGATTTGCTTCCTCCCTGTCCTGGTATTTGTTTTCAGATTGTTTTTTTTTTCAATCCGCTGGGAGTTTCGTTTTATTACAAAACAACATTTTCTTTTTTCTATTCTGGCATTCTTCTTCTTTTGCTTCCTACCTCCTAGTTCCAGAGGAGTTTTCTACGGATTGTTTTGTGTACCATACTGACTGTATTTCCAACAGTAGGCTGTAGGAAAAGTGATGTTCAATCCCGCTTTCTAGAGCTAACTACAAAAATGCTTTTTTTTGCAAAATATGATAGTAGTATGTTATTAATTAGCGCTGATTGCACAAGAATATGTGTGCTGTTTCAACGGGACAAGACCTGCCAGACAGGTTTCTGAGGCAACAGCCATTTCTGGATCCATCAGAGACAATGGATGCAGAGGGTACTCAATACACGTTGACTCGATTAACATAACTATGATGTCATAGCAACCAATCTATAGCAACCAGAATCAATATAAGGAGTGATTTCCATTGTAATTCATATTAGTAAGAGAATTGAATTCAGAGAGAGAACAGTTTATTTCTTATATTCTATTATTTGACAAGATATTAGCATAGAAAATTAGTGCTATGTTTACACTATTGGAGCTTGATGATGAAGCAGGTAGCAGCAATGATATAAAGACGCGAGTACCAAACGTAGCAGTGGAAATTACACCAGGATCTCGACTAAGCCTTGAATGGGACGATATAAATGCAAGATATATAATATCATTGAGCAAATTTAAATTGGAGGAGCAGTTATGCTTTGCTGCGAAACTAAATATAGTGCATATAAATAGACTTCAAGCTGCTTTAGATACACTAGTGAAATATATTGAGGAAAATAAATTGTATCAGTGATTATTATTATTGTAGTAATTATATTTAATAAAATTGCTTCTAAATCGAAGATATTTTTTATAGTAGATTAGTGTAGGCTATATACTTAAAGTAGAAAAAAGAATCCTGGTTAGTCTGAAGTTGGTTATGAGAGTGTTAGGACTGTAAATAATGGATAGATTTGAGAAAGAGAAAATTATATAGAATCTTGTGTTTATGGAAAAACGTTTGATTCTAGATGATGATTTTCTGGAATTATCTCTTCAAAGGAAGATATTTTCTCATAGAATGCTTGTCGATATAATGAAAACTGATTCTCCATCATTAGACTATTGTATGAAGCTTTTACGTCGTGGTCCAAAGGCATTTACACAATTTATTGACATATTAATAGAAACAAGACAAAATGCTATTGTGGATTTGCTTTTGAACACACTACCTTAGAAATTTAAGGCTATGATTTTTTTCACGAGAAAGATGTTGCTAAAAGAGGATTTACTCCTCTCTCTCCATCTCAATTTGTTGATCTTGGCTCAGTTATATTTTGGCGATGAGAGTGTTAACACATGAAAAAATGTTCTATACATGTCCACTATACATGTATACACTGGGCAGCTGGTCATCATGTGAGACTTGTACAATGATTGACGAGTATAATGAAAAGTGCAGATTATGCAACCCGTGTAAATTGCGTAGAAGGTATGCTGTGCAAATTAAAGGTTGCAATTCATGTGTTGAAGAGATGTGCGACTCTCACCCTAGAGGCCACCTATGTTCCAATTGTCACTATGATAAATGTAGACAGTGGGAGAATACATATCCTGGTATAATTGGAAAGAATCCACTGAAAATTATTTCCCATAAAACAAAAAATTCGGGAAAAGGCCCCTGGATAATTCCCCAAGAGTATCTCCACATAAAAAATTTGGCAAAGAGATTGTAAGACAATTAAAAAGAATTTCGTATGCGAATTATGTCAAAACCCCCTAGTGTAACATTTCCTCTTGAATATTCAATCCACAAAAATTTACCTCCCCAAGGAAGATTCTCTCCATAGAAATCCAACCCAAGCACAACCCCTTCCCCCCCCCAAAAAAAGAATGTCTGTATACTTCCCAATAATAAATACTATATGTAAACAGTGGGAAAAGTTCATAAATTACAGCCCTTCCTCTGGAGACTCGGGGGGGGGGTCATTTTAAACCTAAAGACATAGTTATTAGATTTTTTGACTATGCTGAACAAAATGGTTATTTTAAATTTTGATGGGGTGACTTTGGAAAAAATCAGCGTGGGAGAGGGGGCCTAGTTGCGTTCTAATTTTTTTGGAAACTTAAAAAGGGCACTAGAACTTTGATTTCTGTTCGAATGAGGCCTCTCATGATATTATAGGACTACTGGGTCGGCACGATCACCCTCGGGAAGAAAAAAAACAAATAAATACGCATCCCTGATCTTTCTTCTGGCAAAAAATACAAAGTTCCACATTTTGCAGATAGGAGCTTGAAACCTCTGCAGTAGAGTTCTCTGATACGCAGAATCTGATAGTATGATTTTCATTAAGATTCTATGACTTTTATGGAGTGTTTCCCTCTTTTTTTGAAAATAAGCCAAATTTTCTCAGGCTCGTAAATTTTGATGGGTAAGACTATACTTGATGAATTTTATATATTTGGAATCAACATAATAAGCTGATTTTTTTTTATGTAACTATTGATATTAAAATTCCGTTTTTAGAGGTTCGGTTACTAATCAGCATAAAAATCGGATTCTTTTAATGTACCTATTGGGTATCAAAATTATGTTTTTTTAGAGTTTCGGTTACTATTGAGCCGGGTCACTCCTTACTTACAGTTCGTTACCACGAACTGTTTGAAAAGGCAAAAATACTTCCAGAATGGCGTTATAGCAAGCAAAATTTAATTTCTAGTTTGCTTCATTAAGGAATTAATATTTAAAAAAACAAAGTTTTCTGAGGGGAGTAAAGAGCGAAGTTGAAACTTCGGAACTTCGCAAAACTAACAAGCTAGTTTTTTTATAATCCTAGAAACATGGGGAAACATAATCAGTTCGTTTATTTGTACTATTTTTATTAATATATATTAGATAGGCTGTGAAGTAATAATTTTTGTCCGTTTTAAATTTTAACTTCGCTCTTTACTTCCCTCGGAAAACTTTTTTTTTAAATTAATCTTTGCTAGTTTTTTATTAACATTTAATGTAGAAACAACGCCGCCATGATCTTTTTTAATTTATACGGAATAATTTCTGTTGGTTTTAATTTTAAGGTCACTCCTTAGTTTCAGTTGAAAACTTATTGTTTAATATAATTTCTAATCATCATCGATCTAGGGGAGATAAGATACCTCTAGAAAATACTGCAGACAACCTTGACAGCTACGAAAAACTTTCAGTTTAGAAAATAAAGTTTATTATCCATACGTTACAAAACAATACATATTTTTCAGGAACGTTTGTTTTTCAATGAACAAAAGGCTATTTTTACTCGGCCGACTTCGCCTGAAAAAGGCATAATGTAGACAGGGCTATATGTAACAAAAGAGAGCTGTTAAAGGGCTCATTTAAAAGCGTATTTTATACTTAATCGGTTTTTATAAATTTGACTTGATAGCACATTCCCATAAAGTGCACTTTCGGTTGCTTTCCCAATTTTTTTCAAATGAAAAAGTGCCTTTTCCAATAAAATGACCAAAAAAGGTGTTTTTCAAAACTAGGTACGAGCAAAAAACTAAGGAGACAAGGACGTCCCTTCCCTTCAATTACCGCCGTTAGAACTAGCACACAGGCTTCATCGCAGAGTGAAGTTTGAAGGTTAAATTCAAAGCTGTTGATTATTCAAGCTTAATTTTTGGTAGATTTTTAGTTGAAAAGTTTTTAGTTTTATTTAATTTGTTCTCGTAATAATCTTTTACTTTTAAGATGAGTAGACGATTTATGAAACTTACTAAGAGGGTTTGGTGAGGGAGTATACGTGAGGGGTTCTTATAAACCCCCAGTTAAGGGCAGGTTCGTCCCTGGGGGAGGGGGGGGAGGGTTGAGCCCCCCCAACTTTTTGGGCATTCGGTAAAATTTTTGAAAACTTCGGTAGAAATTTTGCAAAATCGGCAGAAACTTAGCAAAATTCTTGATTTCTGCAGAAAATTCGGCACAAATATCGTGGCGATTCGGTAAATTTTACGAAGATACCCCCCCCCCAATGAAATGAGGCTCGGGGTGCTCCTGGTTAAGGGCTTTTGACCATAATATTTGCAATGGTACCGTTTTATGCTTCCAAACTTCCACTCAAGAAGTGGCACCAAAAGTGCCGTTTTTAGTGCTATATGGCACTTATGAATAATAAAATTGAAAAAAAAGCACGAAGATATGAGCAATAGCTTTAAAACGAGTCTTCCGGGATATGTTTTAAATAATGAGTGCATCACACTTGCAAAAATAGTGAATTATCTGAAAAGTAATCATAAGACGGGACAAACCATGATTGAAAAATCAATCCAAGCAGGAATGGAACGCATAGTAATCTAATTTGAAGTCTAGAGCTGTACTAACAGAACCACGCGCCTAATAATCTAATTTAATATGTTGCTATTTGTAGGACTTTAATTGCGTAGCTTATTAAGGAGACCTGAAGGAGGAACATGTGGGAGATGTTTTTGCAAACTTCCAGTTAGGGATTTCGGGCCATAATTATTACAATGATTCCGTTTTATACTTCCAAGATTTTCACCTTAAGAAGTGGCACCAAAAGTGTTGTTTTCAGTGCTTTATGTCACTTACGAATGGTAGAATTGATAAAAAGCAAGTAGATATGAGCAAAAATTTTCAAATGAGCCATTAAACATCACTGTAAAAAGTTCTGGTAGCCCACTAGCCCTAGCTTTTCCACTTGAGACATGTCACCAAAAGTGCTGTTTTTAGTGCCATTTGAACTTTGCAGATGGTGGAATTTACAGGAAGAACGTAGATACGAGCAATAATTTTTTATATGAGCTATCAAAAATCGATCTACGATGTTTTGGTAGCCCGCTAGCCCCACCCCTTGAGACATGGCATTTTTCGTGTCACATGGCACTTGCAGATGGCGGAAATTATACACACCATGTACATATGAGACACAGCTTTTGAATGAGCTCTTAAGCATCTCTCTATGATGTTCTAGTAACCCGCTAGGCCTGGAAAAAAAGAAGAAAAAAAGACTGTTTTAACGTTTTTCAACTTTTAGTTACTATGGGCTGTGGTTCGCTCTTTACTAGGTTACAGCTAATGCTTCAACCATGACAAAGAGTTCATTGCAAATTCTCCCAAGAAACTAGCTAACATTGACATCTATGAAATCTAATAGATGGTAGAACTTGTAAAAACCAACTAAATATAAGCAATAGCTTTTAATCGAGCCATTAAACATCTATCTACTATGGTGTGGTCGCCTCCTAACGTTGAAGTAGCTTACTGGTGAGCAGACGATTTATGAAACTTACTAAGCAGGCTGGGAGGGGGAGTGTACGGGAGAGGTTCTTGTAAAACTCCAGTTAAGGGTTCTGGAGCATAACTATTACAATAGTACTTGTTTTGTACTTCAGAGCCTTTCACTTAAGAAGTGGCACCAAAAGTGTTGTTTTCAGTGCTATATCGCACTTACGAAGGGTAGAATTGGTAAAAAGCACGTAGATATGAGCAAAGCTTTCAAATGAGCCATTAAACATAACTCTTATTAGTTCTGCTAGCCCAATAGCTTCAGATTTTTCACTTCAGACTTGGCTCAAAAGTGCCGATTTTAGTGCCATTTGGAACTTGCAGATGGTGGAATTTATAGGAAGAATGTAGATATGAGCAATATCTTTTATATGAGCCATAAAAAATCTGTCTGCGATGTTCTGGTAGCCTGCTAGAGCCAGCCCTTGAGAAATGGCACAAAACGTGCCAGTTTAGTGCCATATGGCACTTGCAGGTGGTGGAATTTATAAAAAGCACGTAGATAAGAGAAATAACTTTTGAAAGAGCCATTAAGCATCTCTCTATGATGTTCTGGTAGCCCGCAAGGCCTGCTGAAGAAAAAAAAACAAACGGGAGACAGATCAGTGCTACCGATGCAAAAGTGATTTTTCTTGTTGTTCAAGGAGGAGGACTGTAATATTCCCTGTGAAAGGTTTTTGATCATGCTGATTCCAATAGTACACTTTTCATTTTGATCTGACGCCATTTTCGAGGGGTTTCTGGCTTTTTTTTTCAAATCACCATAAATCTCTTTTCGCAATTAACTTTTACTTTTAAGACAAACCGAAATAACAGTTACCATTCCTGAATCAGTTTCAGATGGCAATTTTTTTCACTGTGCAGTTTGTTTTTTTTTTAATGCGTTTTTAAACTTTTGGTTACTATGGGCTGTAGTTCGTTCTTTACTTGGTTGCACCTACCGCTGCAACCATGACTTATACGCATTATGGATTTTAACAAGTCTTCTGGAATTTTTAAGGAAATTCTAGGGTTTCGGCCCTAGAAAATCCTCTTCCAACCCGAAAAACGAAAATGGGACGAAAAAAATAGTAATAGAGAAGAAAAAAATAACATATATTTATATGGCTCAAAATCCAAAATGTGGCACCGGAATCTCTAAATCAAAACCGAACTTAACTAGTCGGTAAACACAAAGTATTGTTTTAAACCTCATAAGAAGACATTTGCTCAGATATAGGACTCAGATATTGCTGAGTCCTACTGAGTCATATTCTTAGTAGAGGGCCTCCCCTGGGCCACTCAGCGCGTCCCCAGGTGGCGGATAGGGGAACGTCCTACAGATATGTTTGATACCTTCATAGAAGGCGCGGACCTAGGGAGGACCCAGTTCCTGGGGTCCATAATTTAAGCTGGGACACCCTCGCCCGGGGGTCTGAAATAAAGGTGGAGGAGGAAGACCCCTCTGATGTACACCATGAAAGGCCCACCGGCGTGTGGACATGTCCCGGTGGTTACATACCTTCCCCCAGCAATGGGAAAATCGCTCGGCGTCGCAGACCACCGAACGGGAGGATCCCTTCCTAGAGGGATAACTGTGAAGGGCAGACAATCCAGCTGCATGGACAATGGCCTCTGCTAAGGGTAGAGAAGAGTGGCTTACCGCTACCCCGACAATTTAGCCATGAAACTCCTTCTCTTAAATATAAATGATGAAAATGGCGAATAAGAAAGTAAGATCTCGTGCTACCGCGTCCGGGGTAACCGACGGTATGAGACCAAGAATTGCAAATTGCGAGAATGATATTGTTGATAATGATGATAATAAAAATGATTTTGTTACCGCGTCCGGGGCAGCCAACAATCATTTATCCCAATTGACGACTCTCCAGACGGAGAAGACTTCGTTTATCCTAACCCCAAAAACATATCTCTCACTAGGAACGCTAAACGTACGCACATTAGCCAAACCAGGAAAAAGGGAACTAGTCCTAAACGAGATGAACCGTTATCGCTGGGACATCGTTGGACTATCTGAGACTCACCTTCCCTCCACAGGAATAGAAAGAATAAACGACATGACACTCATCACGTCTGGAAGAAGTGATGGGGTTCACCGCCAAGGTGTCGGTTTCCTACTCTGCAAGCGAGCCAAACAGTCTCTTCTTGCCGTCCATCCTGTCTCTGAACGTATTATCACCATTCTTCTGAAAGGATCCATTGTCAACATGATCATAATCCAAGTTTACGCCCCAGACTCGTCCCGGAATGACCAAGAAGCCGAAGAATTCTACAGCCAACTCCAACATACCATTGACACTGCTCCCAAGAAAGATGTTCTGTTCGTGATTGGGGACTTCAACGCCATTGACGGACACTCAAATGATGGACTTGAAGACGTCATGGGCAAGTTCGAGCATGGGCGGCAGAACCACAGGGGTGAAAAGCTCATCGACTTTTGTCGGGATAACGAACTTTTGATAACGAACACCATGTTCCGTCATTGAGAACGAAGGAAAGTTACTTGGAGATCCCCTGACGGCCGCACTGCAAACATGATTGATTACATACTTGTCTGCAAGCGATGGAAATCATCAGTACTGAACACAGTCTCCATAGCCGGTGGGGACTTCGACTCGGATCACGTTCTAGTCATGTCTGAGTTCCGTTTGCGCATTCGGAAGCCCCAACAGCCTAAGAAAAGCTTACCAAGATATCGTTTCGATCTGCTGAAAAACATAAAAAACAAGGAACATGTATAGAACAGCACTCTCAAACAAGTTGTCGAGAATCCAACCCATGGACTCCAACAGTAGAAGAAATTGACCGATTGGTCGACGAAAGCACATCCATCATCAGAGAAACTACTAGTGAAATCCTGGGAATTCAGACCCATTCGGATAAACCGTTGATCACCCCCGAAATTATTGATCTATGTGTGCAGAAACGCGCCCATCCTAACAAGGTAGATCGACAAAGCACGGACGAGTACAAGAGGCTGAAGCGCCTAGTAGAAAAGAAAATCCGGCAAGCTCTACGACACTACGTAAATGACAAATTTCGTGAGTGTGAAGAAGCCTTTCAAAATGGTAATAGCCACTTCATGTACAAGAAAGTCCGTGAACTGTCAAAAGAGAAGTCCTTGGCCGCTCCTTCACTGTTAGATAAACACGGGCTCCCAATCACGAACTCCGAAGGAAGATGAGAACGATGGAAGGATCACTTCATCGAAAAACTGAACCCCACAATAACGCCCGACCTGAACATCTTACTATTTTTCCCACTACCGCAGTATCCAGTAGACCTAAGCCCTCCTCCACTAAGAGATGAAGTACTCTCAGCAATAAAATCTCTAAAAATTAATAAAGCCCCAGGCCCGGATGGTATTCAGTCAGAACTATTAAAAACAAATGTAATGACAAATGTCGTGAGTGTGAAGAAGCCTTTCAAAATGGTTATAGCCACTTCATGTACAAGAAAGTCCGTGAACTGTCAAAAAGAAGTCCTCGGCCGCTCCTACACTGTTAGATAAACACGGGCTCCCAATCACGAACTCCGAAGGAAGATGAGAACGATGGAAGGATCACTTCACCGAAAAACTGAACCCCACAATAACGCCCGACCTGAACATCTTACTATTTTTCCCACTACCGCAGTATCCAGTAGACCTAAGCCCTCCTCCACTAAGAGATGAAGTACTCTCAGCAATAAAATCTCTAAAAATTAATAAAGTCCCAGGCCCGGATGGTATTCAGTCAGAACTATTAAAAACAGGCCCAGAAGAACTGGTTGATATCTATCACAAAGTCATAACAAGTGTCTGGGAAATGGGCCACTTCCCCAGATCTTGGACGAAAGCCACCATCGTCCCCCTTTTTAAAAAGGGGGAAAAGGGCGACTGTAACAACTACAGACCAATAAGTTTAACTAGCCAAACGGTGAAGATTATTACAAAAATACTCCTTGGCCGTCTGAAATCTCTGACAAACCTTATCTTAGAGGAATACCAAGCAGGCTTTCGAAAAGACTGCTCTACCATAGACCAGATTTTCTCCACTTGGCCAATGATGGAGAAGTATATCAAGTTTGGGAAAGAGCTGCTACTAGTCTTCATCGATTTCAAGCAGGCTTTTGACTTGATATAGCGAGATGGATTATGGCACATCTTGCTACACTATGGAGCCCCTGAAAACATAGTAATCCTGATAAGAGACATGTATTCACATTTCGTCAGCCAAGTCCAGACGCCAGAGGGATTGACAGAGGAGTTTCTGAATCAACGGGCGTTTTTCAAGGTTGCCTCTTGTCACCCCACCTCTTTAACCTATTCCTCAACGCAGCGCTATCATTTGCTGAAACTGTTGACGTTGCAGAGATTAGAGGGAAGCTTATCGATAAACTGGCATACGCAGATGTCATCGAGAAACTCAATAGTCAAGAGCATCTACTCCAAGCTGACACCGACGAACTAGTGTCAGCAACCGAGGCCTTTGGGATGGTCGTTAATTCAGCCAAAACTAAGGTTATGCGGGTGTCTAGAGACCCTGCTTCAAGAAACGTGCAGCTAACAATAAAAGGAGAGCCAGTAGAAAATGTTGACTCCTTCGTCTACCTTGGGAGCCTCCTAACTTCTGATAACGACTGCTCGAAATCGATCAAACGAAGACTCGGCCTGGCAAGCGCCAGCTTCAAGAACCTCTTGCCAATCTGGAAAAAACAAGATTCTGTCAACTTCTCTGAAGGTGCGACTCTTCAACTCTCTCATAATCCCAATCACTTTATACTCAAGTGAAACTTGGTCAATAAAGGCTGATGATAAGCGCTTTTGGCTGAAGAATCTCCGCTTTTGAAACTAAATGCCTTAGACGCATTGCGGGGATTACCTACATTGACTGAGTCTCAAATGAAGACCTCCGAAAACTACTCCGTTGTCCCCGCACCATCATGGACAGGGTCAGAAGCCAACAACTCCGCTGGCTTGGCCATGTCCAGCGAATGTCGGCCAACCAGCTTCCAAAAATCACATTCAAAGGACGGGTTCACGGAACGCGCCCTAGACGCCGACCTCGTAAGAGATGGACCGACAATTTCCCGGCCCATAACCTCCCCCAGCTACTTCGTCTAGCGCCAGACAGATCGAACTACCGTCGGCACATTCATCGTTTGCTCAGAAGAGAAGAAGCCCCAACACAGCCACAAAGGCCAGACGGGAATTAAGTCAGGTAAGTCAAGAAGATATTTTGGTACAAGTAAAAGGTCTTGAGTTGCAAAATAAGTCGTCTTGAACTGATGCTATTAAACGTCAGCATAACGAGGCTTTACTAGTGACTTGGAAAAAAGTCAGAAAATGGAGAAACCTGTATGGATTTTGGAACTGAAAATGGGGATTTTCCACTAGCCTTTTAGGGATTTCAAAAAATTTGAAGTGGAAACACTGCTAATACAGTCCAACTATATGAATTGGCCGAAGTGGTCGCAAACGAGCTTTATTGCAGGCGCTGTGATTTTCCACGAAAAAAGAACCCCTTCCATTTAGTGAAATCTCGCCCACCTCCGTACGCCTAGTGTATATTCTTATACAGAAAATGTTGTGTTTTGCTCATTGACAAGATGATAAAGCAATATAGTTTGATTACCACTTGAGATGTAGCTTAATTTTAGACGTAGTAAAAATGTTTGCTTACTATATGATCCCAAAAAAGGTTATATAACCAGCAATGTACTGTAGGTCAGCTAATATTGCGCGACTGTTCATTGACAAACCAAATAGTTTTGAAATTTATCTGTTTAATGTGTGTTGGGACCTTGAATTGGTGACTTATTGGGCCTTCTAAAAATTATCAAGTTTATTGATATTGACAAAAAAGCATAACTTGTTCCCCTTCATGGGCGCCCATAAGGGCTGAATGACGTTGTCATATATTTGCATTAATTTAAAAAAACTTTCCATAGAATAAGTTTTCTAAGAAAAGTAAAGAGCTCTATTAAGCCAAAAATGGGCAGAAATAAATTTAAATAATCTTACAAGCGTAAAACTACCACAAATCACTATCAAGAATTAAATTAAACTCGAAATGAACAGAAATTATAATAAATAGCCGACTCAAACTCAAAACGAGCAAAAAGTAACATTAGTAGGACTGACAACCCCCATGCCTTCTTAAGACCAGAACATAACTTAGACTTTACTGAAAAAAAAGAGGAAAAAATGACCGTGGATTGTCAGTTTAATATGCATATATTGATATTTATTCCTTAAAATAAAAATGGGTAAAAAAAAGTAAGTAAAAAAAAGTTTTTTACTTATTTAAGTAAAAAAAAAGTAAAACATCTAAAAATATTTTATTTTCAGAAAAGCACAAATTATGTTCTGGTCTTGAGAAGGCATGGGGGTTATCAGCCCTACTAATGTTAATTTTTGCTCGTTTCGAGTTTGACTCGGCTATGTATTCTAATTTCTGTTCATTTATTTATTGATAGTGATTTGTGGTAGTTTTACGCTTGGATGATTACTTTACTTCATTTCTGCCCATTTTTGGCTTAATGGAGCTCTTTACTTTTCTTTGAAAAGCTTGTTTTGTGGAAAAATTTTTTTAGAGGAATTTCTGTTCGTTTTTTATTGACAGTCATTTTCATGAAAAAAAAAATAATATTTTATATCTTTTGGTTTTTTTTCTACAAGAATCCAGTTTGGTATAATTGGGGGGGTTTGACATGCCCAATATCCCTAAAGACATAGTTGCTGGACTGTTCTACTATGCTGAACAAAATAGTTGTCTCAAAATTTTGACTAGATGTGTTTGGGAAATAAATCGGCTTGAGAGACGGGCTGATTGCCCTCCAATCTCTTTTTACTCTTAGAAAGGACCCTAGAACTTTTAATTTTGAATCGAATTAACTTCTTTAAATGTTTCAATGATATTTCTAGCTATTATAGAGTGGTGCTGCCTATGATATTGCTTATATGCCTTTTTGAAAACCTGCATGTATACAGTTTTTTCGTTTAATTATAGAACGCCCCCTAAACACTTCCTAGAAGTTTCACCTTAATACTATTAGCGTCATTAGTTACAGTGACTGTAGTTGTAGTACTAAAAGTATACACATAGTGCCATCTGGCTAGTTCAAAATCCCCCAAAACTTACTCTTAAAGATCTAAATTAATAATATAAATTGTTCTTGAGATATTGCGCTGTCACCTTTTTGTAAGTTCACATGCTCAGTTTGTTTTAATTTAGTTCAACGTCCGCCTAAATATTTCTTATATTTGATTACTGAAGACAAGGTTATATTCTCTTTGGACTATTGGCTACAAAATGGCTGTCTCACAATTTCGATCGAATGTGTTTGGGGAAAAGAGGCTATCAGGGAGAGGGCGGGGGGCTAATTTCTCTCCATCACGCTTGACTCTTAAAATGGAACTAGAACTATACATTTCCAATCAAATGAGCCTCCTCTAAAGTTCACACGACCACCTCTTCATAAAAACCTTACATCCCCCCGGGGCATAACTTAAAACCCTTATCCCCATACTTTGGGGGGTTGTGTCAACCCCAAAGGCTGTGGTATGAGATCTTTGGATTATTTTTGAACAAATGGCTACCTTAAAATTTCTATCAGATGCATTTGGGGAAAATATGACGTGGAGGGGGGGGGGGGGTGGTATAGCTGCCCTCCGATAAATTTGACTCTTAAAAATGGCTCTTTAACTTCCGATTTCCAATCCAATGAGCCCCTTTCCGAAGTTTATACGACCAAAGTTTCCATAAAAACCTTAAATGCCCTCGGGGCATACCTTACAACCCTTCTTCTTTCTCGTCGTGTGTTTGGTATGTTTTATTTTGATGCAAGTTGAGTTTTTAAAAAGAACATTTTTTGTTTCATTTTCTCCCTTTTTTTCCGTTGAGAAAGGCTCCCGGGCGTGGTGCCGAAATATTCGGAGTGTGTTTGTTTAATTTTATTGTATTTATTCACTGCTTTATAAAAATTAAAACCCGGTTTTCTTGCTTAATTTATCGTAAATGGAAAAGCAGTGTGGTCTAAGAAATTATTTATAACTATCTCGAAATTTTGACTGGAAGTGTTTGGGAAAATGATGGGCGTGGGGGGTGGGGGTTGCCCTCCAATCCCTTTTGACTATTAAAGAAGGCACTAGTCCTTTCAAGTGCCAACCGACTGAGCCCTTTTCGAAGTTTCTACGACAACAAATGGCCATCTTAAAATTTCTATCAGATGCGTTTCGGGAAAATACGACGTGTGTGTGGGGGGGAGGGGGGGCTATTTGCCTTCTGATCACTTTGACTTTTAAAAAGAGTGCTATAACTTCGTAGTACCAATCCAATGAGCCCTCTTTGAAGTTTATACGAAAGCCATTTCTGTAAAAAAAAAAAAAAAAAAAAAAACCTTATATGCCCCAGGGCGTAACACTGAACAAAATGGCTGTCTCAAAAATTATGATTGAATGTGTTTGGGGAACTGATTGGTGTACGGGGGGGGGCTGGATGAACTCCAATCACTTTTGACTGTTAAAAAGGCCAGTAGAACTTCTGACTACCAATCAAATAAGCCCCCTATGAGGTTTATACGACCACCCTTTCTATAAAAAAAAAACCTTATATCCCCACAGGAGATAAGTTACAACCCTTGCTCTGAGGGTTGTGGGGAGGGAGGGGGGGTTTGTCATTCTCAAAGTCATAATTTCCGAGCCTTTAAACTACACTGAACAAAATGGCTATCTCAAAATTTTGATTGGATGTGTTTGGGGAAGTGATTGACGTGGGGGATGGGGAGCTGGTTGCCCTCCATGAGCTCTTTTGAAGTCCCTATGACATTTCTTTCTATAAGAAGTGCCCTGGTCTAAAAAAAACAATATTTTGTGCCCACATATATACAATATATCGCGCTGCCTATGATATTTTGTCTTGATATTTCAATTATACAGCTCTGGAAGTGCCGATTAGACCAGGTAAACCCCCCCCCTAAAATCCAGCCTATGGGCGCCCTTGTTCCCCTTTTTTCATTAAATTCATAAAACGGGAGAATGTTTACCTGAAAATTCTGTAGTATGGAAACCGTTCAATTTTCCAAGATTGTTTCCAACTTGTGACTTAAATAATCAATAAGCTATTTTGGTTTCAAAACACGTGACCACTATACGCGTCATAACCCACTTACAAAGCTGACCCGAGAAAAAAGTATTGCACCAACGTCATTAAGGATTACGAATATATTTTACGAAAGCCAAAACTTCTCTTTTTGTTATGTAAGAAGACAATGATGATGACTACCGTGGGAATATGATTACCCACAAAATAGTTCTTGAAGTCTGCGCTTTTGCCTCGTAGTTATACAAGAATTTTCTGAAATGGCTTCGAAACAGCACATAAAATTTAAATAGATGGAAATCATAAGAGTGCAGTTGAATACTTGTAGTAGGCAGTCATTTCCGTTCAAGTTCGTGACTTTTGACAGCAATAAGAAAAAATGGATCAGACACGAGCGAATGCGGCCTGAACGCCCATCCCTACGAATCTCCTTGTGAATATTCCACCCAGTTTCGCCTATTTGCTCCCCTCTCGGAAACAAATTCATTTGCACAGTGTATATGTAAAGATAAATTCTTCAAGATAGGTCCGAGCATTAAGGAGCATATTTTAATTTTCTTGAGGTCAAGGCAGGGGTCAAAATAAGATAAATGTATGTAGACCACAACATGCCGTTTGGAAAACTCTGGCCTCAATTCATGGAAATAGGGGGGAGGGCATAAATGTATTTATCAAAACTAGGGGACAACTTTGTTTTCTCAATTAAAATTCTAAAATAGCCATTTTCAGTGACAACACCAAAAAAAGTATTTATTCAAAATCTAGAGAGGGGGATTTGGGGGAGTAAATTCTTTCCCCCGCAATTGATGCCGCCGTCTATAGCTGTTCCAGTAGAAATTTACGAGAAAATTTTGATCGAGAAGAGCACTATTTTTTAAACTGTAACTTTAAGTACACTAGACCCTCCTCCTACCTCTAGTGCGCTTGAATATCACAACATATTGTAGTATTTATGGATTTCAAAACGCCTTAGCCTACCTCACATTAACTTTCTAAATTACAATTAATTTCTTACCAGAATAAAACTGAAGGCAAAACTTCAAATGAGCAAAAATTATTCCTTCGGAGATTACGCAAGACATGTCCACATAACCAACTCAAATAAACTGATATTTTTCAATAAAATTCTATTCGTGATTTTTTTTTTTTTTTTTTGGTAATTGTGAAGTATCCGATAAAAACGCGAGAAGTGAAGTTTCGTTAATGCAAATGAAATAAAACAAAATAGGATGAAAATATAATAGTTTAGAAACAAATTTGGGCTAAATATTTGCACATAAGGGGGGGGGGGGGGGTAAACCATAGCACATATTAAATACGTAACCGAACCTAACCTAGGTACCTCTTTTGCCCCATAAACCCCAAAAAACTAAAGTTTAAACATAGTTCCCGGAGTGAGCAATATCTCAGAAGCCAGCGAAAACCTGTTTTTTCATTGGATCTTTGAAATTCTATTGGCGGTTCTTCTCGTGTGTTCATCGGATTGTACACAAGTACCTTTTTTCAATGGAATTCTAAAAACTTGCGCTTTACTGAAAATAAGTAACCAACCCCAAAAAACAAGATCTTTTGTCAGGAGCAGAAAATTTCACAAGTAGTCTACAGAAAGTAAAAGACTAATTTATATGAATCTATATCAATTATGATACCAATAACTTTTAATATGTAATCGTAATTCTCTTCATAAAAAAGAAACGACATTTTCTCTAATTTGGCAGTTTTGTTTCAAACGTGTGTTTTAGTTATCAATCACCAAGGAGGCTGAGAGGGGGAGTGTATAAGAGAGGGCTTTGGCCATGGAAATCATAGTCGCACTCTTATTATGCTTCCCATCCTTTTCACTACAGACATGGTACCAAGACGTCCAATTTACTGGAAGAAGCAGCTTTTAATTTGCCATTAAAAATCTTTCTAAAATCGATCAGTAGCCTCCTAGTTTGGTAGACAAAAGAATTAGAAATAAATGAGGTAGGCTACCTGCTAATAATTCAATAGCATAATTTTCCGCGTTTTTCAAGATCTAAGATTCAAAAACTCCAGTTGAGGGTTTTAGACCATAATAAATCGATCGGATATAGCAAAATAGTTACGCCCTCATACGAGAACATTTCGTGCTACTTATTCTAGAGATATAGCTGTATGCCTTAAGACACGGGAAATCGCCTTCTACATTCTTCATATGCAATTAATAAAATAATTTCCTCAAGCAGAATGTTGCAATCTATATTAGCACAAAAAGTACTATAAGAATCATTCTCGATTTTTGAAGCCATATTTTTCGTCGCGGACCTGTTTTATCACATGAAATATAGATCACATTTGTGACGAGATTATAGCTACGGTAGACAAGAAGAACATTTTTACTTACCTGTTTTTCAGAAGGATAGGTAAGTCGAAATATTTGATATGCGATATCCTAGTCTCCATAGTGTAGACTCTGACTGGGAGATACATTTAATAAACTTTAGGGAAGTAACATGGGCATATATATTTTTTGAAGGTGATAGATCAGTTAAAAGTAGTTATCTTGTGAGCTAAAAATTTGTTAGTAAGTGGACCATGATGACTGGCCTTGTGAAAGCAAGAATGCCGTAACCGCCCTTTTAAACTTCCGAGAAAACCGCAATTGAAAAAATCAGTTTTTGTGGAGCCGAACGTATGGTAGATAGAAAAACGAATGAAAGGCTAATTTAAAGCCGCTAGTAAAGGAACCCTCTTGGTAGAATGTTGGTCCTGTTGGATCAGATTTAATAGGTCAAAATGTCCATCAAAAAACGGGTACGAAAATTTAACCGGTCCCTTTTTGCTGCTAAAGTAGTTAAGACAAAAGTGCAGAGAGCGCTTGAGTTCCTTTTCCATTTTATTACGAAAATTTTCATCAATATTTTCTCAGGAATAGCCAAGGCTTATCTTAAGGCTCAGACGGGGCGTTTCTACCTTTATGTACTGCTTTGGTCGTTTAAACTGAATTTAATACATAGCGACTATAATACAATTTCAAAAATTTCGACTACTTGGTAAAAAAAAGCAAGGTAACTTATTGGATCTTTACAGACTGCCTTTCCCCTCTCTCAGATTTTTTAATGAAGGGAGGGGGATTGCAGCTTCTTCTTCTTGGATTGCTCTCTGTACTACAGTGGGTGGGTGGTTGTTGTCTTTATTCATGCTTGCAAAAACACACTTGCAGTAGTCCACCTTTGGAGGAGACATAAACCTGTAGGCTGATTGCACATCTTTGAATTTTTCAATAGGAATAACAGGTTTGAAATCCAACAGCTTTGGGACCACAAGAAACTCAACCACTTTTATGGATGAAGTGTCTTTTCTTGTCTTAAGTTTACACTCCACAGCAATGTTTATTTCAGAGACTGATTCGTCAGAAAATGATAGTTTGCAACCGACTCTTTTTGAGTAGCCTTGTTTAAATTGAAGTTGTTTAACTTTGGAAAATGGATCATAAGCGTATTTATAGATCTTGGAGGCCTGCTGAAAATCTATCACTTTGTTCATTTGATGAACAAACTTTTTTCATTTGATGTCATAACTGACCAGAGGTTAATCCTTCAGTCAGTTACAACAATTTCCGCTGTCACAAAAGTGAAAAACATGCACTTACGATAAAACTGAATTTTTGATTTACTCAGCCAGGGGGCATCATACAACCAAACGAAGTACACCGTTAGAAAGCTCGTAAAAAATAACTCTGGTAGAGTCCGTAAGTCAATTTTGACTAGGGGTGTCAGTTACGACATTCTTGCTTTCACAAGGCGAACTGCCGATTAAGAAAAGAGCATCATCCCTTATACATGAACACGCATATAAACTAGAAAACAAAATATTTAAAATACAAGAAGGACGGACAATATTTACTTCTAAAGAGGCATAGTCTGCAACTGCGTAATCTAGAATTGACAGAAGCTTTGTTGAAGACCTTGAAAATTCGATAAGCTGCTGTGCAAACAATACCAATGGTTTCACACGTTGCAGCCCCGTTTCTGGGGCAGAATGTTACTCTCAAAGCGTCGGTCGTACCACCTCGCTTGTTTTTGATGTGTAAAATCTAGCTCAAATGTTCCTTTCAACTACAGAGTCAGTCGATGCAAGAGTAATCAGAATACTTTTGCGCCGAAGAAGAAAAGGTAGTCACTATCGAGCAAAGGATTAACTTCTCATTGTATCTTTTTTTAGATTTGCTATCGGTATATGCAAAGAGTATTGTGCTGAAACTGCAGAAATCAGTAGAACAATACGAAATGCTGTTTTGTTTTCTTTATGCAATGGCTTAATACTGTAGGACCGGTATATTGTGATATCAACTTATACTATGTGCTTTTGACACCGCGTAATCCTTTAAAATAGTGCTAACTGGTCCCATATGTTGCCCTTTCAGACCTGTTGTTTCATCCGGTTACCGCTTTAGTATAACAACCTTGAGTCTGGTAGTGACCGGCACTGCACATGTTTCCACATCTGGTGTAATCCTGATAAAAAAACTTTTATCAGCCTGATAAAAAAATATCAGCATGTCAAATTAAGGCGTGAAGTAAGGACATAAATAATAATTTTAAAATGTGAGTATTAAGGACAAGATACGAGCATGTATTTTTGGTATTTACTTTAAATATTATTTAATAGTTCCACTAGTTGACGATTTGTATCTGAATTTCAACCTTATATTCCATACCAGCCAGATACTCGTACGATTGCAAGATGGTTCAAGTAACTATTTTGTATAGATATGAAATATAGGGTTCTAGGCGTTTACTCCCCCCCCCCTCGTGGAAAATAAGGTTTTTTCAAATTTGAGAATTTTATGAGCTTTTTTTTGTATTTTCCGCAGAGAAGGAATTTTGGTATTTGTGTATTATACGCCATTCACTCAAGTTTACGTTGTGTAAAATTCGAGAACAAACCGGTTTCTTCGCTAGTTTCTTTCAGCTTAGCGCGAGACAAGACAAAGACAAGTGACAGAATAGATGGGAAATATATAATTTGGGCTATATATTTGCACATAAGGGGTGGGGTGAGGTGGGGGGGTAAAAAAATATTTGGACGGTTTGAAGTCAGAAAACAATTCTTACTTAGTAATATGCAGAATAATTGTACCCAACACATTTAGCATGCAGACCCGCTATACTTTACCCCCCCCCCTAATGTGCAAATATGTAGCCCAAATTTTGTTTCTAAACTAACGAAGAAACCGGTTTGTTCTCGAGTCTTACACATCGTAAACTTGAGTGAGTGGCGTAGAATTTGACAACGCTTTCGTCCGTAAAAACTTAAACAATGAGAATTTGTCGGTTCCCAAAGCCAATTATCCTTTCAAAGGATAGCTAAACCTTCTTAACTTTTTGGTGTTATATGTTTGAGCTTAATTTTGATTATTGTTCGCCTTCATTTGTGTTCTTCTTCCATTTTTTTTTAATTTGGCGCCCACTACTGCCAAAAATTGCAGAAATTTTTATGGAAGTCTTTTCAACAAAGATGGATTTGTGTTTTTTTGGCTAAGTTTTTAAGATACCTTTGGTGTGTAAATTCCTCTTTTTTTTCCGTTCCTTATAAATTTTCAACGAAACTGAAAGAAACTTAAATAAAATTCTCAAATTAAAAAAAAAAAAAAAACAACAAATAACCATGTATTGTCAGTTTGATATACATATTCTAATATTTATTCCTCATAGTCTTAATACTTTTTTGTTGTTAAAGTAAAAAAAGTGTTAATATTTAAAATGTATTTCGTTTTCAGTAAAGTGTAAATTACGTTCCGGTCTTGAAGAGGTGTGTGGGTTGTTAGCCCTACTCATGTTAATTGTAACTCGGTTTGAGTTTGAATCGGTTATTTACCATAATTTCTGTTCGTTTTTGGTTTAATTCATTTATTTATGGTAGTTTTAAGCTTGGAAAATTATTTGAATTTATTTCTACTCATTTTTGGCTTAACGAGGCTCTTTACTATTATTTGACAAACTTGTTTTGTGGAAAAAGTTTTTTACATTAATTCCTGTTCATTTTTTTATTGACACGGTCTTTTTCATAGAAAAAAAATTTTCTTCCTTTTTTTCTATTAAGACTCTGTAGTTTTTACTTTGAAGATTATTTGACTTTATTTCTGCTCATTTTTGGTTTTATGAGGCTCTTTACTTTTCTTTAAAAAACTTATGTTTCCTATTAACAAATACTATCTGCAATTCAACAGGTCAAAATCACGAAAGTAAAAGAACTTCTGTTCATTTTGGTTTAGAAACTTGTTTAGGACAATATTTCTGTAAAGCCATGTGCACTAATTCAGGAAAATAAGATAGAGGAGTTTGTTTGAAAATATTATGTCATCAGAAATGTCAACCAGCTTGAAATTTCGCGCAAGAGGCAGAGGAAGGGCCAAGATCCACTCGCTGTTTATCTTAATAATAATAAGAATATAATATATATATACATATATATATATATATATATATATATATATATATATATATATATATATATATATATATATATGTATATATATATATATATATATATATATATATATATATATATATATATATATATATATATATATATATATATATATATATATATATATATATATATATATATATATATATATATATATATATATATATATATATATGTAATATATATATGTAATATATATATGTATATATATGTATATATATATGTAATATATATATAATACATATATATATATATATATATATATATATATATATATATATATATATATATATATATATATATATATATATATATATATATATATATATATATATATATATATATATATATATATATATATATATATATATATATATATATATATATATATATATATATATATATAACTATAATTGAGCAATTCCAGATCCTCAAAGGATACAGGTTCCATCCATATTTTTGGCAATCAATGCCAATGGAACTAAATCTATCGATGAATAAAACACACAAAGGAAGAAACAGCTGTATTTCCGTACACATATTTCACACAGTGAAATAGAAAATAACAATGAACTATTTTTGTACAAACACTACATTTTAGCTGATGCCTTCTCGGGCTGTAATCCGAATGAGAAACAGCAAAATTGGGATCCTAAATTATTCTGTTGTCTAAGCTGTAGATTCCTTGAGGTAGGCAATCAAGTCAGCCCTTTCATTTGCCTTCTTCAAACCAGCAAACACCATTTTTGTTCCAGGAATATACTTCTTAGGGTTTTCCAAGTATGTGTTTAAGGTATCCTCACCCCATATGATACCTGAAAAAAAGTCATTTGTTTTTGATCGCCTTTACTTTTACAAAATAGCATTTATCGAAGTGGTTTCTAGAGCAACAGAAACCACTAGAGCATCGTGAATTTGCCGTATATACACAAGTCCCAAGCAAATAAGCATGACCATGGATGAGCGGTTGACCATCCCCCTCCCCACCCCAAGAAAATCTCCAGCAACATCAATACACTCATGAATACACTCATCAGTACACTCATGAAATAAAAAACAACATTAATAAAAGAAGATGGATAAGCCCTTCATTTGCTTCCAGCAGCTTGATTTTAAGCGTCAGGGGAAGAAGGACATACAGATTAAGTGCTATTAATCAAAAAGAAAATACAGAACTCATCCAAAATGCGAGCTGTCTCAGGCTGATGGCGTTCCCGAAGCAGGCACTTGACGAACTTCGAACGAAAGAAGTTGAATGTTTAGTTTAGACTTGGATGATATATTAAAAGAAGCTAAAATCAGCAGGGCCAAAATAATTAAATGATACCACAAACTTTTTTATTTTATTTCGATAATGAGAAAATCCGTCAACAACATCTTGATCCACTGGTCGAATCTACTGGAACGTAACTAATCCATAAGAGAGATAGTTGACCATCAACAATCGGGACGAAAAAAAAAGGTTTCAGTACCTCTAGCCCACATACAACCTAATTTGTTTAACTTAAAACATTTATTTTCGCTCTTATTGTGCAATTATAAAATAAGATATTCACCCTTTCGTTTTAGACACAGCAATATTTGCGCAAAAATTAACAATAGCTGGACAATACACAGTCGTAGTTCAAAACTAAATAGCTTTGCTGACTCGATTTTTGCGCCCATATCGCAATATTTGTAGCTGTTATTAGTTTGATGCTGTAGATCACTGAACAAGTTGCGCCAATGCATAATTGGACTCAACCTAGCAAAAGATAGACGCCATTCAATGGACACACTCGCTTTTGTTTTAATGGATTACAGCACAAGGGAATAGTCTTCAAGCCAATCAAAGCATGATACATAGCATTAATCGAGTATAAATATTTTTTAAGACCAAGTTGACCAATCCTTACGTTAAGAAAAATCTAGTATTTTTATTATCATGAGAACTGATCCTTAGCACAAAAAAAACACCGAAGTCCATGGCCACAATCATTAAATACAAGTAATTGTACATATCTAGGTTTTTAGGCCTTGTCCTTTAATTCGTCAGTTTTTACCGTGCTTCTTTGTCATTTATCATATTGAGAGTGCAACACTTTTGCCAATTTTCTAGTATGCTTTTTCACTGCAGAAGACTGTCAAAATGTGTCCAAACTATCCACCATTTCTTTTACCTTTACCTGTTTTCGTTCATCTCAGCGGTTTGAAAAATCTTAAGACTTTTAAGAAGAAGGTAGGCTTCATAGACAAGTTACGTACTTCGGAAGTATAAGTAGTCAAAAAAATTTCGTAAAACTAGTCAGGAAAATGCCAACAAACGATGTTTAAATTTCCCAATAATGGTGGCCATAATAAGTGTTAATTTAGTTTAAAATCCATGAATAACAACAAGATTATAGGGAAAATAAACCACAACAACTGGAATAATGTCTATACCCTTTGTTCACAATCACAATTTCGATTGCTATCATTTCCCTAAAATCTTGAAAATTCCAAAACTCCCAAACAAAGGGATCCCTAGGAGCCCATCTAACAGGTTAATTCACCCTGTTCTTTAAAATAGCAAAACAATAATTAGTTTACTTTAATATTATCCTATTAATTCAACTAGTCTGGCAGTTTTTGACAACAAAGGCAACATGGGCGCCCATATGGAAGGGGGGGGGGGCAGCCCCCCCCCTCCTGGCTGAATGATGCTGCTTTATATTTTCATATTTTTGTTTTGAGATTTCTATTATACAGCATTGTAAGTGCCGATTAGACCAGGTAAGCCCCCCCCCCCCTAAAATTCAGCTTATGGGCGCTCATGAAAGGCAAGTCTATTCTTTAAAGCAGTTACGTAATTTAATAATATCTTATGTAAAAAAAATGAATTCCTTACAAGTAAGGTTATTGAAATCATTCAATATGTAGACCAATAAAATAGTAACAACAAAAATGCGACGCGTTTCAAAAAATGTAAAAAAAGAAAGAAAAGAAAGTGTGTGACTTTTAAGGAAGATATCAGACAAGGCATCCAAAATCCGAAATTTCTATCTAGATTACCCAAAAAAGAAGGAAAAGAGGGTAAACTAATTCAATTGATCCCATTTTTATTTCTGTAAACCTCTGCTAGACCAAAGGAATCTCTGGTGGGCATACAAAGCATGACACGTTAAAGGTTTCTATGTCACGCACCACACTAAATGTAGAACATAAATACTGAATTAGTATAAGGGAATAAGTTCATACGGACATTACAGTAGAAAGACATACCCTTGGACTTGTTTGCATCTGTGTATGAATAGCCTGGAGCTTGTCCAGTCTTTCGTCCAAAGAGTCCATGAAGATTTGGACCTTGCTTGTGCTTTCCGCCAGCCTCTACACTGTGACATTGAGCACATCTTTGGACAAAGAGCTAAAAGAGATTACAATAAGAAATTATACTTTAAATAATTATTTACAAGCATATACAACCGTTCAAACATTCAAAGATCTTGAAAAATGACTATCAATTCTTGAGACTTGCATAACAGTTTTTTGAGGTTTTTTTTTTTATTAGATTGAAAAATAAAATTGAAAACTGGATGAAAATTGCTGAAACAGGAACATTTTCCTTTTTTCACAAGTTGAGATAATTCTCTAAGACAAAAGTTGGAGAAATATAAACCTGGCTTTAAGTGAATAGATATATCCAAAACTGATGATTTCAATGATACAAGTATCTTGTCCTTGGCTCAAGTTGCAGCTAAAGATTTGTCGCAAAATGATATGCTTCAGAGGGAACATAAGTAAGCCTTGAGATCCTTTGATATGCTTAGTTTTAAGACACTAAGTCACTTTCCTAGAAAGCAACTAATTTCACCAAGCCAAGCATTAAACCTTCCTCTACTTGAAAGACTAAAAGAGAACACCCAAGTTAAAGGCGTAGGCAAAAGGGAGGGGGAACACGAGCTAGGGATAAAGCTCCTTCCTCCAATTGCAACATCCGACTAAAGAAATACCAAAAACTGCAAATACTACTTATAATGTTTACATTTCTAATCATGGACCTGTATACTTTAGTATTTACTAAATGAGTAACTAACAGAAAAGTTTGCCAATTGCAAAATACTAATAAAACTAATACTACCGATTAGCCTAATTATTATACTGTCTCAATAAAGAAAACCAATGGCCAACCCTTTTCAAATGATCGAACAATGCAAATTAGGAAAGCTGTCTTTCTGATTGCCAAGGTAAATTTTGAACTTGTTTTCAAACAGGACGAGTCTATTGATATTTACTTTACGTCTTCTCAGGCGGCAGACCATGTCCTGTCAAAATCCAAAGAAATAATTCTTGATGGCTCGAAAATCTTAGCCACAAAAAAAGATGTGGAAAAGTTACCCAAGTATGAGCTTCATGGTGTTGATACCAGTATAAAAGAGGAGGAAATACAAACTGAACCAAAAGATTCTTCAGGCCTTCTCATAAATCCTTCAACTACAATAAGGCTAAGTTTAAACAAAGAAGGAGTCCTTCACCTAAACCGTTCAACCCTCATTTCCTGCAAAGTTGAGCTAAACAGAGAAATATTCTTGTACGGTATGTCCCTTCCTTACAAGATTTATAAGCCTAAGCCCCTACAATGCTCCCCTTGTCTGGCCCACGGCCACAGCAAAAAACACTGCAAACAGTCCCTCCCGTCTTGCCTTAAGTGTGGGAAAACAGGCCACGCAATTAGTCAATACACTGAGTCAGACCCTTTCTGCAGAAATTATAACCGTGAGGGACACACAGCCCTTCAAAAACAATCTTGCCTGGTTCACCAAAAGCGAGTCGCAATCCTTAGAACATCAGATAAAATGAACCTACCCTACTCAGTTGTAGCTGCAAGAATCCTTCGGCAACCCACATACCATCGGCCCAGTAGAAGCCAAGCAACAGTTGCTGTAGAAGATGCAAAGACAATATCATTTCCAAAAGAGGCAAACAATGTTCATACTCAAGGTTCTAGTCAGTCCCCCCATCCCTTACCTAAGTTTACTTCAACATCCTGACCTTCAAAAGATTCATCCGAAAGCAGCCAAGAATGGCAAAGGCTTGCAACTTATCTCATAGTCAGTCCTTTAATTGAGGTTAGTAATGAACCTGAGGAAACAAAAAATATTCTCAAGAAGAAAGCTATCACTAAACTTCTAGGTGATGACATCTTACAAGCAGCTATAGCTCAGCTGTCTTCCATCAAAAAGGACATATATTCCACATCGAAGCTAGTTAAGGCTGTAGACTCAACTGCAAATCAAATTAATACAGGCACTGACAATGCCACAACCCCCAAGACGGTAGTCGGTGACACTATCCTAGTCAAAGGCAAGAAATCTAAGAAAAAACGGCAAACTTTCCATCCCAGTCCAAAATTATCACCAATGACATTTCGTCGGCTGAAGAAGAATTCCAATATTTAAATCAAGGAAATGATGAAACTCAGACTACAATGGATATTTAAATGTGTACTATGCAATATTTTATGTTTCTCACGAATTTATCACTGTGCAATAATGATGTTTTTAACTATTACGATGACCAAAATAATTTGCCCACCAGCCCCTTAGGTAGCCCTGATAGCCCCTTAAACCAGATTAACTGCGAATATCTCGACACTTTTGATTTTGTGAAAAATGTGAAACCTAAGCTAATGGAAGAGACCAAACTTAATGTAATTTGCTTTAACATAAGAAGCATACGGGATAAGTGGACTAAATTTAAACATTTAATTTTCGGTTACTGCCCTTTCGACGTAATTGGAATAACGGAGACATGGCTTTCAAAAATTGGTGATACTAATGAATTTTCCCTCCCTGGCTTTCAAGCTATTCACACTGAAAGAAAATTAACCAAGTCCTCTGGCGGCATTTCTCTTTACATCCAGTTAAGTCTAAAATTCACCAGGCTTATTCTCGCACCCTATAAATAATAGATGCATTTATTCAATAATCGTAGACATAAATGTAGACGACAATTCGTTTATTTTTTCATTTGCTCTATAAACCACCCTCATTTCCGACACCTTTCTTTTGTAATCTATTTGGTGATTTTTCTAGTTTTATTAATTTACCACAATAGAAGGCAATAGTTTTTGGGGACTTCAATTGTAATTTACTAAATGTTAGCAATAATAATTATTGTGATACCTTCTTTGAAACATTTACCTCTAGTGGTCTTCTTCCCACAATCCTTTTTCCTACTAGAGTTGATCCTATGAGGTCTACAGCTACTGTAATTGATAACATTTTTGTACCCACTTCCCTGAGAAACCACCTGTCCTCCAAAATAACACTATCTGACCAGTCAGACTACTTTCCAATCTATCTCTCCCTACCCTCCCTACAACTAATCAACCCTCTAGAACTGATACCCCTGTCTAATAGAATATATAATACTGTAAATATAAACCAGTTCACGGATCGTTTGAAATCCTTTGACTGGTCCAAGGTTTTGGATTGTCAGGATGTTAATTCAGCCACAAATGGTTTTATACAGGGACTGAGTGATCTTTTCTGATCTACCCAGTCCACAAAACCCTTTTCCTCCCTCAATTTACAATAAAACGACTCCCGCGCAGGGTTGCAGTGCCTGTTGAGAAACTTCAGCTGGTACTCTGTGTCCATCAGCAGTTAGCGAAAAGTTGTATACCTAGTTTCGTAAATATGTAAAACAAACTTTCTTAGTTTTGACCCATCATATTTTTTTTGTATTTTCATTAATTTTATTGTTTTCTATATATTTTTAGTTTCGAATTTTTAACTAAGTGTTAATTTTTTTTTATGTATTTTTTACAATGAATTATGTTTGACGTGAACGTCACGTTCTGAAGATATATATATATATATATATATATATATATATATATATATATATATATATATATATATATATATATATATATATATATATATATATATATATATATATATATATATATATATTTATATAGTGCTTTTGAGATATATATAGTGCTTTTCTTTGGACGTAAAATTCAAATTCTGCGATCATGCTGTGATAGTAATTTTTAAAATAAAATTCTATTCTATCTTGTCAGTTCAACCTTTCTAGTCTGTAAATCAAACCAAAAAACTACACATATACACCCCTGGATGTCCAATAGCCTGAAAATCTCTTCATACCGTAAAAATGACCTATATAAGTTAGCTTGCAAAACCAGTAGCATTATTGACCTAACTAATTATAAAAAATACAAAAACTTATATGCCAAACTCGTCCAGGACTCAAAAAAAATTATTATTATTCAAAAATCTCTCACTGCAAATGGAACTTGCAAAAAATTGGTCCACAATAAATGAAGTTCTTTCAAAAAAAAGGAATTCAAGATCTATACCTACTAACCTTAAGAACATCAGTGGCAGATTAATTGACCCAATTTCAGTACCAGATGCTTTTACTAATTATTTCACCAACATTCCAAATGCTAACTCCTGTTCCCTCTCCCAGTCAGTACACCCTAGCAAGAATCCCAGATCCATGTTTTTCTCTCCAAATGAAAGTAAAGAGGTGCTTCAAGTTATCAAATCTCTCTCTAATAGTAGTACACCTGACTTCTTTGGCACAAGTAATAAGTTTCTTAGGACTGTATATTCCTATGTGTGTGAACCCATTCTACACATAGCAAACCTGTCAATGACCAATGGAGACTTCCTTGAAATATTTAAATCAGCAATTGTTGTCCCAATTCATAAAAAATGCAATCCATCTGGGATAAGTAATTATCATCCAATCTCACTTCTCCCAGTTATATCTAAAATGCTTGAGAGAATTATCTTCCGACGCTTTTCTCCCTTTTTGTTTGGAATTCATCCTTCAGATTTGTTGATTTCTCCCTATTCAATATGGGTTCCGTCCCAAATTTTCAACTGCTCATGCACTAATTGATGCCACACAGTTTATACATTCCCAACTTGACCTTAATAATAGTGTATTGGGCTTATTTCTGGATTTTTCTAAGGCCTTTGACATGGCTAATCACAGTATTCTATTAATTAAACTCAACAACTTAGGGATTTGTGGAGTTCCTTTCTCAAGGTTCGGCTCTTATCTCTCTGGTAGAGTAGAGTGTGAGTCTGGTTGGCATGACTTTGCATCCCCTACTTGTCCGGAGGGGCGTCCTGCAGGGCTCTGTTCTTGATCCAATACTTTTTCTCCGTTATATTAATGATTTGGTTACAGACCTGGGTCCATCAGTGCACCCAGTACTTCTTGCTGACAATAGCAACTTTTTCATCACACGCCCTAATTTACCATCAGTCATCACCTCTACTCAAATCCTTCTGAATAGAGTACAGGAATAGTGTCTCATTAACTGCATGACCATTAACAGCAAGAAAAGTCAGGTTGTATTATTTTGAACCCCTGACAAAAAAATCGAAGCTCAGCAAGCACTTGGCCTAAAATATTCCACCAATCTCCTCCCACAGGTCAAAGTTGCCAAGTTTCTTGGTGTCCACATAGACACCGTCCCTATCATTTGCAACACATGTTTCCTACATCAGAGCCATAATCTTGCGACAGGTAAGTATGATTCATTGTGTGAATTATTTTCTTCCTCCCAATATCCTTGTCACCCTTTATTACTCTTTATTTACTCATATATCTCAACTGCAGATCTGTTTGAGGCAACACTTATCCTTCATTTACCAATAAATTAAAATCTGCCCAAAACCATACCATCAAAGCAGTTTTTCGGCTGCCCTAACTATATCCCACCCAGGACTTGTACTCTGATTTTGGTATTATCCCTTTTGAACAAATCATCAAAAATTAAATCTATCCCTTGCATACTCTGCTTACAGTAAAAATCTTCCTCCCCAATTATTATCTTATTTTAATTGTAATAATTCTGAAGGCCTGTCTCTGTTCATCAAATCGTTCCTTCATTATCCCCAAGTGTGTCTCTATTCCACCCAGCAATCCCCCATTTAGAAATCTATTTTTCAATAGAATATAATACCCTCCAGTGTCAAGCTATCCACAAGTTTTTCCATACTGTATAACAATGTTACTAAACTTTGATATTATAATTCTCTAAATTTTTTATCAATTTCCTTTAATTTACCCATGTTTTCTCTTTCTTTTTTCTTTTTTTCTCCCTTCTTCATTTTCAATTTTTTGTTGTTATGGTCCTCAACAAGTTTGCTTCCAGGATCTTTATTATTATTAGGTTATGTTTTAATTTTATTTGAATAAATTTAATTGAACCCCAAGGGCAAACATCCCAAGTTATGAAACTGGCAAACTCTCCAGATACATTTTAGTAGAAAAGGTGAGCTTGTTACAACATACTAAAACCAGAATTTAACAAGCAATTGGAGTATGCATGATTGGAGATGCATGCTGAGCCTGGAACCCTACAAGTTTCATTTGCCTTCCAATTTCCAATTCCAAGCAATGATTTTCAATCCCAGTGGAAAACAGAGCTGCATCCTAACTTAGTGCAACAACAAGTTAAGCCATGAATCAGGGAGACTTAAGAACACAAGATAATACATTTTCAATAAATTTCAGTAAACACATTAAAAGATTGTCAATAGTCCATTAGAACCAGCCATTAGGGACACTCCCTGGCCCTCAATGTGTGACAGTTAGTATTAATGTAATATATATATATATATATATATATATATATATATATACATATATATATATATATATATATATATATATAGATATATATATATATATATATATATATATATATATATATATATATATATATATATATATAACATAGCATTTCATGGTGCTGTTTTGTTATTTTTTGTTTTGTTTTTTTAGAACACAGTTAACAATATATTGAGGCTTAAGAATTTGTTAAGGATAATAATCAATTGCTGAATTTTAGGATCACTTACCTTTTTGCCCTTTTCAACATCACCAACTGCAACAGTCATTGCTGAAAGAGAAAAAATCTATATGATCATAGAAGATTTGATATCAAGCAATATTGTTAGGACTGATCTGTTCTTCTGAAAGAGGGGAATAGGCATTGTTAACTGCATCAAAGAAGACCATAAAACTTCAAAATTTAGTAAATACCAAAAAACTCAATGTCACTAGATGAAACTTGCTATTAAAATATAGCAGATTATTACACATTACCAAAATTAAAAGTATCATAATGATATTAGGAGCCATTTTATTAGAAAACACAGAAACAATCTGTAAAAATCTCCCAGGATATTCATAAAATTGGTTTTAATTTCTGAGCTTTATGGACACTTTGACACTTGTATGGACACTTTTTTTTAACCTCATAAATTTTTTAGAGCCACCCTTCTCAATCTTGCATTGGTTAATTTGCTTTCTTTTTGTCTATATACCCCAAATGAGAGAAGAAAGATCTATCAAAATTAGCTGTAAGCTATTTTACTTTCATTAATTGACCAAGCAAAACAGTAACTTTTTTTTTTACTGTTAATTGATCAGCCACTGCTTGTCAGTTAAAAATTTTATTTAGAATAGGACTTCTTCTAAACATCAGAATGTCCTTCTAGGAAAGATCTTCTACTTTTAAGGCTTATAACTTCTATGTTGCCTTGTATAATCTACAAATCTCTCTAAACCTTGAAACATAAACTCAAATATAGCATAGTCTACTTTTTTCTGTACATTAGAATTGGCTGAACATAAACAAGGAAAACCTTTTTTTAATTTTAACAAGCTAAAGTTATACTGACATTCTAGCCTATTTGAAAATAATTATTCTGCTTCACAATACTTGCCTTAGATTGAATACATCCATAATAGAGCCTGTCTTTGATTTAGATACTTTGTTCCCACTCAAGACCCCAACTTTAAGATTAAGCACCTCTTCATTACTAAGGTTCTACCAGTTGCCCATTATGGCCGCAAGTTGTGGGGGGCCACTATAGTGAGACAATTGGAGTCTCTGCAGCATATGTATTTTAAAAAAGTACTTGGCTTGAATAATAATTTTAGTAGTTTGGTTCTTAGAGGTGACCTGGCTTTAGCAAACTTGCATCATAAGAGGGTTATAAAGATGATCAAGTTTTGGTTACAGGTATTATATTAGCCAGATAACTGTCAAGCAAAAGTGGCTTATAACAAGATGTTGAAATCTCCTAGAAAGGTAACATGGCCAAAACAGGTTAAAGCCCTGCTGGATAAAGCTGGTTTCTCATGGGCATAGAATGAAGGCTGGGTCCCAACTGCAAACTTGATGATTCTCTTAAATTGCTGGATTTGAATCTTAGGGACCAGGTAATCCAGGTCTGACTTACTGATGTTGAGAAGTTAGGTACTCTAAAGTTTTATAAGCAGATTAAAGTAGTGTATGGAGAAGAGTTTTACTTGAGACTGAACCTACCATTGAGAGCAATGCAATGTTGGCTGCAGGTGCAAGAAAATTGTGTGCCATTGTGTTAGGGACACTGAAGTTCTTACAATGCTGATGGCCCAGGAAGTGAGTGTCCCTGCCCCCTTTGTGAGGAGTATGGGGATTACCTGAAACATTTTATGTTTTCTTTGGGGGGGGGGGGGATGCACCAGAACTCCCAGGTATCTGGGAGACCTCTTCTAGGGAACTAATTATTATAGTTGAAGGTTTTATAAACCATATTTTACAGGCATGGATGTTATGAATTTAAAGTGTTGAGTCCTACTGTCTGATTTGTTCAGTTTATACGTATGTCTACATATATTTTTTTCCTCTGTCTTTTTTCTTTTTTGTGTATATGACCACTGTTTTTTAAATACATGTATATATGATCAAGATTGGGCTGCACTTTACAAGCTTAGGCTCAAGCTTAAAGTGTGTGCTTGAAATTGGGTTCCAACGTTGTCTATCAGTGCATTTAAAATTACCAATGTTATTGATGGTTAGAACATTCAAGCAAATAACATACTCATTAAGAAAATTTAGACATACTCAAGATATTTTTTATATGACCACTGTTTTTTAAATACATGTATATATGATCAAGATGGGCTGCACTTTACAAGCTTAGGCTCAAGCTTAAAGTGTGTGCTTGAGATTAGGTTCCAACGTTGTCTATCAGTGCATTTAAAATTACCAGTGTTATTGATGGTTAGAACATTCAAGCAAATAACATACTCATTAAGAAAATTTAGACATACTCAAGATATTTTTTATCATTTAACTGTTAAAGTAACATTTAGTTGTCCAATTACCAGGAAACTGGCCCTGGGTAAATAATGGTGATGATCTTGTTGCTCTAATTTAAACATAGGCTATTTACAAATCCCAGATAATGCGCTACTTTTCACTATCATTGTTCTTTTGTTCTCTACATATAAATTTGCATGTTTTTTTCTATTTTGAAATTATTATTTAGATATGAAGTCAATTATCTTTCATTTTTTGGAGTTGGTAGATGTTACTTATCTCACAACTAATTCAATGATAATCCTTCTAACCTCTAAAATCATTAACATCTTACAAATTTATGAAATGTAAGTAATTGGGCTTGTTGTATAGGCAATCATAGCATGTTCAAACTCAGTAATAGATGTGTACTTTTAGGTCAATATGCATTCAATATACTCTAAACCTCAAATGTCAGCTCTAAGAAAAATGTGTTTGCATGCTTTTGTCTTTTGATCCAATTTTTGAAAAGAACAGCAGTTAAGATACTTGTTTTTGTTTTCTTCCACAGCTAATGGCCATAATAAATTCAGTGCTTGTAATACTCAAGTTGTGGCTCTTCTGAAGGAAAAATGTTCATAAAATAAAAGCAGTACCATCATAGGTCATGCAGTGTCAGGATAATAACTATTATAGGCTATTTAAAAGAAGCATAAAATAAGGAGTCAAATGGTACTACTTTTCTTAACATGTTTCCTCATAACAATTACATTTTATTAATAAGTTTCCTTCAGAAGAGCCATAACTCTTTAGCATTGCCTATGCCTTACTTAACTGGTGGTTACATAATCTATTATGGTTACATAATGTCCTTAGTCAAATACAGCCTTTTCTTTTGTGTTAGTTTGGTAAATATTTAGTGGTGGGCCTCTTCTGAAGGAAAGAAGCTATAGCCTAAAAGTAGAACTATTATGTTCATTATTTTATGTTACTTCCAAATATCATGATGGCTTTCCTGAAAATTCTTGATATTATTTGGAGAAGAGGAATGTGGTTAAGCTAGTAGTTTAATCTTGTTTGTTTTCAACAGCTGATAGCCATAATGCATTCAATAATTGGTAATATTGGGTTTTAGCACAATAAAAGTAGTACCATCATAGGTTCTGCATTGTCAGGACAATGACTATTAAATTTAATGGAAACATAAAGTAAGGAATCAAATGGTACTACTTTTCTTAAAATGTATCCTTATAACATCTATTTTATCAACATGTTTCCTTCAGAAGAGCAATAATTCTTTAGGGTACTTGTATGATAAACCCCCTATCACTCAAGTTGTTCATCCATTGATGCATTATAGAACCATTTCTTTTTTCTGTTAGTTTCTTTCAGCTTAGCATGAGACAAGACAAAGAGAAGTGACAGAATAGATAGAAAATATATAATTTGGGCTATATATTTGCACATTGGGGGGGGGGGGGGAGCATTTGGACAGTGTGAAGCTAAAAAACAATTCTTACTATATATAATGCAGAATAGCTATACCCAACACATTAGGCATACAGACCCATTATGTTTTACACCCCCCCCCCCCCTAATGTACAAATATATAACCCAAATTTGTTTCTGAAGTATTATATTTGTATCTTACTTTGGTATATTTTATTAGGATTGAGTGTCAGAGGAACATATTAGAAGAATAGTAGGTAGGGGTTATATCATACCAAGTACCCTCTTTAGCATTGTCTAGGCCTTACTAACTGATGGTTACATAATCTATTATCATTACATAACATCATAATTAAATACAGATTTACTTTTGTGTTAGTTTGGTAAAATATGCTTTAAAAATAAAAGCAGTGCCATTAGAATCCTTATTTTATGTTAATTATAAATATAATTGTTGCTTTTCTCCTAATTCACCCCCCCCCCTCCTTGGTGGTCTCAGATAGCCTACAGCCCAGAAAAATTATAAAAATTGAAATTTTATACAACTTGTTTCTGTTAATCAGATTATTTTGTTTCCTTCCATTGCTGTCTGTTTTTTATTATTATTATTATTTTTCATATTTATAACATATTTTATTATGGTTACATAATGGCATAATCAAATACATCCTTTACTTTTGTGTTAGTTTTGTAAAACACACTATACAAATAAAAGTAGTAGCATTAGATTCCTTAGTGTTTGCTATTTCTAAATATCATTGTTGCTTTTATCCCAATTCACCCCTCCCCCTCCTTTGTGGTCTCAGATATAGCTCAACAAAAATGTAAGAAATTGAAATTTTATACCACTTGTTTATATTAATCAGATTATTTTGTTTCCTTCCATTGTTGTCCACATTTTGAGATCATTTTTAATATTTGTAGCCTATTCATAATTCTATTATTCTCACTCAGGGGAAACTAAATTTTACCCAGTTGAAACTACAAAAACTCATTTCAACAACAAATTTATGATGTATCACACAATCAGTTGATAATTGGGGCTATATATGGGACTGCCAGGGAAGTGTGTATTTTGAAGATGCAATCACAATATCAGGAAATAACATAAAATAATGAATATAGTGGTACAACTTCAAGGCTATAGCTTGTTTTCCTTCTGAAGAGGCCAACCCCTAAATATAAGCTGATAGTTTTAGTCAATTTGAATATCTTTTAGAATATCAAGTAATATAAAAAAGCAGATATACAACAGATACTACTAAATTGGGTAGATATTCACATAATACAGTAAGGAAAAGTGAATGCACCATTTGATGCCTTTTTATACTCTTTCTGAATTCAACAGTTGCTTCAGGGGCAAATTCCATTTTGAACCTTTTAAGGGGCTCAAAACAACCATAGTAGCCAAAAACTAGGGATGCATTTCTAGTAAGTGTCTAATGAAAAAAAAATATCACTTGTATCTGATTTAGGATTGACAATTACTATTTTCATTAATATATTAGTAATGTGTTATTCTAAAAATGAATTTGTATGAATTTTTACAGAGCCTGAAAGCCCCCCCCCCCCCAGTTCTAATGTGTTGGCATTTAGTGTCATCACCTTGGAATTCAGTTAGGTTCTAGCCTAGATGATGTGTTTTTCACTATCTTAGAATCCAGTAGAGCTCTGAGAATACAAAGGAAGATAGGCCATTGGCCTATAATTAGGACTTATTGAGAAAAGTATAAGTTCAGAACAAAATATTACTTCATAATATGAAGAATAATTTTGGTTAACATTTTGGAGGCACTTCAACTATACTTTACCCCCCCCCCCCCTTCCCTTTTTGATGTGCAAGCATATATACCCTGAATTGTACATGTATATAATTAATTTTTCATTGTTTAGACAAACTATTAAACCAATTTAAAGAAAAGAGTACCCTAGATTACAGACCAGACTTTAGTACATAGGTTATATACAACTCAGGGTAGGCCAATATATTTGCATTAAAGAGGCTAGGGGTTAAGTTCACTTCTAATACAAATGAATGTTATACTTGAATTTAGCATAAAATTCTGATTCTATGATAAGGTCTAGGCTATGTCAATTTTTTAGCCATCTGATTAGTGATTTAACTGGAAATTCATCCCCCCAATTAGGCCTGCATAGTTCTCATGTGTTTTTCATTTTTTTGATCCTGTCAGCATTGATTCAATTTGTAGGTGCAGAAGTTGAAACAATAGCACCTTATGATTCAATTTGGGTAAATTTTTTGTTATTTATATTATTAACTTACAAATAAAGTAAACATACCACTCAATGCCTTTTTTCATGCTCTTTCCAAATATAATAATCATTTTTGTTGGAAATGAATTTTACCCCCACCCCTATATATACCAACTCAGGGTATATATTTGCACATTAGGGGTGGGGGGAAAGTTTAAACTTACCTCTTATTTACATCAGAAACAAAATTTACCCCCCCCCCTCATGTGCAAATATATACCCTGAATTGGTATATATAGGGGTGGTGGTAAAATTCATTTCCAACAAAAATGATTATTATATTTGGAAAGAGCATAAAAAAAGGCATTGAGTGGTATGTTTACTTTAGGATATTTACAAGTCAGTAAATTTTTACCAAATATATTATTGACTTACAAATAAAGTAAACATACCACTCAATGCCTTTTTTCATGCTCTTTCCAAATATAATAATCATTTTTGTTGGAAATGAACTTTACCCAAACCCCTGTATACCAATTCAGGGTATATATTTGCTCAAAAGGGGGATGGGGGTAATGTTTAAACTTAGGCTATCTCCCATTTACATCAGAAATAAAATTTGCCTATTAGATATCCATATGGATATCTAATAGTGACCAGGGAAACCAGCTAGCCTATGTATAAAAACTTTCTAGCATAATAAACTTTCTAAGCATATTAGCCTAAAGGTAGGTTCCCTGTTAGTTATATTCTGTCCAAGAATAGGCAGGTGGCCGGCTACTAGGTGTCTTACCCTAGGCCATATATTTGCACATTAGGGGGGTAGAGGTATATATTCTGTGAATATATAGGTTCTAAGAAATTCATGAATTTCTTATAAAAACTGGAAAAACAAGGAAAAAGTTGAAGATTTAGGCTCTCCCCCTGCAAAATGTGTTAACTAGGCTAGGATTATTCTCCCTATTATGGAGTAAGAATTGTCTTCTTAATATGTTTCCTTATGTCCAGCTGGACTCCTATGCTTAAAATACTGGTTGGCTAATTTAAAGGTTTGTATATATAGGCTATACACTGGCAAATCAGCCATCTGGTGGTATCCCCCTTCAAAGAGAACTAAAAATTTTGTGTCAGCTATTATGAAATGAGTGGTTTTCTTATCATGTTCCCCACTCAATTACTTCAACTGTAGGCTAATACCAAATAGAAGATGGTCCAGACAATCCTTATTTCAAGCAAGAAGATTAGCCTAGGCTAAGTAGCCTAGCCTAACAGCAAGTTAGTAGGACAAACTGTAATTATTTAATTTTCAGGTGTGCCTAATCAAATTTAAAATTTATTGTTCAAGTCTCTCAAATAGAACTATCATACTTATTTATTTAATAACGAATCTTGCACTTACTGTGGAAACTCAGAGATACGTGATGTAACACAATGTAAACTAAGAATTTTCTGTTCTGTAATTCTTCTGGAAGTTGAAAGAATTTTTCTCAATGAAGACCATAGAATAAATTTAGTAAGACGTTAAAGGCGCACAATCAATCATAGATAGCTCTTGTTTATTCACAGAAAAACATGGTAGGAATTTTAATTTGATTATAGAATAAATACAACTACTTGCTTTAATGCAGCAATATTTCTGAGGTTCAAGTGGTATTTTTCACTTTATTTCATTGTGAGTATAAATATTTAACAATAATATGAATCATTATATAATTATTTACGTGAGCATCTTTATCACAAATATGTAGACGGAAACAAACGGTACATAGGCTCACAACCTCCAGGCAGTGGGAAGACAGAGAAGGCTATTTAAAACAATAAAAACCCAAATACTTAAATAACAAAAATAGAAGCAGGATTCCCAGGTGGGTTGTTTGCTCATCTATTTACATCAACTATGATGTGTTTAAATTTGTGAATTGCAGAATACGATATGAAAACTTTGCTATTGCAAATGTTGATTGTATGGCTGAATTTCGGTTATCATCGATATATAATCAGATCGGCTGAATATTACTGACATAATATATACATTTGTCTTTATTGACCCCGGTATTGGAAAACAGTCAATAATGTGCTCGACTAAAATGTAAGGGTTTATCACCTTCTTTAAATCAGAAACAAGATTTGATTTTTAATTTGTTTGATTGAAGACAAAACCTGGATTTATGAACCCTCAAACACTTCTTCATGCACTTCCCACCGCCCACTGACCCTTTAGCAGAAAGTTAGACACGTTGCAACTTCTTTGAAACGTGATGATACAGATTTCTAATCTTCATAAGGTGAGAAATTCAAAAGCGCTACGAGAAAGTTCTTTCGTCTCTTTTTTTATCTAGCTACAGAACTGGGTCTTGATCGTGAGTTAATACACGAGGTACTTCTGGTACCACATGCTTAAAGCAACATTAAGAAATTAGTATATTAGTTTTTTTTGTATTCTAATTGACACTTATGAAATCTTTTCACCATCGTCTGGAGGGAAGCAAGAACTAAGAATTGTTTTGAAAAAATCAGGGGGTTGTTTTTACTTACAGTAAAGACATTTCAGGCCCTAATCTCCTTACCTGGGGCTGGCAATCAAACAGATAATTCTGAATACCCGAAATTTGTTTTTTACTGCTCGAAGCATATACTTTGACAAGAAAGCCAATAAAATTGTACAGCAAGTTTAGATTTACTATGCAAAAGCAGTGTTTGTCTCACCTGAATAGTTTTTTACTAGAACAAAGCTGATCGTCGGAGAATAGATACATGGGTTAAAAGAAAATATTAGAGGCATTTCGTTTAAAATGTTTGTTTCCGCGAATGCTCTCAAAGGTTAAAATTTTTAAGGTTTTTTCTGCAGCCCAAAAATTTGAAAATGGAGCAGTCAGTGCATATTTTATAGCTATTGAAAGACGAAATTTTAAGTCAAGCCCCCCCCCCTCCCCTGCAAACTTAAATTTTAATTCACGCTAATGCTAGTATCTAGTCTTTGGTAAATTTTGAATTTAATTTTTCCATGTTTGTACTTGCAGAATTTTGTATACGATCAGACTGATATTTTTAAAATAAAATTATTTCTATTAAGCATGTTCAGCTGTTCCAAAACGACAAGCCCTTATAAAAATCTGGGAAAGCATATCAAATATGCCTAACTTTTTATAGTGCCATTCGAGACCACAGAAAAAATCCTATATGGAGAATACGCTAGATTTTCAGTATCTTTTCACAATATAATGCATGATCTGCCGCGTTGGAACTTTCCATATTGCCATGTCTACTTTTTCATCCAATCAAGATTCTCAACTTTTATACTATCAGCGTTGATACAGGGTTTATGCTATGTGGTAATCATTGTCTGTTAAACTACCTTTGGCGATAAACGGTTTGTAGCTTTAACTGGTCGCTGTACCTTTTACTGGTTTCTGTTATGCATTTGAACCGGGTCAGGTGCATATAAATGATTTTGGATGCGTAGATAGGCCGAGAAACATCGTTTCTGATGGCGAAGAAATAGTCAAAGCGGGACTTATGCAACAACTTTCCGTGCAAATTCGGTAAAAAATAACTATAACTCTTCATGGTGCCCGGTAAGGTAAATTTAGCAGAATATTATTATATCTTACACCAGATATTTATATTTAATATAATTATGTTGGACGGATATTAATATCTATTGTACAAAATCACAAAATCATAAAACTAAATTTACAAGTTCAATAATTAGCCTATGCATATGAAATATAAATGGCTCGTTTATTAATAAACTACCAGTTTTGGAGAGCCTCCGATCCGAGTTTGATATAATTTGCTTTCAAATGCGTTTATTTTCTAAAGACGACGGATGAAAAAAATGTCATTGATAGTACATCTTACTCTGTGCCTGCTTGACAGCACAATAATAGAGATAGACGTTCTTGTAGCGTCAGTGAAATCTTCTTCATGTTCCAGCCTGTCCGAAACAAATGATCATTATCTAGCTGAGGGAGTAGGCTCTTGTGTGTTTTTAAATGTTTGTCTACCCACTGGTTATAATAATGATAAACCATAAAGTCCATAACGTTTATTTGTCTTATCATGAGATTAACTAGGATCTTGCACAGATAAAGTTCGATACCTTGGTTTATCCTGCGTAACAACAGGCACTTTTAATTGCAATCAACACCATCTTCAAATTCACAAAGTATAGCACTGGGTCTAGTGTTTATTTGCTGAGTTATTTTTGTCTGCACTGAACAAAACCCATGGCTTTATGTATATCTACACATCCTCGCCAAGTTCTATCTTAGACCACGTTGTAGCAGCTTCAAATTTGAAAGACGGTTTAGTAAATGTTGCAGCTAATTATCAGTTATCTGAACACCTACCGATAACATGCTCCATTCTAGTGCCTTTTTGTGGCTACCGAAACATTCCATATGGTCCCTTAGCACCTCAATTAGACCCCGGCGCCACGCCGGTGAGGGAAGACCGGCGGCGCCGGGGCCAAAAATAGCGCTCCACGCCGCGCCGCCGGTAAGATGTCGGCGGCGCAATCAATGTTGACCGCAAACATTAATGTTTTCATCAGTCTTTCTTAAATCACAGCTTAAATTTACAACAGATTCAAGCCTATTCATGAGTTCAAAAATTCACAAGTCGCTGGCTGGAAACTGGTCTTCTTCGTTATTCATCAAGAGAAGTAGAAATCTGGTAGAAACGAAATGGCTGTGACGTTTCAGAACCCTTGCATAATACGAGTAGTTGAAGTATCTATTAGCTATGTATTCTTAACATAAATAATTATCAAAATTAGTGGTTTTTTTCATCGAGCATTACTGCATACAAAACTTCAAATACCGTATCACAAAATTCGTCAGTTATCTGGGTAAAAACTTTGAATATAACTTTGAACTTAGAAGCTTAATTTTTTCATAATACCCTTTGTCTATATCTGTTTTGTTACCTTTAAAACAGTTGAAATAGGCGACTTTGATATTGATTGTTCTTTTTTGTTCTCTTGGATTCCTAAAAAGCCTTCTTGTATTAAAAACTGGTTTTTAATAACAATCAAAAAAAAATATGCATTTTAGAGTTTTTTTTTGGCTTCTTTATAGAATATATGTCATGTAGGCTAAGGCTGAACTGCTGCTTTTTTATTGTTTTTGGCTGCTCTTTTGGATATTATTAATTTTTTCTTTTGGGGATTCATTCCAAATTATAAACTGATAAATACCTAATATCAGTCAAATTATAAACTGCATCTAAAAGGAGTAAATTTATCAAATTGAAAAATACATGATGAACACTTCACATGAGAACATTTCAATTACAATGAAACAAAAAACACTTATGGTTTATTCGGTATGAAGAAAAATGAAGTGCCAGCTATTTTCTTTGGTAAAAAACGAAAAGCTCATCCCTTTTAAATGTAATTAAATGAAATAATATGCAGACTGAAGTAGCTCCAGGAAGATGTTGGGATTTTCATCCTAGTTCGTCACTTTTAATCCAAGCAAAATGTTAGGACACTTATTATCAGTTATTGAGTTTAAGCTATGATTTCCAAATGCTCACAAAAATTACCAAATTTAAGAAAGTCGCAACAATAAGTCACATGTGGTCAAAATACTCAAAGACACCTCTTTGATCCCCACCCAGGGTCAAAGCTTCGGCTATGGTCATTTCCATGGAAATCTCCAAAGAGTTTCCTCATAAAATAGCTTTCAAGCGCAGTTAGGGGTATTTAGCCTTTTTTGCTTTTCTTCAAAGCTTTGAAAAAAGTGTTATAATATTCCAAATGTAACATTTGTTATATTTGTGCATATTTTTGGTAATCATTTGTGGGGTGATCGAATTTTTTAAACCACTGTAGATACTTAAGAACGTTGCAACATCTAGTACCCTGAGGTCATAAGACTGTCAAAGACTCCTCCTTGAACCTCCCAAATTGAAAGCTTTTATTATGACCTGGCCTTTTAATGTAACTTGGGCACTTGAAAAAGGGTGCCATTGTCACTCGAGCGCAACGTTAGGTGGGGATGTCGATATCGCTTTCGTCACACCAATTCGTTTTAGTGTGAATCTGCCTGGTACTTATGAATGAATGTTTTCAAAGTAAACCCGTTTCATCAATAAGAAAGAAACGGGTTGGACGCATATGTCCCTTTCCCTTTGGACGACAAAACCATACAAGTGCTGTATCAAGTATAACTCACAAAAATCTTTTTAATTTTGGTCAACTTTTTGGCATCCCTACTTTCAATAAAAAAAATTAAGGTACTATCACTTAAATATAATAACTCCCTATGCCCCCCCCCCCATCTGGATACCATCTTGATAGGATACCGTCTCTGCTTTAAGTAAGAAAAAAAAAATAACTTATTGGCACCCCTGCTTTAAAAAAAAATCGAGGGATTATCATATAAATATGATAGCTCACTACCCCCCCCCCTCGGGATTCCACCTTGATAGGATGCCGTTTCAGCTTTAAATTAAAAAAATCAACTTTTTGGGGTCCCTGCTTTCAATAAAAACAAATTCGAGATATTATCATTTAAATGTAATACCTCCCTACCCCCCCCCCTCTGGATACCACCTTGATAGGATACCGTCTCAGCTTTCATTAGAAAAATAATTTACTTAATAATTAACTAGGTCACTATATGGTTCAAACAAACACGCAAAATAACGTTAAACAGCTTACTGTTCCTTGCAAAAAAAAAAAAAAAAAAAAAAAAAAAAAAAAAAAAAAAAAAAAAAAAAAAAAAAAAAAAAAAAAAAAATCGAGGGTATGAGTAAAGGGGTACAAAGAAAACAACAAAAATGTCGAAATTATTCAGATATACCTTAAATTATTGAAAAACTGAGTCATAGATTCGCCGTGGCATTCAATAAGATCCAAAGAATCTAATTAAAGGGGAGCACACACAAAAGCCAAATTAGGCCAGTAGCCTATGAGAAATCGCAAAATACCCAAGACAATGAACAAGTCCTAATGGGGGGCCCTGGGTCTATCAAAATATTTCAATGGTTTCCCTGAGAATTTGATAACATTTTTTTCTGTCTCCACTTTAAATGAAAAAAATAATTATCTTTTTGGCATCCCTGCTTTCAATAAAAAAATGAGGTATTATCATTTAAAAATGATAGCCCCCTATCCCCCCCCCCTATAGGCAATAATTTACAATTTATTTATGAAGCATATTTTTGGGGTAACTTCCGGTTCAATCTTTAATTCCCCAACCTTGTACACAGCTTAGTCTATAGCTAAATTTTGTCTCAATAGAAGTTTTTTTTTTTTTTTTGGGGGGGGGGTGGAATGTTTCAGAAAGAAGAATGTATTTTCTATCAAGCGTTCAACAATTGAGAATGAAATATTAAGAAAATCTTATCTAAAAACAGCAAAAAAAAAAAAAAAAAAATCTACAAACTTACAATTCAGCTGTAGAAACAATCTGTCGGCTGTCAATTTCAAAATCCAACTGAAGGCTGAAGCTGTATAGTAGTGAATGCGTTCTATAATTCTATTCAACTTGAAAATAAAATTCTTGATTACGAATGATGTAAGAAATAGCGATTGGGAAACTGAAGTGACTTAAACTCATTTCATAAAGACAATACTTTTTTTGTCAACATATGAAGAACTGTGTATATTGCAATATTTGCAATTGCATATTGCATCTGTCTGGTTTTTATGCAAAGTAACGAAAGAAACGAAAATTAATGAACAAGAGAGTAGTGAAGAATTATGGCATGCAAAGTAATATTTGGCAGGGAAAGTCACTGGTGATAAATCTCTAGGGGGGGGGGGGGCACCGTGATTTTCGGGGACTCGGGGAACCAAATTTTTTTGGGGTGACGCATAGATTTTTGGGGAAATACCCGAAAATTCGGGGATAGTGCAAGCCCTGCTTGATTTCTAACCAGGCAAATCGAAATATTAAACCACACGAGAAGGAAAAGCTCCGACTTTGCGGTTGACGCAATAAAGAATTGCCGCAAAATTAATTTGAAGTCGACCGAACGGCGGCGGCGCGCCAGCGGCGTCACGACACTTCTGCGGCGTTCGACCAAGCCTCTCGTCGGCGGCGTTCGGTCGATCCGCCGGCGCGGCGCCGGGGTCTAACCTCAATATTGTTGCCATTGGTCAAAAATCCACCAAGCCTTATTCATTGAGTTACATGACTCCGTGGTATATCAACTCACCAACTGCTTTTTAAATTTAAAGCCGCGGACTCAAAAGCCTCAGTTGCTAGACATATTGCAAGCCACAATCGCAAAGTTGAGTTTCCTTATAATGAATGGGCTTCAGTTTTAAAGCAGTAATTTGTTTCATTAATCTCTGTGATCTTTCTTTTGGGTTGTTTTTTCTCATAATTTTTTTTTGTCTATTCTTTTTGATTACGCATTGTCTTGCTGTATGTTTTTATAACGGGTTCAAAAATAAACAAATAAAAATGCCTCTTCTTTAAGGGATTTTTTTTTTTATATCACACGCAGAATAAACGACACTATAATATTTGTAGTATAATGCTAAGATTGCTATTTTTCGACAAATTACAATCAATTTATCTTGGTATTTGTCTGCAAATCTCGTACGTAGAAAACTATCAAATTTTCAGAAAAAAAAAAACACGTTTAAGAAATTTCCATTGGTTTTAAGTACATAAAATGCACGGGAAAGAGACAAACTTTCCCGCAAATACATAAACTTAAAAGGCCTTCATTAAAATCCATTATGGATACCTTTGCCTGAGAATAATAGCCTTTCTGTAAAATTTTTGTAGAAAGTGTAACTTAAGAGCTTAGTAATGTTCTTTTAGGACTTTTCTTTTCATATGCACAATTTTGGTCTCTTCTATCATGCAAGTATCATAGCTCATCCTAAATGCCTAATTTAAAAATACAATCGGAGAATTTCCTAAAATCAGTCACACCAATTTTTTTGAATATTTACGATATCTACATAAATTGGGAAATTTTCCATTTTCTAATGGAAGTGGGAAAACACTGAATTGTATATAGCATAAAGGGGGTCATCTAGAAGCCCAGACTTTCATAAGACTACCATCTAGAATTTTCAGGGATTTAGATCAAATGAGGAGTTAAAAACTGTTTTTAGGTGAACAGCTCAAATACAAATTAAAGTAAAATACATCCTAAGTATTATTAATTTGTCAATACCTAGAATATATTATGTACAAGTTTAATAATAATAAAAAAAAAAATCCGCTGAGAAACATTTTTGTGTTCATCGAGTAAATTTTATTTTTTTGTACATGTTTCCTTTCTGCAGTGACTAATGCAACGACGGGCGACAGAAAGATTCCGACTTAATCTCGAAATTCCCACGAAAATGTACTTGGAAACCTTAATAAATTTCTGGAGCAAATAAACTAAATTAATAAAAGATACAAATATGAAATACCTAAGTTTCACCAAAACAGAATTGAAAAATTACCACCCCAAGACATAGTGACAGAAACGATCGAAATATATTTTTCACTTCACCATAGAAGTTGCCATTGAAAACTACTTCCTCTCATTGGAAAACTCAAAGAAATATTTTCTGCGGTTCAGAGTCCATTTGCTAAACCAAATTCAAGATCTTTAGTGCTTTTGCTAGACTTTTTCTTCTTTTAGGGAGAGGGTTGTCTGACACTAAATTGCAAAGTGACTTCACAGTAGGCTGAAACGTTCTGCTTTTCAAATCCAAAATAAGATTTCCGTAAAATTTACCTAGGGTGGGAATTTTTCTGTACAAAGCAAATGGACATATAGAGAAGACTTAAGAAGAGATAACGTTAATACAGATCCTTACGTGATTATTACACACGTCCTGGACTTCTGCTGGAAAAGAAAATTTCTTTCTTTGCAAAAACTAACGAAAGAACTGAGAGGATTGCTCAATATTTTTAGTTGACAGGCATATATTCCACAAACAACAGTAGATAAAACGAAGAAGAGAACATTTCTATCAAATCAGATAGTCTACTAATTCAAATTTTCAATCAATCAGGATTTCCATGAGTAACTTAGGAGAATTAATTGGTTCCCCATTTCAAAAGTCTCTTCAAGGACACTCTGAAAGAAAAGAAAATTCAAGTTAAATACGAAATAAAGTAGTATACAAACAGAATTTCTAAATCATGCCATCTATGCAATAGCGGACAAATACAGAGCTCAAGGGGGTAAGAAAAACACAAAAAAAAACAAACAAACATTTTTTACATTCATTTTCTCGTGTTCATAATAAATCTTACAATGATTTCTAAATAGTTTTCTGGAGTTTTTAATGATAATGGTTAAATAAATTGAGAGTAAACTATTAAAGAAGAATAATCCTAGTTTTGAGTTTACAAGTGTTATAAACAATTCAAAATATAATTTTTAAGTAGCCAATAGTTAAAGCTTTCTAAGTAGACAAAAAACACCCGAAGTGACAACCAATTCTGAATAAAAAGTTTACCACTGAGTTTGTTATATTCGAAAAACCTGGAGAATGGGTAAAGTTAAAAAAATTATATTTTACCCAGAATAACATCTGGATGTTTCTGATTTTTTTTTTCTCCTTTTTTTTCTACCACAGAACGTGTTAGAGGTTGTTGTATAGAATTGGACAAACTCATTCAGAAGCAAACGCCACATTTTACACACTTTTAAACAGATTTCTGATTGTTGCAATTGTCGGTGCCCATGAAATATGAACTAATTTTATCAGAAATGGAAAAAAACTAGAAAATTGAAAATTTCAATTGTTAGATTTAATATTTATAATTTTTTTTTTTTACTTTCAACTCCTTGTCATCTCTACTTAGCAAGATATAGTCCTCACTTTCCCATTCTAGTTTTAAACTTGCATAAACTTGACAAAAAAAAAAAAAAAAAAAAAAAAAAAAAAAAAAAAAAAAAAAAAAAAAAAAAAAAAAAAAAAAAAAAAAAAAAAAAAAATGTGAGCAAGTTTTCATACGAAAGCAAATCTAAAATTTTAATAATTAATTTAAAAAGACATTTTCCATAAAACAAGTTTTTCAAAGAAACGTGAAGAGCTACAGCAACCAAAAGACGAGCAGAAAAGTCAAATATTAGCTCAAACAATCGACGAACATATGCCACTAACAATAAATAAATGAAACTGAACACGTGTCATAATAAATAATGGAGTCGAACTTTAAACAAAAAAATTGCCCCAAACAGGGGTGGAGCTAACTTTCCCTATACTTTCTAAAGATCCGAAGGTAACTTGCTCTTACTGTAAACCATGTTTATTCGAGCTCAGTGTTTTCGTAATTTTTCGCACTGACTGAAATTAGGAGCCCCTCAACACAAATACTTGACGGTTCTTTACAGTCAAATTATTTACATACGACTATTCATTCAAATGATTATTCACAAATCCTTCACATTACTAGATCATCCGTTAACGGGTTAGTCAATTATGAGTTCTGTAATTGAACAGACCTCCGAAATTATAAAATTTCTTTTTCGATAAATACTCTGAATTTGGTATTCTGGACTTCTCAATTAAAATAAATTTGATTTGCATATCTTTTTCCTACTCTTTGCATATGTAGGGTTGACTTCTCAATTAAAATAAATTTGATTTGCCTATCTTTTTCTGACTCTTCGCATATGTAGGTATTAATCAGGGTTGCGTTCTATTCCCAGTTATATGATCAATTTGATGGACTTTATCCTAAGGAAGACAGCAAAGGCAATAGGAGAACACGGAATCAATTGGGGAAGTAAAACACGCCTAGAATCAGATTATGCTGATGTTTTAAGTACCTTAAATGAAAATGTTAGCAGAATAAATGAACTTTAAGAGGTTTTGAGAATTCAGGGTGCAAGAATAGGTTGAAAAATTAATTTCAAGAAGACTAAGTCGCTAAGACTTAGTCTTTCACCTTCGACAAGTATATTCAGTCTGGGAAATTTTCCGTTAGGGGAGGAGGTCCAGGGAATAATTTTCGCACGGGGAAGGGGAGAACTTTCTGTGGGAAATATCCGGAGGGGGAGGTGTCTTAAATACTTTTAGACACCTGATAAATCAAAGTTCAAAATGCGCCTCAACACTCTCTGAAAGTTTCAACTTAATAGCTTTACATTCTCTGAAAGTTTAAACTAAATACCATTAACTAAACTGAGATACTTGAGATACACCCTTTTGACAACGGTATGCACATACCTGTTTTTTCACTAAGTTTAACACTCTCTAAAATTTTCGACTTAATGCCCTAAACTGTTCCTAAGATGTTGCAGACATGCCTTTTTGACCAAACTGGATGAATAAGCGTCTTTTGATTGAGTTCATCCCCCCCCCCTTATATGGCCTTGAAAGTTTCAACTTAATGTTTTAGCCGTTCATAAGATCACTATAGATACACCCTTATGAAAACCTAGATACATCTAGTATCTGTCGATTTAATGCAACATCCCTCAATATTCTCGAGAAGTTTAAACTTAAAACCCTTCAGAGCTCCTGAGATATTGCAGATACGCCCTTCTGAGTTCCTTGATGCACACAAGGAGTCTACTGATTTATGTCAACAACCCCCCTCAAATTAATAGTCATAGCCATTCACGAGACATTGCAGAGTAAGGCCTTTTGACAACCTGGATGCATTATGCCATTTTGACAGGCACGATGTACTTAAACTTTTTGATTCATTTCAACAGTTCTAATTGTACTGGTAGAAGTAGTTATTGCAGTCTCAGTCGCAATCGTAGTAGTAGTAACATTCGCCGTCACAGACGCAACTAGTTACAGGGACAGTCGCAAGTACTTGTAGTCGGAGTCACAGTTGCAAGTAGTCGCAAGCACCCATAGTCACAGTAGTAGCAGTGGTCCTGAAAGGTTCAAGTTATGACTTTTGATATACTTCAACAACCCCGACCCCTCAAGATTCCCTGAAGTTTTGCCAAATTCCCTTAGCCTTTTTGGACACACCAACGATAAAACTTTCACCACTTTACGAATCACAAACCCTGTAAGTAAACAATGGGCAAATTGAATAAATTAAAACCATACCCCCTGGGGCAGAATTTCCCTGGAGGCATAGTTATTAGAGCTTTTGACTATTTTGAGCATAATAGATATTCAAAATCTCGACAAGTGGGCTGGTTGCCCACAGATCGCTTTTCAACATACCCAGGAAGTTTAAATTTAATACTCTTAGCCATTCCTAAAATATTGCGGATACACTTTTTTGACAACCAGCATGCACATAGTGTGTTTTGATTTTGTTCCACATCTCCCCAAACATGTCTTAATAGTGGTCCCAAGTAGAAACAGTTGTAGTCGCGAGTAGTAACAGTTACAGTCGCAGTGCAGTCGGAAGTAGTCGTAGCCGAAGTTGCAAGTGGTCAAAGTCGCAAGTAGTCCCAGTTGCAGTCACAGTAGTAATGGCCTTGCAAATTTCAATTTAATGCACAGAGCCGTTGTCACGGAATTAGCCTTTTCAGAGACAACCACGATCGAACACTCCCCCTCCCTTTCCTAATGATAAATCCTGCACGTCAATAATGGGCGAACTATAAAATTTTCAACCCTTACCCCAGGGGCAGAGAGAGGCATGACAAACCATGGAGGCATAGTTGTTACTTTTTGACAATTTTGAACAAATGGCTTTTTCAAAATTCCATGTGGAGGGGGGGGGGCATCCAATATGGGGGAGGTTTACCTGCTTGCCCTCCGATCGCTTTCAACATCCCTCTCAACACGCCATGAAAGTTTAAACTCAATACCCTCAGCTATTCTATAAATATTGCTGATACGCCTTTTCGACAACCAACATGCACATAATGTGTTTTGATTTTGTTCAGCATCCCCCTAAATTTTCAGAAAGTTTCATCTTAATGTCCTAAGCCATTTTGGAGGCCCATAGGATCAAACATGCCCTCTTTCCCAATAACAATGCAACAAAATAAATTACAGCCCTTGCACCAGGGGCGGCCATGGAGGGTTATGTCATCTCTAGAGGCATCGTTATTTTACCTTTAAGGTGATTTTGAAAAAAATGGCTAACTCGAAATTGCGCGTGAGGGGGCTGGTTGCCTTCTAATCACTTTTGATTCTCAAAAAGGGCACTATAACTTTCAATTTGGAATCAAATGAATCCCCTCCAAAGTTTCTATGGCCACCCCTTCCATATGAAGTGGCTCTGGGAAAAATTATAAATAATACATTGAAAGCCTTATGGTTCTTTACTATGGACAACGCCCATCAACTAATATGGAAATATTTAAGGAGGCTAAAACCCAATTAACAGGGAGAAAAGCAAACCCAGAAAACATACTTTGAGAGAGAAAGAGAAAGGGAGAGAGAGAGAGAGAGAGAGAGAGAGAGAGAGAGAGAGAGAGAGAGAGAGAGAGAGAGAGAGAGAGAGAGAGAGAGAGAGAGAGAGAGAGAGAGAGAGAGAGGAGAGAGAGAGAGAGAGAGAGAGAGAGAGAGAGAGAGAGAGAGAGAGAGAGAGAGAGAGAGAGAGAGAGAGAGAGAGAGAGAGAGAGAGGGAGAAAGGAATAGAAAGAGAAAGAGGGAGAGGGGGCGAGAGAGAGAGAGAGAGAGAGAGAGAGAGAGAGAGAGAGAGAGAGAGAGAGAGAGAGAGAGAGAGAGAGAGAGAGAGAGAGAGAGAGAGAGAGAGAGAGAGAGAGAGAGAGAGAGAGAGAGAGAGAGAGAGAGAGAGAGAGAGAGAGAGAGAGAGAGAGAGAGAGAGAGAGAGAGAGAGAGAGAGAGAGAGAGAGAGAGAGAGAGAGAGAGAGAGAGAGAGAGAGAGAGAGAGAGAGTGAGAGAGAGAGAGAGAGAGAGAGAGAGAGAGAGAGAGAGAGAGAGAGAGAGAGAGAGAGAGAGAGAGAGAGAGAGAGAGGGATAACAGTGCAAAAACACATACCTGCTACTTTACATCTATAATCTTCTAGGAAGAATCACATACTCGTCCCATCATCTAGCTGCAGTGATCCAACCTGACTCGACAAACTTGCAATCATGTCCTGTATGGGAGTCCCTTTACTTGCCTGATCTTCCTGCCTAAACAATGCAGCAAATGGGAAATTCCTACAAAATTTGGCTCTTAATTCACGCACTAAAGTTTCAGAAGCTGGCAACTCTCGAGACAAAACCAGATTATAAACCTCTTCAGCTACATGTAGGTTAAGCCCTTCCAATTCATCAAAACGCTGTAGAGTCTCTTCTATCTTTTGGCACCCACCTTCTGTTGTTCTTAATATTTTAAGACCTTCTAGGACGTATTCAGCTGATTTCACTTCTAACAAATGATTCACACTTTGGCCGTTTAACAAAGACTGAGACGTTTTGTCAATTACTTCCTTTACAAGAGGATTGAGCTCACCAAAGCTTGGAAGCCCATTCATAAAGCGAATAAGACAGGCTTTCACTTTGGGGTGTTCAACCCCAGCTACTTTCACTGCTCTCTTTAACGACTGGATGACAAGTAGAGGCTTTTGCTTTCGTAAATAAATTTCGAAAGCATACAGATGCGTTTCCAGACACCGGTGCTGTAATCGTTGAAGCGGCGTCAGGAATTTAATGGCTTCTTCAAGTGGGGAATCAGTTTTAAGCAGTCTGGATGGAATCAATTCATCTTGTGAAGGTGGCTCAGGCTCACGGTCTAAAAAAATAAAAAATTGGTTCTCTGTATTCACACCTTTAATAATACGAATTGGTCCTGATTCAACAATCTCAGTGGACAGAGCCCGCTTCGAAAAAGATCAGGTAAGTTCTTTAGTTACCAGACGTCAGGCCTTAATCCTCCCAAGGGTAGAAACAAAGTTTGGCACTGGAAACCCCACACAATTTATCCAGCGTCTATGAGAAGAAAAATTTGGTTATATTTAAGGCCCAAAGAATCTGATGCCCAAAGAACACACTTTTTATCAGACTTATTGTCAAAACGAAAATAAAAATGAGACTTCCCGGGATATGAAAGCTTTACAGGGATTTCCATTTAAGATTTCTCAATTTTCTTCGTCATCCATCCAAAGGCGGTTTGTATCCACCATAAGCCACGTTATTATCTTTCCTTAAGTCAAATATAATCAAAAGAATATAAATTTATTTATTTTAATCCTTAGTTCTTCCATTGCGGACAAACACTACTGCTTTCGCAGCTGTTCGTTTTTCCTCTTAATTAAATAAAAAAAAAGTTTTTTTTTAACTGAAAGTAAGGAGCGACATTAAAACTTAAAACAAACAGAAATTATTCCGTATATAAAAGGGGCTGTCCCCTCCTCAACGCCTCGTTCTTTACGCTAAAGTTTGACTCTGTCTCACAACTTTGTTTAAAAAAAAAACAACAAAAAAAAAACCGGGTATGGTAACGTGATTGAACGTCAAATGGCCAAACACTAAGGTCAAGGGTGCACCCAACCCGGGTTACCGCTAAAAATCTCTAGTTATCTCCTTGGAGGTAAACGGACCCCCTCTGTCGATATAATAATGACAGTATCTCGTAACTCTTTTCCTACCCTGTCTGGGTTCCTGGAAAAAATAGTCTACACAGCTGTAGAAAATAGCTTACTTGTAATCTTCCAAAAAGTCACTTGACAAAACACATATCAACTCTTAAAAGAACAGACACCCCCAAACGGGGTCTCAATGTAGACTAACTAATAAAACATTGGTTCTGTGCAACAAACTTTGCATAGGGGTGGACCTTCGCTTGGCCCTGGCCAATCCTCTAAATCAACATACAAATCCATTCTACTTTTGCGTAATTTTGTCTTTCAATGGCCCAGACCCGGAAGACCAAAATAGAATTTAACTTCAAAGCTTAGTTATTGCAAAAGAATCTAGCTTAGCAACCAGAGTTCAACTTATGATTAAAATTATCTTGTAGGCAAATATAATTACAGAAAAGAAAATAGGTCATTTATCTGAAAAGAAAAGAAACAAGGGGTGGAACCCCAACACTTCCCAATAACCAATAGGCCTACTATATGCAAACATTGGGTAAAGTTCACAACTTTCAGCCCTCCCCCGGGGACTTCGGGGGATTAAGTCATCCTAAAAGACATTGTTATTATATTTTCGACCATGCTGAGCAAAATGGCTATCTCAAAATTTTGATTGGGTGACTTTGGGGAAAAAATGAGCGTGGGAGGGGGCCTAGTTGCCCTCCATTTTTTTGGTCACTTAAAAAGGGCACTAAAACTTTTAATTTCCGTTCCAATGAGCCCTCCCACGATATTCTAGGACCACTAGGTCGATACGATCACCCCTGAAAAAAAAAAAAAAAAAACAAATAAACACACATCCGTGATCTTTCTTCTGGCAAAAAATACAAAAATCCACATTTTTGCAGATAGGAGCTTGAAACCTCTACAATAGGGTTCTCTGGTACGCTGAATCTGATGGTGTGATTTTCATAAAGGTTCTATAGCTTTTAGAGGGTGTTTCCCCCTTTTTTCGAAAACCAGGGAAATTTGCTCAGGCGCGTAACTTTTGATGGATAGGACTAAACTTGATGAAACTTATATATTTAAAATCAGCATTAAAATCTGATTGTTTTGATGTATCTATTGGTATCAAAATTCCGTTTTTTAGAGTTTCGGTTACTATTGAGCCGGGTCGCTCCTTACTTACAATTCGTTACCACGAACTGTTCGATCTGCAGTCTGCAGCTCCAAAGTCGTAAAAGATGAAAACTAAAATTTTTCCCGGGTACGAGAATCGTGAAACGGAAAAAAAATCAATTGAAGTTGAAGAGATTTAAGTAGTTTTCCAAAACCAAAAAAAAAAAAAAAAAATCCCTGATGTTGTACATGGTGTTAAAACACAACTATCTTAGCCAGGGAAGTGACTTTTTTCAAAAAAAATTATGTCATACTTCTGCAGAACATCAAATTATCTCTCTGAGAGCCGGAGAACAAAATTCCGTATCTCTTCTAGATTTATTGGAAAGGATTCCGACTTTTGGGGATGTTTTCCGAAATTTTTGATTTGATACATCTTATATTTCCATCGAATATGACTATAAAAAGTACGGTACATAAGATGACATGAACTTTCTTATATACGAGATCGCTTCATTCACTTAGAAATAATTTCCCTAGTTGTCATGACACATCCATTTTTTTTCATATCCTAGAGGTAAACTTTTTGCCAACAAGGTAGATTTTTGTTCCAACACCAATAGACATATATCGATCTTCTAAGAACTGGAGTTGATATCTGCTTTAAAAAGTAATATTCCAACATTTTGCATAAGCAAATTGTCTTAGCTTCCAAGCTGAACTTTTTAGAAATCAAATAGCTTTGAATGCTGATAGAAATTCATATTATCTCTTTGACAATATAAAAAAAAATCCATATCTTTCCTAAATTTTTGGGAAATGATGCTGGAAATCCTGATTTCAAAACAGTAGTTCCGTCTTTTTCCAACATCTTCGATATTAATATTTACTACAATTTAGACATTTAATGTAACGAAAAGTAAGAAAGAAGACATGCACTTTCTATATCTGGAAATGAACTGTATGCTAAGGAATAAGTTCTAGATTCGGCATCCCGCATCGATTTCTTCGATATCCTGGAGGAAAACCTTTTCTAGACAAGGTTGAATTTTATTTCCAACACTGATAAACGGATTTTTATCTTTCAAGAACTTTGTTTTCCAGAAATATTACTTCTTCTGTGACTTTTCATATTTTGTAGTTTTGATTATGGGAATTCCCTACATTTTGTTTAAGTAAAACACCCTAGATTTGAAGCTTAACTTTTTAGAAATCAAATAACTGAATACTGATAAAACTTCAAACCATCTCTTCGACAATCTAAGCATAATCTCCCTATGTCTTTTAATGCTATGAAAAGACAGGAGGAAGAATCGAACTCTTCTAATATCTGGAAATCAACCAACCACAAAAAAATAAAAGTTTTCACAATGAACCGTTTCACAAATGTTTATTAATTGCAGTAAATAGCATACATTCTTAATAACGGTGAAAAAAAAGTAATGTGGACATAGTTTGACGATTTCTTTGTACAAACACAACTCATTTCAGATGTTCTCTAATTACACGTTGACCTTACAAATAATCTGTTAAAATAATTATAAAGCACCTTCGGCACCTGAGGTCTAGTTTTCATTGTGACCTGTTACATATTATTTAGGAAACCCCGTCGATTGGGCTCCAATTTTTTCAACACTTAAAGCTCAGATATGCAGTCAATTTTTCTTATGTTATTGTTGCGTGGCTTGGCCAAAACGAAATGTTAAAAGTAAAACCTATTAGAATTTTTACGAAAATTTATACTTTTTCCCTTTATAGTTTAACATCAAATCTGCAAATGGTTATTGTCATGTTTCTAATAAGAGTAGTCAATAGCTTATTGATAGGCACGAACAGCTTTCCTTTCTAACATAGTCTTTTGTTTTTTGCATATTTTCAATTCCTGGGGTTTAAATATGTTTTTTTTCACACTGTTCCAGTCTCTTGCTTCATGCTGTGATTACATGTTGCTAGCTTAAACATACTTAGGCTAATGAAACTGTATTTATACATTTATTCATAGTAGGTACACCAAATTCGATGTTAAGTATCTTGATACAATTTGATTTTTTTTTCAATAAATCTAGTCTGCTGAACCAACCTCATCCCGTGTTTAACCAGCCCCATTGGTCATGTTCATAATTTGCTTCATAATAGAAACGTTGGACTTTGCAAGCAACGTGTTTAACACAATTCCTTGATTTTTAATACTTAAAAATCTCTTTAAGGTATCAACTCTTTAAGGTATCTTTAAGGTATCAGTCAGAACACTCATTAAAGACCCCACTCATTATCCGTCAAATTAGTAAAAAAAAAGAAAGAAATAAAAAAAAGTTATTTTCAATTACAAAAAATAACAATGTCGATAAAATTAAGGGAGGCGACGAAACTTATTAATCACAAACCTTGAGGGTTTTGTTTATTTTTCATATGCATTTCTCTCTTCTCATTTTGCTCCTTCTGCATAGCTTTCTCCATTTCTGCCTTCTTTTGAGCTTTCTTTAGCTTGCTTTTCATTTTTTTTCATTTGCACTGAGCTCAACATGGACTTCCCCATTTTCTTTGGGTTGTTCTTCAGCCAGATTAGGATTGTCATAAAGTTGAAGATAAACATCAATGGCACAGCTAGCCGCTAAATATACGAGAATCAAATTATAGACAATCCAAATTATTTATAGTAATAAAAGAAATATAGCAATTAAGACAACAAAATTGTAATTTCAATTCTCATTTCCAAAAACTTTCCTACGGTTCATTTGACTGAATATCAAGGAAGGAAACCACCTCTCTTGTATTTAGAGATGACACGAATAATGGATACGGGTTAATGTCATTGCAAAGTATTAAGCCTTCAAAAATAGAGATAAGATAGAGATAAGAAATATATTTTAAAAGATCAATATCAAAGGCCCCAAAGGGCCGAAATTGTATTCCAGGGTCAAAATCGAAAGTCAATTCTTGATTCACAAAGAATACCTGAATTTGATTTTTTTTTTTCTGATCTTCCTTGCCCGCCCTGTTACTGCTGGTAAATGCCGATTTCCCAAGCACACCGGTCAAGGCCAAGAGTGATAAGCCAATAAAATGCAGCTGCTTTGCCGGCCCTCATATATCGTTCCGTGATTTCCCTGTGAAGCTGATCCCTGTGAATGTGCTAATTGCGACAGTAGTCATGTATTGATTGTCTTCCATGTCCCTTTATTTAGATTATACCTGAATGAGGGTGCTGCAGGTCGATGCCCCCTTTCTTGTTGCAAAGAAAATTTCATAAATTTATTTCGAAGCTTCATTTAACTAACCTGATGCAGTTCATATTTCATTTATAAAATTCTACACAATGATGTGTAAGTACGCATTAGCTATTATGAATGTGGGTGGTGAATCATTTTGTCGGCGGGAGAGGGGTAGATGACTCAAAGATTCCATAATAATGCACACATATTCTGACTCTCATTGAACCTTCAGATTCATATAGAATAAGTTTTGGGGAAGGGCAGGAGAAAGGGAAATTGATATGTAATCCCTCGATTCTCGGGAAAATTTTTCATTACAACTTTATTGTTGGTACTAGCAGGTGAGATGGGGTACCTCCCATTGCGATAATCTTTTTCTATGTAGTATAAAATATAACATTCACATACCTAACGACACAAGAGGTGGAAAAGGTGAGGCGGGGCTTCGTGATCCTCACCAGTAAGTTTGAACAACAATACCCCTTTTCGTCTACTCGAAATTCTACAGTGAAAATATTATTAAAGTACCAAGGACACCTAAAATGAAAACTAATTCATTAAATTGGTCAATTGCAAACTTACACAGCCATATACGTTTTAAATTAGTGTGAAAAACCGATAATTCATTTTTAAGGAGAAAGATCGCCTGTTCACATAATGTATTCCAATACGCAAGTTCGTGGCCAATTTCAAAAATAAAGAACGTGTGCTGTTAAACAGCAGAAAATGACCAAAAAAATAAATCAGCATATAGCCTTAGAAAGTGTTGTTTTCTTGTATGTTCTGGTAAAACAGAAATCGGAACCTAGTTCAGCAAAGCTCTTTTCTTTGAAAAATACTTTTAAGGAATGCTTATTGAAAAGAGCTTGGCTAGACTAGGCCTAGTCTTGATGTTACTAGGATTTTTGGCATTCCAGGATCTTTTAACCATGAAGCAGTGTAAAGGTAAACATTAATGATTCTAAAAGAAAGTATCAATACATAGGCTACCCTATTGGTAGTTTTGCAGACCTAATGACTTCCACTGATAGCCTACCTTATGTAGGCTAAGGTAAGACACCTAGTAGGCTGTGTGATTTGCTTGAATATTTTGATATAAATCTACCTCATAGTTTACTATATAATAGTAGCATATACCTTTTATTCTTTTTTTATATTAGAAATACAAATTAGCCTACTTGGGTGAGCACTGTTTGACTAGGCCTATTAAAGTCATTGGTTCTTTATACTCTAAGCAACAAATATTGTCATTTACTCTTATATACAAAGCACTATAAAATCAAAACAATAGGCAATAGCCCATTGTGTTTCCTTTAAACATGGAGAATGATATAAAGTCTTCTCTATGACTTTTTAAACATCAAATTATTATAGAGAAACATGAATAAAGTTATACAGAATGCTTTTTGGTTTTCTTATTTAATATATGATCCACTAAAATGTCATACAAAAGAAATTACATTACCCCACTGATACATAGAGAAAACAACAAAGTCATACAGATGGCTTTTCATAGTTCCAATTGCAGTTCAGGCAACTTGGTGGTCACATATCAATCCTAAAACTTAGTCAACCTTGAGAATTTATGTGGCCAGGAAAATTAGGCTTAGGATGCTTCTTCATCAGCAAGTTCCATAGACATTGTCTGTTGTGAGTCAGCCCAAAAATCTTAGTCATCTCTATTGTAATTCAAGTAGACTTTCCAAGTAGGCCTGTCCGCCTAGAGTCTAAGGCATTTTGACCAAGTTTTAGGATTAACATGACCACTAAGTCACCTGGACTTGCAGTCCTCAGTCAGAAAACCCAATCTATAAGCCAAGACAGTTACACTAAAACAGAATTAATTGAAAATTGGTTGACTGAAAAGTTGCCTGGCCTTGTGTGCAAACAAGTGGCATGGGGTCTACCTGCCTAAAGTCTTAGACAGGCAACCCAGTTTATAAGCTCAGACAGTTACACTAACACAAAATTCATTCAAAATTAGTTGACCCAACAAGTTGCCTGGATTTGCAGGTGAACAAGTGACATAAGGTCTGCCTGCCTATAGTCTCAGGCAAGGGCAGCTGAGTTTTAGGACTAACATATGAACATCAAATACTCACAGGCAGACCAGCAACAATAATAATAATCGATTGAATTTTCAGAACATATATCCTAAAGGCCTTCAAAAAATTATGGGTATTTATTAGTGAAAAGGATGTCACACTGTTATACTAAAGCAATGCAGGAAAAAAAGGTACTGTTCTAATATCTGGGGAACATGCGAGAAGTGAAGTTTGGTTAATGCTAGTGAAATAAAACAAAATAGGATAAAAATATAATAGTTTAGAAACAAATTTTGGCTGTATATTTGCACATTAGGAGGGTGGGGGTAAAGCATAGCATATAATAAATACATAACTTAAACTAACCTAGGTACCTTTTTTCCTCCTAAACCCCAAAAAACTAAAGCTTGAATATAGTTCCTGGAGTGAGAAACCCCTTGTTTATAGAGCATAAGATAGGAAATTACTGGGTAATGTTATCTGTTCTTGGCTTTTCTCAAGTTGCATTCTTGCATGTTGCCCATATATTAGAACAGTGCCAAAAAAAATTTAGTGGAACAAAACAGGAATTATATTAAGAACAAAATTAGAGAGTCATGGCTTCTCTGAATGACAAATGTTGATTAAATAAATCAATACTATTAGATCATTATCTGTCATTGTTATTATGTAATATATATTATTGTATTATGAATCATATACAATATATTATTGTATTGTTTGTACTTGCCATTGTACACTGTTTATTCTAATTCAGCATTAGGCCACATAATTTTGGGGTGCCAATTATGTGAGGGGGGAGCAGTTGCCTCAGTTAGACTTTGAAAAAATACCTTCTTATTTCTATTTTTGCTACTTTTTATTTTATCATGGCTAACTGGTTATTTTTGCCCCATTTACATTTTGAGGATTGGAATCACTGACATAATTACCAGATACAGATCATCAGCACAACTGGGTTATATTTTGTTTAGTGATGAGCCTGAATAAAAGACTCTTGCTTAGTTACTTCATAATAAATAAATTATTATGGTTATTAGACTTTGAAGTTGATACCACGAGCCTATGCTTTACTCCCCCCCCCCCTAATATGGAAATATATAGCCTAAGTCAGCTTCAATCATTAGTCAGCTACATATGACCTATTTTTCTCCTTAGCCAGTTATTTAAAGAAGTAATTTTTGAGCATAGGGTTACTAGGTTTCTATGGGCTGTTCTGAGTCTTCTAGCCCCTTCATGGCTCAAAATTAATTGTCCCTGTAAAGTAATTATTTAATTATAAAAGAGCATGAAAAATACTCATTATTTTGAATTGTGCTGAAACGCTAAATTTTGTTGAAAACTGCAGTCTAGGCTATATACCAAAAATATGGTGTTGATTTATAATTCAGGGTATATTTTTCACCATTATGGAGGGAGGAGGGGGGGGGGAGTCTTTATAAATTTAGCTATATATGGATTTGCAATTGAGTTCTGACTATACGTGTGTCTTATTTTTTAGGCCAGACCATCTTAATATTAAATTATGCTAATCAGAAAACTTTGAATATAGCTTTGAACTTAGAAGCTTAATTTTTTTTATAATGCCCTTTGCCTATCACATTTAAAACAGTTGAAATGGGTGACTTTGATATTGATTGTTTTTTTTTGTGCTCTTTTGGATTCTTAAAAAGATATCTTGTATTAAAAACAGGTACTATCAAGGTACTATCACTTAAATATAATAGCTCCCTATGCCCCCCCCCTCTTCTATACTATCTTGATAGGATACTGTCTGTGCTTTAAATAACAAAAATATTTAACTTATTGGCACCCCTTCTTTAAAAAAAATCGAGGTATTATGATTTAAATATTATAGCCCACTACTCCCCCCCCCTCTCTGGATACCACCTTGATAAAATACCGTCTCTGCTTTAAATTAGAAAAAAAAATTGGGGATCCCTGCTTTCAATAAAAAAAAATTTCGAGATATTATCATTTAAATGTAATACTTCCCTCCCCCCCCCTCTGGATACCACATTCATAGGATTCTGTCTCAGCTTTCATTAGAAAAATAAGTTACTTAATAATTAACTAGGTCACAAACATGCAAAATAACGTTAAAAAGCTTTGTGTTCCTTGAAAAAAATTGAGGGTATGAGTAAGGGGGTACAAAGACAACAACAAAAATGTCAAAATTACTCAGATATACCTCAAATTATTGGAAAACTGAGTCATAGATTTGCCGTGGCATTCAATAAGATCCAAAGAATACAATTAAAAGGGAGCACACACAAAAGCCAAATTAGGCCAGTAGCCTATGAGAAGTCGCAAAATACCCAAGACAATGAACAAGTCCTAATGGGGGGCCTTGGGTCTATCAAAATATTTCAATGGTTTCCTAGGGAATTTGATATCATTTTCTTCTGTCTCCATTTTAAATGAAAAAAATAATTAACCTTTTGGCATCCCCGCTTTCAATAAAAAAATGAGGCATTATCATTTAAAAATGATAGCCCCCTATCCCCCCTCCTATATTCAATAATTTACAATTTATTTTTGAATCATATTTTTTAGGTAACTTCCAGTTCAATCTTTAATTCCCAAACCTTGTACATAGCTTAGTCTATAGCTAAATTTGTCACAATAGAAGGTTTTTTTTGGGATTCAACTTGAAAATAAAATTCTTGACTACAAACGATGTAAGAAATAGCGATTGGGAAACTGCATTCGAAATGATTTGAACTCATTTCATAAAGACGATCCTGTTTTTTGTCAACATATAAAGAACTGTGTATATTGCAATATTGGCAATTGCGTCTGTCTCTTTTTATGCAAAGTAACAAAAGAGACGAAAATTAATGAACAAGAGAGTAGTGAAGAATTATGGTATGCCAAGTAATATTTGGCAGGGAAAGTCACTGGTGATAAATCGCTAGGGGTGGCACCGTGATTGCGTGGTTTTCGGGGATTCGGGGAACCAAATTTTTTTTCGGGGTGACGCATAGATTTTCGGGGAAATACCGAAAATTCGGGGATAGTACAAGCCCTGCTTGATTTCTAATCAGGAAAATCGAAATACTAAACCACACAAGAAGGAAAAGCTCCGAATTTGCGGTTGACGCAATAAAGAATTGCTGCAAAATTAATTTGAAATCGACCGAACGCCGCCGCCTCTGTCGGCGGCGGCGTGCCTGCAGCGCGCCGTTGGCTTTACGACACTTCGGTGGCGCCAAGCCTCTCGTCGGCGGCGTTTGGTCGATCCGCCGGCACGGCGTCGGGGTCTAGCTGGAGCAAGTATCCTGAAATGGTATCTTGCATACCATCTAGCGCTTATATTTTCTGACACATCAGAATAGTCACTTTCTGAACTTGAGGTCATATTTTTTCACAAAATGTATTTTCACTAATATATATATAACAATCAACAGATTTTGTAAATTTGAATTTTCACAAATGAAAAACAGTGTCGGATTCGTAGGAAATAGTTTTCGCTAATATTATTCAGCTCCGAAGTTTATCGTTGTTTTATTATTGACAACACTGTTTTGCGAATTTATTCAAACTAAAAATGCTAATAGCAGCTAAACAAAAACTCGTAGGAAACCCGGATTTTCAGGTATGAATAGACCTAAAATAGATTAAGAGGGCTAAATGTGTTTTCATTTTGGTGTCCTTGGTACTTTAAGGTCTTATTCATCAAAACTACCATCCACTGGAAATTTTGAATAAATATTCAAATTTTGTCCAACATTTTAATCACAATCCAATGATTTAACTCTTGAGCAGAAAAACTTAAAAACGAAACACTACCAACCAATTAATTTACTATTATTGATACATACAATTTAATAGCTAGAAAACAGAGGCGGGTCTACGGGGCTGGTAGCCCATATCATATCTTGTTTAGGCCTGGGCGTAATTTGAAAAACGAAAAAAAAACATGAAAAAACAAGTTTTTTCAACTAAATGTAAGAGGCGACATTGAAACTTAAAACCACAGTTTATAGACAGTAAGCTTATCGCAGATCATTTCTGGTCTTCGGTCTCGGTGCGAACAAAAAACTCCTCCCACTTATTTCTGCCTTAGCGGATTAGTCTGTTATCGTCAATCACTGAGAAATGGTTACCAAGTGCATTATTCGTAATAGCGGGTTTCCACTTGTTTCTGATTAGATCACAGTCTGACTTGTCTACCCATGAAAAGATCTGATACCGCCTATGTTTATATCTGCCAAAACGTTCTCCGGAGCACTCGCACCCCAGTCCGGGTTTTTATAATGGATGAGATAGAGAATGATCATACTGCTAATTATATAAACTGTGCTTAAAACGAACAGAAATTTTCGTAGAGTAGGAATGTCGAATCCTCAATCCCCCACCCTTCACGCTAAAGTTTAGCTTTATGTCCTAATTCTTAAAAAAAGACTGCTAAAACAGAAGGGCCATGGAATAGATATAAGAAGCTTTTTAAAGCACTGAAAAGGTTTTCCGTTTCAATACCTTACCAGAATGTAGTGTAAATCAAGCAATTTACCTTTACTTATGCTGGTAATACGTTAGGTTTTTGGGTTAAATTTTGAAAAGACAAGATCAAGGAGGCACACTTGTGCCTCTATAAAGAGGCGACCCACCACAATGTTAAGCGATTTCCGGTCCTAGTGGTCGCAGAGAGACAGCGGTAATCGCATTTTGTGACTTTCTCACAACTCTTTTTTTTAAACAATAAAAACTTTAGCGTAAAGAGCGAGGCGTTGAGGAGGGCACAGCCCCTTTCATATACGGAATAATTTCTGTTCGTTTTAAGTTTTAATGTCGCTCCTTACTTTCAGTTTAAAAATTTTTTTTTATTTAAAGGCTGCGAAAGCGGGGGGTTTGGGGGGCGGCAGCCCCCCAACTGTACCTTCTAATCCCTGTACGTTTTAAGGTTCGAACTTGTGACTCAGCCTCTTTAACTCTTTAGAAAACGTAGTTTTTTTCAAATAATTTAATATTACCATGTGTTAAGGATATTTTCTAACTATTGAAGAGCAAATTTTTATAATAAAAAATTTCTTCTGTAAACCTAGTATGCTCAGAGCCTATGAAAACAGAAGAAAATGCTTCAAACCTTTGAAATAAAAATTGTGGTCTCTGATTTTATCTTCCAATCGAAGTAACGTGATGTATGATCTAAGAGTCATCTTTCTCATACAATATGTATGAAAATCAAATTGGTCATCAACCATTTCACTAAAATGTCTTTCCACTTCATGACATTTCTTCAAGGCTTCACCAAACATTCCTAATCGTTTATAAGCAGCCGCACTTTCTGTTTGAAACCACATGCATTGCATTTCATTCAAATTTTCTGTTGCACTAACACCCTCTCTAGTGAACTTGGAGCACATTTCCTCTGCTTCTTGTATCAAATTTGCACGAAGCATATATTTAGCTGCTTTGGAATTTATAAAACGGTCTGCTGTATCTAAACTTTGAGCTTCGTCTAAACATTTATAGGCTTCAATAGGGTCTCCCGCATGTTTGAAAATTTTACCACGAACAACAAAGGCATCTATTAATGTAGGCGTGTGCTCAATAGCAGCGTCAATATATTGAAGTGCCAGCTCCACTTTTCCTAAATAGTCAAAATGTTGCGCTAAATAAAAGTAACACCATAAAACAGCAGAAGCGGGTTCCTTAGGGTCAGGATCTGGAAATAAAAATACAGAAGTTACAAATGAGATTTTAGGTAAGCATGACAGAGTGGATTGAACAACTATATATCATAGGCAGCGCAGCGCTGCCTAAGTAAAGAACGATATTGGCACAATGTATTATTTTTTCCCCCTTTAGACCAGGGCTTCTAAAGAAAGGAGTTGTTGCAGAAAACTTCGAAAAGGGCTAATTCAATTAGAATTGGAATGGCTAGTGCCCTTTTTAATAGTCGAAAGTGATTGGAAGGCAACTAACACCCCTTCCACGCCCACCATTTCCACAAACACATCCAATCAAAATTTTGAGATAGCCATTTTGTTCAACGTAGTTGATTTCCAGATATAAATTATGTTTTTGAGGAGGACACTCCCCCCACAGCCCTCAGGGGAAGGGTTGTAAGTTATGCCCTGGGGGCATATAAGGTTTATATAGAAAGCTTTGTCGTAGAAAACTTCAAAAAGGGCTAATTCGATTGAAAATTCAAAGGGCTAGTGACCTTTTTAGTAGTCGAAAATGATTGGAGGGCAACTAACCCCCCTCTCATGCCCACCCTTTCCCCAAACACATCCAGTCAAAATTCTGAAATAGCAATTTTGTCCAACGTAGTTGAAAGTTCTGGAAATTAGGTCTTTGAGGATGACAACCCAACCCCCATCACAGCGCTCATGGCAAGGGTTGTAAGTTATGCCCTGGGAGCATATCAGTTTTTTTTTAAAGCGTTGTCGTAGAAACTTCAAAAAAGGCTCATTCGATTGGAAATTGAAACGGCTAGGGCTCTTTTTGATAGTCGAAAGTGATCGAAAGGCAACTAACACCCCTTCAACGCCCACCATTTCCCCAAACACATCCAATCAACATTTTGAGATAGCCATTTTGTTCAACGCAGTTGAAAGTTCTGGAAATAATATCTTTGAGAAGGATACTCCCCCTCCCCCAGTCTTCAGGACAAGGGTTAGAAGTTATGCCCTGGGGGCATATAAGGTTTCTATTGAAAGCTTTTCTATTGAAAACTAACCACCCTCTCATGCCCATCTTTTCCCCAAACACATCCAATCAAAATTTTGAGATAGCTATTTTGTTCAACGTATTTGAAAGTTCTGGAAATTGGGTCTTTGAGGATGACACCACTCCCCCCAGAGCCCTTAGGGTAAGGGTTGTAAGTTATGCCCTGGGGGCAAATAAGGTTTCTTTTAAAAAGCGTTGTCGTAGAAACTTCAAAAAGGGCTCATTCGATAGGAAATTGAAATGAATAGTGCTTTCTTTAATAATCGAAAGTGATTGAAAGGCAACCAACACCCCTTCGACGTCCACCATTTCCCCAAACACATCCAATCAAAATTTTGAGATAGCCATTTTGTTCAACACAGTTGAAAGTTCTAGAAATTATATCTTTGAGCAGGACACTCCCCCCACAGTCTTCAGGGCAAGGGTTATAAGTTATGCCCAGGGGTCATATAAGGTTCCCATTGAAAGCTTTGTCGTAGAAACTTGAAAAAGAGCTCATTCGATTAGAGCGCCCTTTTTAATAGCCGAAAGTGATTGGAGGGCCTCTGACCCCCCTCTCACGCCTATCTTTTCCCCAAACACATCCAATCAAAACCTTTAGATAGCCATTTTGTTCAACGTAGTTGAAAATTCTGGAAATTATGTCCTTGAGGATGAACCCCCCCCCCAAAACCCTCAGGGCAAGGATCGTTAGTAATGCCCTGGGGGCATATAAGGTTTTTATAGAAAGCCTTGTCGTAAAAACTTCAAACAGGGCTCATTCGATTGGAAATTGAAATGGCTAGTGCCCTTTTTAACAGCTGAAAATGATTGGAGGGCAACAAACCCCCTCACACAATCACCATTTCCCCAAACAAATACAATCAAAATTTTGAGATAGCCATTTTTTTCAACGTAGTTGAAAGTTCTGGAAATTATTTCTTTGAGGATGACAACCCCGCCCACCCACATCCCTCAGGGCAAGGGTTGTAATTTATGCCCTGGGGGCATATAAGGTTTTTATACAAAGCAATGTTGTGGAAATTTTAAAAAGGGCTCATTCGATTGGAAATTGAAAGGGCTAGTGCCCTTTTTAATAGCCGAAAGTGATTGAAGGGCAAATCAAAGTTTTGAGATAGCCATTTAGTTTAACGTAGTTAAAAGTTCTGGAAATTATGTATTTGAGGATGACACACCCCCAAGAGCCCCCCGGGCAAAGGTTGTAAGTTATATCCTGGGGGCATATGAAGTTTATATAGATGGCGTTGTCTTAGAAACTTCAAAAGGGGCTCATTCCATTGGAAATTAAGAGGGCTAGTTCCGTTTTTAATAGTTGAAAGTGATTGGAGGGTAACTAAACCCCCTCTCACGCCCACCATTTCCACAAACACATTCAATCAAAATTATGAGATAGCCATTTTGCTGAACGTAGTTGAAAGTTCGGGAAATTAGGTCTTTGAGGATGACAACCCCCCCCCCCCCCTCCCTCAGGGCTAAGGTTGTAAGTTATGCCCTGGGGGCATATAATGTTTCTACAGAAAGCGTTGTCGTAAAAATTTCAAAAAGGGCTCATTCGATTGGAAATTGAAAGGGCTATTGCCCTTTTTAATAGTCGAAAGTATTCAGTGAGAATCCCCTCCCCCCCACGTCCATCATTTCCCCAAACATTTCTGATCAACATTTTGATATGGCCATTTTGTTCAACGTAGTTGAAAGGTCTGGAAATTATGTCTTTGAGGATGACGATCTCCCCCCCCCCATAGCCCCCAGGACAAGGGTAGTAAGTTATGCCCTTGGGGCATATAGCGTTTTTATAGAAAGTTTTATCGTAGAAGCTTCAAAAGCGGCTCATTTGATTGGAAATTGAGAAGACTAGTGCCTTTTTTATTAGTAAAAAGTGATCAAAGGGCAAATGCCCCCCACCCCACGCCCATAATTTCCCCAAAACACTTCCAATCAAAATTTTGAGATAGCCATTTTGTTTAGCGTATCAGAACGGTCTGGAAATTATGTCTTTGAGGATAACAAAACACCCAGCCCTCAAGGTAAGGGTTGTAAGTTATGCCCTGGGGACACATAAGGTTTTTATAGAAAGCATGGTCATATAAAATTCGGAAGGGGCTCATTGGATTGGTAATCAGGCGCTCTAGCGTTCTTTATATGAGTCGAGGTGATCGGAGGGCAGCTACCCCCCCCCCCCACAAACACACGTCGTATTATCCTGCAATGCATCTAATAGAAATTTTAAGATATCTATTCTATTCAAAATGGTCTAAACACCATATAACAAGGCCTTTGGGGTTGAAACAGTCCCCAGAGATTAGGGGCAAGGGTTGTAAGCTATGCTCAGGGGGTATTTAAGGTTTTTATGGAAGGGATGGTTGTTAAACTTTATAAGAGACTCAGTCTTTCTCCCTGAAAAAGACTATGTCAATATAAAACGAACAGAAATTAATTGAAAAAACTTTTTCAACAAATTAAGTTTTTAAAAAAAGTAAAGAACTCCATTAAACAAATATGAACAAAAATAGAATCAAATAATCTACCAAGAATACAACTACCACAAATCAGTATCAATAAATAAATGAAAACCAAAAAAAAAAAAAAAAATTAAAATAAATAAAAGTCAAACTCAAAAGGAGCAGAAATTAATACGAGCAGGGTTCTAAACCCCAAGCTTTCTAAAAGCCAAAATAAAATTTGCACTTTACTGAAAAAATTATTTTAGATGTTTACACTTTTCTAACTTTAAGAAATCAAAAATCAATTAAGATTTAAGGAATAAATATCAGCATACGTATATTAAACTGACAATGCAGATTTTTTTTTCCGTAAATCCATTTAACTTTTTTTCAGTAAAGTACAAATTATATTCTGGCTTTTAGAAAGCTTGGGCTTAGAACCCTACTCGTATTAATTTCTGCTCGTTTCGAGTTTGACACTTATTTATTTTAATTTCTGTTTGTTTTGAGTTTCATTCATTTATTTCCACTGATTTGCGGTAGTTGTATGTTGTATTCTTGGTAGATTATTTGATTTTTTGTTCAAAAAATAAGTGTAAATCAAAAAAAATTTTGATTTTTTTGATTTTGATTATTTGATTTTTTTTTTTTTTTGTTCATTTTGGTTTAATGGAGTTCTTTACCTTTTTTTTAAAACTTATTCTATTGAAAAATTTTGTTTTAATTAATCATAGGCAGCACAATCGCGCTAACTAAGTAAAGAACGATGTTGGCACAATGCATGATTTTTTTCCCCCTTTAGACCAGGGCACTTCGCATCGAAGGAGTTGTCGTAAAAACTTCGAAAAGGGCTCATTCGATTGGAGATTGGAGTGGCTTGTGCCCTTTTTAAACGTCGAAAGTGATTTGGAAGGTAACTAACACCCCTTCCACACCCACCATTTCCCCAAACACATCCAATCAAAATTTTGAAATAGCCATTTTGTTCAGCGTAGTTGATTTCCACATAGAAATTATGTTTTTGAGCAGAACACTCCCCCACAGCCCTCAGAGCAAGAGTTGTAAGTTATGCCCTGGGGGCATATAAGGTTTTTATAGAAAGCGTTGTCGTATAAACATCTAAAAAGGTTCATTCGATTGAAAATTCAAAAAGCTAGTGCCCTTTTTAATAGACGAAAGTGATTGGAGGGCAACTAACCCCCTCTCACACCCATCTTTTCCCCAGACACATTCAATCAAAATTTTGAGATAGCCATTTTGTTCAACGCAGTTAAAAGTTCTGGAAATTAGGCCTTTGAGGATGACACCCCCCCACAGCCCTCAGGGCAAGGGTTGTAAGTTATGCCCTGGGGGCATATAAGGTTTTTTTTTATAGAAAGCGTTGTCATATAAACATCTAAAAGGGCTCATTTTATTGGAAGGCAACTAACAACCCTTCCACGCCCACCACTTTTTCAAACACATCCAATCAAAATTTGAGAGCCATTTTGTTAAAAGTGGATGAAAGATCCGGAAATTATGTCTTTGAGGATGACACTCCCCCACAGCCCTCAGGGTAAGGGTTGTAAGTTGTGCCCTGGGGGCATATAAGGTTTTTATTGAAAGTTTTGTCGCAGAAACTTGAAAAAGGGCTCATTCGATTGGAAATTCAAAGGACTAGGCCCTTTTAAATAATCTAAAGTAATTTGAGGGCAAATAACCCCCCTCGCATGCCCACCTTTTCCCCAAACACATCCAATCAAAAGTTTTAGATAGCCATTTTGTTCAACGTAGTTAAGGTTTAGAAATTAGGTCTTTGAGGATGATAACCCTCTCAGAGCCCTCGGGGCAAGGGTTGTATGTTATGCCCTGGGGGCATATAAGGTTTTTTATAGACAGTGATGTTGTAATAACTTCAAAAAGGGCTCATTCGATTGGAAATTAGAAGGGCTTGTGCCCTTTTTAATAGTCGGAAGTGATTGGAGGATAACTAACACCCCTCTCACACCCACCATTTCCCCAAAAACATCCAATCAAAACCCCTATGCCTTCCCAAGACCGGAACATAATTTGCACTTTACTGAAAACAAATACAAATGAATGGGCATTGTCAGTTTAATATACATATACTGATATTTAGTAATCAAAATGTTAATATTATTTGATTTATTAAAGTTATAAAAGTAAAAACATTTATATTTCTTCAGTAAAGTGCAAATTATGTTCTGGCCTTGGGAAGGCATAGGGGTTTTGAACTTATGTTAATTTCTGCTCGTTTTGAGTTTGACTCGGTTATTCATTGTAATTTCTGTTCGTTTTGGGTTTCATTTATTTATCGATGCTGATTTGTGCTAGTTTCACGCTTGGTAGATTATTTGGTTTTTATTTTTGCTCATTTTTGGTTTAATGGAGTTCTTTACTTTTCTTTGAAAAACTTACTTTGGGGAAAAACCTTTCTTAGTTAATTTTTTGTCATAAGAAGGAATAAAATGTATCCCTCCGCCCCTATACAATGCGGTAAAATTGACAAAACAAGGCTAGTTGAAATGAGTTAAACATTATAGCCTAAATAATGGAATATATCAAAAGTGTTTTGTTTTTTGAGGAAGCAGCGCTAGAAAAATGCATAAGCTGATCTTAGAAACAGATATTGTTGTATAAGTGAGTTTTTCCGTGGAGATTTAAAGCATACCATGAAAAGATTCAAATCTTAGTCCGAGGGGAAAATGATTTTTTCCAAAATCTATGGGGAGTGGTCTTGTTGCCCTTTCATTTTTTTTTTTATGAAAAATAATTTAAAGAAGGTATTTTTCAAATCTCAAACTTATAGAGGCGGAGACAAATCTAGGAAGGGGAATAGCCCCCCCCCCGTTGATACCACAATCTAGTCCTTCAGAGCAAGATTTTTTTTTATATTATTCCTAGTCTTATTTTAATCTTCATGTAAAAAATAAAAGCTTTCTCGTTGCCAAAGGTTTCTGTTCTAATTCAATGGCCATTGTGTTCCTGGAGTCGTTCTTAGGAGATTGGGACAAAAAGTCAAGCTCTAGCATAAAGAGCAAGGTATTGAGGAGGGGGGCAACCCCTTCATACACGGAATAATTTTGTTCGTTTCGAGTTTTAATGTTTCTCCTTATTTTCAGTTTAAAAAAACTTGTTTTTTTTTATTATTTAGTTCTGATCGTTTTTCAAATAATGCTGGTAAATCTGGCTGACCCTCTATGAAATATTCACTTCCCTCACGAGAAACCCCTCCACGCAAAGTTCCTCCAACAAAAAATACAATCTTCCCCTTAAAATTCCTTTCGAAGAATTCCACCCTCACTGAAAATCCCCTCCCGTAAAATTTCCTGTAGACGATTCAGCCTGAAAAATTGTCCTTAGCATACTTTCATTTGAAAGATGAAAAATACTTTCCAATACAAATACTATACGTAAACAATGGATGTAACAACCTCAGGGACCGTGGGGGGCCAAGTTATCTCTAAAGGTATAGTTTTGGGACCTTTCAACTATGCTGAACAAAATGGCTATCTAAAAATTTTGATCGAAAGATTTTGGGAAAAACGGATATTGGAGGGAGGCTAGTTGCCCTTCAATCTTTTTGTCACTTAAAGAGACCACTAAAAATTTTAATTTCCATTCAAATGAGCCCTCTCCCGATGTTCGACACGATCACCCTGAAAAAAACAAAAAAAAAAAAAAAACAAAAAAACAAACAAATAACGGCATTTGTGATTTTTCTTCTGGTAAAAAATAAAAATTCCATATCTTGGCACATAAGAGCTTGAAACCTTTACAGTAAGGTTCTCTGATACGCTGAATCAAATGATGGGATTTTCGTGAAAATCCTTTGATTTTCATGAAAATCAAATTACGTCAAGAAAATTGGAGATATGACCTTTTGTTTCAGAGACAAGAATTTCAGGTATGCAATATCCAAAGTTTTTTAATTATATTTTTGTAATTACGCAAAAACTCATTTCGTTGCTTCTTAAAAGGCATTTGATTAAAATTGGCGCTTTGAAATGGTCTTAGAAAATGTTAGATAAACTGTTGGCATAATTTGTAGATGGTTTTTATTCTACTTATTTGCCTTTCTGCACTATTATGTCTAGTTTATGCAATATCTATTTGGTACTGAAGAAAGACGCCAGATTGTAGATAATTATTTTATTATAGATTGTGGATTCCACTTTCTGTGAAGAGCCTGTTAATGACTGAGATAAAAAAAGAAGAAACTACAGCCTATACTCTTATCTGAGGAACGTAGAAAAAATATTTAGCCCCCTCTCCACCTTCCCGATAGAAATTTGTACGTTACTTATGTCAGTCCTTACTTTTCAACTTTAAGCAAAAAATTATTCCAGGATCACTCAATATCTCAAGTTCAATCTTTTTTTATAGCCGTTAGTCTGAAGCTTTGTGTTTTATATTCTTTCGATTTCTTCTATTTCAGCGTACAGTCCTAGTCCTAGGCCTTGGTAATTTTCTGTCATAAGAAAGAATAAAAATGTATCCCTCCGTCCCTGTACAATGCGGTAAAATTGACAAAACAAGACTGGTTGAAATGAGTTGATTTTATAACCTAAATAATGGTATATGTCAAATTATTAAGTTTTTTGAGGGAGCGGGGCAAGAAAAAATTCCTAATCTGATGTTAGAAACATATATATTTGTATAAGTGAGTTTTTTCGTAGAGATTTAAAACATACTCTGAAAATATTCAATTATTAGTCCCAGTGGCGTCAATTCAGGAAAATTAGGGGGAGGGCAAAATGATTTTTTTTTTTTAAATCTACGTGCAGTAGTTTTTTTTTTCATGAAAATTCTTAAAAGAAGGTATTTCTCACAATCTCAATCTTGTAGGGGTGGAGATAAATCTAGGAAGGGGCATAGGCCCCAACCCCCAGTTAATACCACTACCTAGTTCTCCAGAGCAAGATTTTTTTTTCTTGATAATATTCCTACTCTTATTTTAATCCTTTTGTAAAAAATAAACCTTTTTTCGTTGCCACTTGACTCACTTTTTTTCGTAATTCACTTGCCTTGCTCTTCACGCTAAGTTTTTAGCACTTTTAGAAAAAATTCTTGTTGGGGGGTCATGTTATCTCTAAAGGCATAGTTTTGGGGCCTTTCGACTATGCTGAACAGAATGGATATCTAGAAATTTTAATCGAAAGATTTTGGGAAAAAAGGATAATGGAGGGAGGCTAGTTGCCCTCCAATCTTTTGGTCACTTAAAGAGACCACTACAATTTTTAGTTTCCGTTCAAATGAGCCCTCTCTCGATGTTCTAGGACCATTGGTTGGACACGATCACCCTGGAAAAAACAACAACAAATAATGGCATTTGTCATTTTTCTTCTCGTCAAAAAAAAAAATTCCATATATTGACAGATAGGAGCTTGAAACCTTTACAGTAAGGTTCTCTGATACACTGAATCTAATGATGGGATTCATGAAAATCCTTTGATTTTTAGACGCTGTTTCCTCCCTTTTTGAAAATCCGGCAAATTTTCTTAGGCTTGTAGCCTTTTATGAGTGAAACTAATCTTAATGAACCTTATATATTTAGAATCACCATAAAAAAAAACAATTCTTTTGATATACCGTGTCTATTGATATCAAAATTCGGTTTTTCAGAATTTCGGTTACTGTTCACCGTGTCGCTTCTTACTTGCAGTTCGTTACCACGAACTATTTGATTAAAAAATCATTATCATTGTTATTTACGAAACCAGGTTCAGTGAGAATTTGAAAACGACAAGAAAACTTTAGTATTGGTAACCCTGTTTTCATGGTGACAATTTGTATTGTTTTCTGTTACAGCTTGTGCAAAAATTTCTTACTCCTTACAATCTCTACCCCTACTCCCCAGTGCAAGTCTGTAAGACACTTTACTAATTTATTGTTCGTGTCAATATATATTATTTTGAACCATAGTCATACTGTAAATATTAGTTCTATAACTGTGTCAAAGATTGATCACCTGTCTTCATCCCTAAAAAAAAAAAAAATCCTGGGTATGCCCTTGATTATAGATTTTAATTTCTGTTCGGTCTGGATTTAATTTATTCACTCACAGTCAATTCTGTTCGTATTAAGTTCAAATTGTTGTAGGATCAGTTAAAAAAAACTAACTTTTTTCACAAAAGTAGTTTTTCAAAGAAAATTATAGAGCTACATTAAACCAAAGACGATCAGAAATAAAGTCAAGCAAAAATTCAAGCATACAGTATTAATCACCATCAATAAGTAACTGAAACCAAAAAACGAACAGATAGTACCACAAAGAGGAGCAAGGCTAACACCCCCTATACCCTCTAAAGACCAGAACGTGATTTGCACTTTACTAGAAACAGTTTTACCGCCTTTGCAAGCTCATACTTGGTTTACGTATGAGGATGTAAAACACGTATATTAGTAAAAAAAAAAATATATATATAATGTTCTGGAAATTTTTGTGCCGTCGATATCAGAATTGAGAAGTTCTTTTGACATTGAAGGTCTAGTTATGGTCTTATTGAGGCTAACCTGTACTTGTTGAATGTCTCTCTAAATGTTAAGGAATACCAACAACTTCTTTTGTGTGGGTTTGTTTGCAACCCTGATTCTAATACATCAAGCAGACTGTTTTGTTTCTTTTGGAGGGGGAAGGGGTATAGATTTTTTTTTGTCCCTTGGCTTCAGTACTAGATCTCGGCAAACCTCATGATTTGATGTTTATTAACATTAAAAAACTTTCTAGGCTTTGGATAATAAGGAATTTATAGCAACGTAAAATCCCAAAAAAAAAAAAACAACCTTGAATTCAATCTGAATAAATAAATTAATGAAAATTGTCCCTATGTACCAAGCCCGTGTCAACCGACCTTCTTAACTTCTTTACCCTCTATCATTTAACATAAAACTTCTATCATTTAACATAACATCAACCCATTCCTCCTTTAAAGTACCTGCAAATTTCCCTGCTTAATCTCTTACAAAACTCGTAAAATCATCTTCTCCACCTCTGCATGCTGAGCAAAATAAGGGCCTGCTTTCAACTCACCCTTCCCAAATACTTTATCTTATCACCAAGTGGTAAAATGAAATCCTCTTTTCAATATTGTCCGCCTTAATTTCTCCTTGTTAAGCCTTGCCTTAAAATAAAATTCTATCCCTCAATGCTTTGTTTTCCTGTGATGAGAGAATGAAAACTTATTTTTGGTTCTAATCGATGGGCCTCCTGACTCCTGTTACACTCAAGCCTTACCTATATTTTTTCAATTTTATGTTTTCACAGTTATTATTGTGGATAACTAATTTGACTTCGGACCTCATTCAATGATTGTTAAAGTCGTTGGGTTAAATTCATTCGATCAAACACATAGAAGAGATTTTGTTTTATCTGTTTACTTTTTTAGCTTTACTATTCAAATCTTTTAGGTATCCAATTGTTATTTCTTTAATTTCTTATTTTTTGGGGAGTAGATCTCAATGGGAAAATTTTTGACAAGGGGCCCTAGTAAGTATGGGTTTTTTTTTTGGAGAGAATGGTCCTCATTTTTTCATGACGTCATACAGGATCAACTGACATGATAATGACGCCATCACCAGACCTTTTGTATAGCCGTGGTATTAAACCGGCATGACGTATGATCGTAAGACGTCATTTAGGCAATATATACGTGTACCTACTCAAATCACCTCATTAGTGAAAGTTTTTGAATAGCTAAATCAAGTTTACATACAGTATGTCACTCATTAAGAAAAAAGTAGTCAGTCAGTTTCATAAAAAGTATATTTTGACGGATACGGTTCTAGGAGAAGGGGCCCAAGGAAAGGTTTTTGTTGCAAAAAGACGACGCGACTATAAGAAAGTAGCTGCAAAATTTATCAAGGATAAATCCTCTTACCTCAGAAAGCTAAAAATGGGTGAATTTGTGCCAGACGAAGCTTACTTCTTGGACAAAGTAAAGGATATCGACGGATGTCTAAAAATGCTTGATTATTTTGTGGAGAGTGAGGGATGCTAGATTAGAACGGAGTATGACGAGACGTCTATGACTCTCCATGAATGTATTGAAGAATATGGAAGTCTAGATGAATCCACAGCTGCTTACGTTTCCACGCAATTAGTCAGTGCGGTCTTGAACATGGAAAATGCTGGAATTGCCTACAAAGATTTGAAGTGCGACAATGTTCTTGTGGATGATTCATACACTGTTACGATAATTGACTTTGGTTCTGCTACGTCATTGGACGACCTAAATTATTTCTGTAGTGATGGATATGTTCCTCCTGAGGTAGAAGACCATTTGTTGAATTATATGTTTGATGCAGTAACATCTTGGTCTCTTGGAGTAATTTTGGGATCAATCCTGATTGGGGCAGAATCATTTCAATTTGGTCTACTTTCGTACAGCGTTAAGAAGGTGATACTTAGAAGAATGAAAAAGTTCAGATTTTCGAATGTGGCGTGGGATTTAGTATGTAGTTGTTTGGAAGTGAAAACTGACAAGCGGCTAGAAATAAGAGAAATCATCCACAGACATCCATGGTTCCAAGAATATAGAATCGAGGTTAAAGAAGACAAGCTGAAGGAGTTGAACCCCATGAACATCAAACAGCAGAAAAGAAACACACTTTGTGATTATTCACAACTAAAAATGTTATGGAAGAATCAAGAACTTTCAGTGAGTACAAATTTGAACAAATTGCTCACGATTGCAGAAGCTAGGCATTGGAAGCAAAAATATACCAAGAACACCAGCATTTGGGAGGCAATACGGCAATGCGGCTCAACCCTTGACAAATTGAGAATGACCAAAACAGTTATTGTATAAGAAGCATGAATAGAGGAATCGCATCAAGTCTGCGAAAACAAGTGGATCGCACAAATTACCTATGTGAATTCTGGACGACCCTTTAAATCATATCATGTCAGGAATCGAATCCAAGCGTTCTAAAATTTATATTCTACCATTCTATGTTATGTTTGATACATTTTGTTCTTTGGAAATTAAGTTATATACTAAATAAAATTTACAATATTTGTTAATATTAGACATACCTTTGTTATCTTATGCAGGTTACGCAAATTCAAGGGCAAATTTGTTAAGATTATAAAATATTAGGGAAAAAATTGGATAATCTTTTCTCAAACTTACAAGATTACAAAAAAAAAAAAAAAATTATGTGTTAATTTTTGTACTAAAATTTGGTACTTACTTTTGCACTCGAAATAAGGTAAAACAAAATAGGAGAATACCCAACATGCATTTGGGAGTGCAGATTATCATACATTTTCATTTTTCCTCCCTCTTATCACACTTGTCTTTCTGTTTGTTTTACGAGAATTTCTGGGATCGGTTTCAAGTATGAAGCCCAGAACATATCTGAAAGGATTTTCAATCTGTATGATTTAAAGGTCCAAACTGAAACCGTTGAATCCGTGGCCTCCTCTATTTTAATTTCCCCCTTTTTTTTTTCTAGTATGTGCTTGCTGTTTATACATCAGGGGTTAATTGGGTAACATAAGTAGTATCCCAAGAACTACTGAGATTATTAAGTTGAAATTTTTAGGGCTACGAATATTACTACTTCTGCTCTTTCAGTTTAACTAAATCAAAAGAGTGTATCCAGGTTGTCAAAGAGTATAAACATAATTTTTTGAATGGTGTTGTTTTTTTTTTCAGGTCAATTAGAGGAAGTATAAAACTAAATTAAACAATACTATTTCTGTACAAAATAGATTATTTTATTTCTGAACATTTTTGGTTTAATGAAGTTCTTTACTTTTCTTCGAAAAACTTATTTTGTGGAAAAAGTTTTGTAAATTAATGAATAGAAAGATTGATTTGCGTTCATAAGAGTAATGTGTTTTTACTTTTATAACTTTAATAAATCAACTAATATCAACATTTTGATTACTAAATATCAGAATATGTAATACACTGACAATGCAAATTCATTTATATTTTTTCAGTAAAGTGCAAATTTGTTCTGGCCTTGGGAAGGCATAGGGGTTTTGAGCCCTACTTATGTTAATTTCTGCTCGTTTTGAGTTTGACTCGGTTATTTATTGTAATTTTTGTTCGTTTTGGGCTTCATTTATTTATCGATGCTGATTTGTGGTAGTTTCACGCTTGGTAGATTATTTGATTTTATTTTTGCTCATTTTTGGTTTAATGGAGTTCTTAACTTTTCTTTGAAAAACTTATTTTGTGGAAAGTTTTTTTTTAAATTAAAAGTGTGAAGCTACGAGCCTAAATATCTTTTGCGAAAATGTTTCACAGACTTACTTTTGAACAAAAATCACTTGTGTACGTACACATCCCACAGTAATATGCAGGGGGCGGGATGTCAAATTATACCACTGCGAGGGATTGCTTAAAAATAATCGTTTAAAAGGTAAAATATACATAGTCAGAATTCCTGTTAACCCTGCAATTTCTCTAAATGTCAGTTCAAATAGGAAGACACATCACACTTCGGCTCTGTCACATCTGTCACACTTAAAGGATCAGGAAAGCTATGTAGACAATGAAGATCAAAGTATGACCAAACATTTGACTTCCTTCATTGGGCCAAGGGTCTCACGGATTCGTGGGCTCAGTAAATACCGAGCTTTTGTCCTTTTTGGTATATTCCAAAGCACAATACCAAATAGAACTAGACTTAAGGTGCTAGGACACTGTAAAATGTAATATCAACATTTGATCATTCTTACCAACAAAAGTGGGCCTTTTGATTTTGCTCTTTTCTATGAATTTAATTCCGTAGTTGTCAACCCCTTAAAAATTCAAAAATAATATATCTCAAGAAGGATTTTTCTTAAAAAAGGATAATTTTTCAAACGTATTTAAATACACTGCGTTCTTACAGCCAACTTAATTTTGTGTTTCCTGAAATTAAATAAATGATATTAGTTTTCAAATGAACCACATGGGTAAGCTTATGTTTCATGTATATGCCCCAAAAGACAAAACCTAATACCATCTACGTCATTTTTTTTCAAAATCACAGCAAGTATAGACTACGTAATTTTGCCCCAAGAACATCTATTAATTGTTTCCTAAGTGAATAGCATTAAAAAAAAATGACTCTATATCTAACACGCTATGTTTGCCACGTATACAGTTCAGTAATTATTGCAAAATCACGCCATTGCTAAAATGTAACTAAAATGTAATGTGCCTAAAATGTAATGTAAGCTAAAATATACCTAAAATGTAAACTGGAATGTATCATAAACGAATAAAAGGTAGAACAATAAACAATTTTCGTAAGAGACAACCAAAGACAACCTAACTTGTTATATTGTTGTGCGTATTCGTGCATTTTGCATGGGGATATTGAAAGTTATTAAGATATTTGAAACTCCAACTGTACCAGAGACAACCATAATTTATCATTCTGTTGTGCATATTCGTGCTACTTGCATGACCATATTGAAAGTTATTAAGATATTTCAAACTCCAACTGTACCAGAGACAACCTAATTTATCATTATGTTGTGCATATTCATGCTACTTGCATGACCATATTGAAAGTAATTAAGATATTCCATTACCAAACTCAAATTGTACTAGAGACAACCTAATTTATCATTCTGTTGTGTGTATTTGTGCTACATGCATGATAATATTGAAGGTTATTAAGATGAAAGTTTTGTCTATTGTTTTATTTTCATTTTCTTTATGTTTTGTTTAATTTAGCTTAGTTCATTTTTTCCCGTTGATAAAGGCTTCCAGACGTGAAATCGAATATTCGGATTTCGTTATTATCTAAGGTTTGTGACTTTTTTTGTTTTTTCCACAGTTCTGTATTTAAAATATTATACTGTTTTTTCTATATTTTCGTTTGTTAAATTCTGATTCTTTAGGAGAGACTATTCAAACACAAAGGCCGTTGATTCTGAATGAGAAGTGTTTTTAAAGAACTTTTAGCGTAAAGAGCGGCAGTCGATAAAGGGACGCCCTTACAAACAGAATAATTTCTTTTCGTTTTAAGTTTTTATGCTGGTCCTTACTTTCAGTTTAAAAAGTTTTTTTTTTTTTAATTTAACAAAAGACATAGAATCAAATTGTTTTTACCATCGAATACACTAGGGACGATTATTAGGTGTTACGTTTCGAGGTACAGTAACAAAGTCTTGGCGTGTATAGGGACCAATTTTAGAAGTAACAACATAGATTAAGTTAGTTGTAGCCTTTGGAGAAGAGTCAAGCTTTTATAGATGGTGCATTTTAAAAGCAATAGCATTGATTGAGTGTCAGGAAATACAGGATAAAGCAGGATTTAAGAAGAAACAGCGTAGGCCTACTTGAGAAGGTCTAATAAGGAATTGAGTAATTTTTTTCCAAGAAAAGATTCTCCATAGGATATTTTAGATGTTTTGATGGTTTGACGACTGCAAGGCTTTGAAAGATGATTGCAATAGAAAGGTGCTTAAACACTTCACGTAATTCTATGTGAATCTAGCTGAAGATACTGTCGAATTGGCATTATACTCAGCAGAACAAAGAGGAAAACCAAATAAACTGATTGCACTAAAGGATTTAGAGAGAGAGAAAGAGAGAGAGAGAGAGAAAAGGGAGAAAAAAGAGAGAGAGGGTCCTTCCCATCAAGAATTTAACCACACCTCAAGATAAATACTTGTTTTGTAAAATTTCTAAGTTCATCATTCGCGAAAATTCGAATTTACAGCCTATTTTTGAATATGACGAATTTATTCTAGACATCAACACATGTCTATACCCCCCCCCCCCAAAAAAAAAACAGATGAGAGTAAACTTACCTAAAATGGAGAACTTCTCACTTGTTTTCAAATTTTCAACATAGCTAAGTACTAAGTCTTCAATAGTCTTAACCTTTTCTGGATCACTGTACAAGGTTCTTAAGTCTATAAAAAGGGGAGGGACACCTTTACGAAAAGAAACTTTCATATACTGATCTAAAAGTTCACGGAACTTATCTCTATGAGCATACGCAAGAGGAATTCTCTTAACTAAACTTGATTTGGGATATTGGATTTTAAGATCATTTTCATACAAGTTCAATTTATCTTCATCACTAAGGCAATTTTGACATTTTTCAGTGGCAATAAAGTACTGGCGATTTTCTTGATTTCGTTTCAGAAGTTCTCTGTATAATGCTTCAGATTCTTTAGGTTTTCCTAGCTGGTATAATATATCCGCCCTCATTTCTTTTAAAGATAACTTATCACATATCTGGTCTTCATAAGTGCTCAAATGTTCCAATACCCCTTCCAAATCTCCCGATTCCAGAATTACCAGAGCTTGATACAGAAATAGTTCACTTTGTTCATAGTCATAGTTAACCTTTGTAGTCGTTTTACTAAATTCATTTAAAATTTCTAGGCATACATCGTATTCTTTAAGCAAGTGATGAGCCATAGCATACCCTATCCATGACACTCTTTGAGCAGGTCGCAGGAGAAGAAGTTGATGACGCGTTTCTTTATATCCTTCAAGGTCTCTCAAATGTATTTGAAGTAGGGATAGATCGCGCAGAATTTGTACATTTTCTTTATCACACTTCAAAGCATTTCTATAACATCTAATAGCCTCGTCATATTTTTTATCGGCTCTTTGAAGAAGGCCATAAACATGCCAGCAAACGTGCGACTTCAGGTCATTCTTCAAGCCTAGACGGACCAGCTCATAAGCTTCTTCTTTCTTACCAAGGCAATTTAAGGTTAGACCTTTCATTGCCAGCGTTTCACCATGCTGTGAAAATTTTGGATTGGAAAGAATTTGCTTGGCAAACTTGAGTCCATTTTTATATTGCTTTTGCTCATAGCATCTGACAACTCTCTTAAAGAGAGTATTTTCTTTTGGAGGTAATGGATTACTTGAAGGCATCTTTTGATTTCTGAAAAAAAGGAAAAAATTCTAAAAAACAATTTTATTGCTAAAATAAAGTGGATATAAGAAGACAAAAATATGAGCAAACTTTCCAAGCCACAATTTATTAGTATATCTATTTTATTATTGAGCTTGCGATTTTCATCTTGTTTAATTTCTGCCTTTAAGAAACTTGGCATGGGTAAATTAAGATTTATTACACATTGTTGCTAGTATTGACGACTCATCCGAGTACCATGTCGCCAGAGGCCAACCCAGCTCTGTTTCCCCTAAATCCTTTCTGGTGACCTCTTTCGACCCAATTTAAGGATCCAAGTAAGTTTCCTGTATTTTTTTTTTAAATTGGCAGCAATGTCAAAAACATTATTTTACTTGTTTATTAAATAGCAAAAAAAAAAAAAATGCAGTAAGTACACTCTTAAAACGCATAGTGTGAGGGGGAAAGATGGTGTCCCATAGCATTCTTCACAGAGGGGGGGGGGGGGTCAAAACATGAAACATATGTTTTTAGGCAAAAGTTTTTTTACAGTTGAAAATCCCTTCCCATTGCATGTAGGCATGAAAAAGTGCTGAATAGGATAGCAATTCTGAATTCCTCCAAGAATTATAGCTTTTTCTATTACTATCCCCGGCTTAACCACGGCACAGAGGGAGAAATGTACAGTGGGAGGAAAGGATGGGTCAATAAATGCCCCCTCTAACCCTTAATATTGTCCAACAGCACAAATCCTGACAAATTGGATCGAAAAATTAATAAAAAATTAATTACTATAAGGTACAGAACCCCCAAACCAGCAGGCTTTCATTTTACCAGCCATTATCTAATCAGTGTTGTACTGCTATTTTAATGATTTACTTCTTTATTGAAAATTTTCTTAAGCCTCAGAATTTTACTGATTTCCATTTAGAAATGATCGACAACATTTCGAAACATTATTCTGACAATGGTTAAATTTAAATCAAATTTTTTGGTAGCTACTGTTGGATGCACTGGTGACCTCTAAAGCACACAATTGCGTTCTAGACCAACTTTCTTTAATATTTTAACTAAAGTAGTTGAGGTCTGTGAAAAAAATCTTCCAAAGTTTTTCAGAATCCCCATTTGATTCTCCATTCAGCAGATGATCCAAATACAACAGTGGCTACTATGACCACCACATCATATCCCATACCCCACCATATCCCTAGATCCCCAGGGCTATATCAGGTTTTAGGAGGCTAGGGGAAAGTGCTAAATGGGAATTTTAATGGCATTACTCTTTCCATTTTATTGTAGCTAGTTCAGAGAAGGAATTTTGCACCAGGATCATTTCAATTCAACTATTTCAGGACCAGGCATTTCAAAATGTGATTAGATACCCTAAAGCAGTAGCCTAGATGCAAGAGAAAAATGCAATTTACTAAAAGCACAAGCATTTTCATTAGGGTCAAATATCAATCAAACAGTTCGTGGCAACGAACTGTAAGTATGGAGCGACCCAGCTCAATGGTAACCGAAACTCTAGAGAACGGGAATTTGATACCAATAGATACATCAAAAGAATCAGATTTTAATGCTGATTTCAAATATATAAGTTTCATCAAGTTTAGTCTTACACATCAAAAGTTACGCGCCTGAGAAAATTTGGCTGATTTTCGAAAAAAGGGGGAAAGACCTCCTAAAAGTTATAGAACCTTAATGAAAATCACACCATCATATTCAGCGTGCCAGAGAACCCTACTGTAGAGGTTTCAAGCTCCTATCTACGAAAATGCGGAATTTCGCACTTTTTGCCAGAAGAAAGATCACGGATGCCTGTTTTTTTTTTCCCCCAGGGGTGATCATATCGACCCAGTGGTCCAAGAATATCGTGGGAGGGCTCATTGGAACGGAAATTAAAAGTTCTAGTGCCTTTTTTAAGTGACCAAAAAATGGAGGGCAACTAGGTCTCCTCCCATGCTCATTTTTTCCCAAAGTCACCCGATCAAAATTTTGAGATAGCCATTTTGTTCAGCATGTTCGAAAATATTATAACTATGTCTTTTAGGATGACTTAATCCCCCGAAGTCCCCAGGGGGAGGGCTGAAAGTTATAAACTTTACCCAATGTTAACATATAGTATTGGTTATTGGGAAGTATACAGACGTTTTCATGGGGGATTTTTTCTGGTAGCGGGGGGGGGGGGGTCGGGGGTTATGTGGGAGGATCTTTCCATGAAGGAAGTTTTCTTGGGGGAAGAGACAATTGCTATGAAGGGGGCGCCAGATTTCCCAGCATTATTAAAAAGAAGATAAGAAATTAAATTAAAAAAAGCAAGTTTTTCAACTGAAAGTAAGGAGCAACATCAAAACTTAAAACGAACAGAAAATATTACGTATATGATTGGGTTCACCCCTTAGTCAATACCTCGCTCTTCAAGCCAAAGATTTTTTAGTACTTTCATAGGAGCTATTTATTCTAATTAACGGCCTTTGCGATTAAGGGGTCATATTTAAAGAATTGGAACAAAATTCAAACTTTGGCTTAAAGAGCAAGGTATTGACTAGGGGGTGAACCCCCTAATATACGTATTAACAATATATGAATATAGAAGTTCGTTACATAAGTTAATTCGTAAGTTACGTAGATATTTATTACTAATATTATTACTAATAAAAACGTTCGTAAATAAAATTAAACAAGTTTCGAGAAAGCCATTTAACCAAATAAAAGTAAAATTAATATGCAAATTTTGTTTCAATTATTCACGTAGGTTTGATTTGAGCCAAAATCAAAACCTGCATTAATTCAAAAACGTTCAAAAATTAAATAAAAAAAACAAGTTTTTTTAACTGGAAGTAAGGAACGACGTTAAAACTTAAAACGAACAGAAGTTATTCCATATATGAAAGGAGCTGTCCCCTCCTCAACGCCTCGCTCTTTACGCTAAAGTTTGATTTTCTCACAACTCTATTTTTACTCTATTTTTTTAGCAATAAAAACTTTAGCGTAAAGAGCGAGGCGTTGAGGGGGACAGCCCCTTTCATATACGGAATAATTTCTGTTCGTTTTAAGTTTTAACGTCGTTCCTTAATTTCAGTTAAAAAAAAACTTTTTTTATTTAATCAGCAGAAGGAATGGCTTTTCTTTGGCTTTTTGAGAAAACAGAGACAGGTTTTCGTTCCATATCTAATTCCCTGTAAATCTTTAAGTTTTAAATAAATCTATGATTGACAAAAAACAGAAATGGTAGATTAACTACTATGTACCTTTAACTCCTCTTTTAAGAGAAACATGCCACAGAATAAATGAAATTCCGTCAAAAGAAATTACTGAGGGGCCATTAGACTGCAAACAGGAAAGATTAAGCAATATCTGTAATTGCTTAAACAATATTTTATCAATTTTGTTTTGATTCATAAATTTGACAGTGTTTCAGAGGACAGTGACACTGCGTAAGTAAACTTTGGAGGGGACTCATTCCGCTGGAAATCGGAAGTTCTAGTGCCTTTTAAGAGCCAAAAGAGATTGGAGGGAAAAGAGACCCATCCCTACTCCCTTTTTAGCTATCCATCCTCCAAAGACATCCGATCAAAATTTGAGGATGAATATTTTATTCAAAACAGTCAATAGGCTCAATAACTGCGAATTTTGGAGAAGAAATGAACCCCAGAGCACCATGGACAAGGGATGTAATTCATGTAAAGTTGCCCATTATTATGATATATATTTTGTAATTGGGAAAGAGGCCATGTTTGAACCTGGGTCACTGGTGACGCTTTAGCGTTGCCTGTAGTAAAGCACCATAACCTTTCAATATGTTATTTATTTTTATCCGTTTTTTTCCCAGAGCCACTTCATATGGAAAGAGTGATCGTAGAAACAAAGATGGGGCGCTGTTTCGATAGGAAATTGAAATTTATACTGCTCTGTTTATGTCAAAAGTGACCAGAGGAAAGCCTGCCCCACTCTCACGTCCTTCTGAGGTGCCCCCACCCACAGACATCTGATTAAAACTTCGAGATAATAATTTTTCTCAAAATAGTCTAGAGTAAAATAACTATGCTTCTGGGGATGATATGAGCCCCCAAAGACCATAGAAGACCATGGGGTGAGGGCTGTGAATAATGAAGTTGCGTCGGTTAACATAAAGGGTTTGTTATTGGGAAAGAGGGACATGTTTGTTCAGCATTTTGGGTCTCCAAAAATGCTCAGGATATTAAGATAAACCTTCCAAAAAATGTTGAGGGGGGATTTTTAATAAAATCAAAACACATCGTGTGCCTGCTGGTTGTCAAAACTGGCGTATCAGCAATATCTTGGAAGCGTCTGAGGATAATAAGTTGAAGAATTTAGGGCATGACGAGGGGAATGCAAAAAAGAGACACGAGAGCAATCAGTCCCCCGAGTCCTTTTTAGATGCACCTCCTCCCTTAACGCTCATCGAACTTCTGAGATAGCCATTATTCTCAAAATAGTCAGAGGGTTTAATGTCTATGCCCCTGGAGATGACATGATCGCCCACAGCCCCTGGGAAAAGGGTTGAAAATTATGCAACTCGATCATTGTTTACGAAAAGACTGAGGTATTAAAGTAAAACAGAAATCTTTATACAGAACAGTTCTAGGGACAAAAGATTGCGGTTTGGCAACAACTGGCTCCAAATTGACAAAAAGACTATTTTCTTATATTCAGAGCCATTTGCTAACAGTGACCTTTTCGTAGGGACTAATCAAGAAAATAGACTCGCACGGAATTTGCACTGTTCAATCCCCATTTCCCCTGCTTCTATGAGGGTTAACCATTGTGCTAAAAGTTTTTGCAAGTCTTAAAGGCCATCCTTGTAAAAAGTGATACATTACAATGACCAGTTCTGCAATATCATCACTGAGTATCTTTAGACCTTTATGACATGCATTATTCCCAGCATCCAGGTTGCAAGTGCCAATATCCTAAAAGATACTTTCCTGTGTCTTCTTGTTTTTAGTTCATCAGTCAATTTGAAAAGTTTTTTGTTAACACAAGACCCATCGCGGCTCAAGATAATCATTTGTTGCAGCTGAACAGCAGAACCATTCATTACCATAACCCTTTCATGTCTGAATTATGAAATATGGTTGGCAGTTGGCAGAGTTCAAACAATGCTTCAGAATACATTTTTATGACTGAATTAGGTAAAACCACAAAAGAAAAAAATTCTTTCACTTTAGAAATGAAATGGCACAGTGGTGCCATGTGGAACTATGTAGCAGTAATCTTCCATCATTTAATATGCCACTCTTTGAAGAAATTTGTTTGAGAAATAAAAAATGACTATATGTCATATTTAATACATCTTATTGTGGTATGGAAGTTGATACACTGTCGGTATTCAATTTTTGTTAACTTGGAAAATCGGGTAGTGGCTCCAGTCCTCAGCTCTAAAATGAACAGCAGGTGGAAAATTTAATCTTTGATTCTTAGAGATTCTTGGAGATTCATAGATTCTAGATTGTTCTTAGGACAAAATTGTATTTCTTAGAGGTTTTCCCTACACCCTTATCTTTTCAACAGCCAAGAAAGAAAACCAACTGATGCTTTATATCGGATATTTTAGGATATGCTTGGCAAGCTGTGCCACAAAATCAGAAGATATTCCAATTTTAGAGTTCTCAGCAGTATCCATGTCTATGGGGTCCAGGGTATTCCCCCTGGAAAATTGTCCCCAAATGTAAAATTCAGCAGTCAAAGGGATAGCAACACAGATAAAAATAACAAGAAAAAGCACATAACTGTACATCAGCTATTATTAAGGAGGGGTGGTTGGCCATTGAGTTAGCACTGGGAATGCCGGCTGGCTAAATAAATGCATTTTAACACCCAAATTGTCTAAATCTTCATGGGCCTTCAGATAAATATAGTGAGGTGCGTGTGTGTGTGAGGGGGGGGGGGGATGGAAATTAGTCTCATCTCTCTTCATTTAGAGCAGTGATTCCCAAAGTGGTCCAAGTGAACTCCTAGAGGTCTATTGATTTATAATTACAAGGGACAGCCTCAATGAAAAAAAAAAAAAAAAAAAAAAAAAAAAAAAAAAAAAAAAAAAAAAAAAAAAAAAAAAAAACAACAACCAAACAAAGGATGTTATTTTAGCTTATCCTGGAAAACGGAAATATATGAAGCAAAATATTAGTCATTAGAAATTTTCCCAGTTTTAAACTTATCACAGGTAGAATGATTTGATGAAGGTATTCAAATATACGTTCAACATTTAGTTACCCTGAATGATGACTTCAGAGTCAGATTTGAAGAAATTCTGTTAATGCAAACACCACTATGGATCATAAATCCATTTGATGAAACAGAAGTGAAGAATGTGATACTACAAGAGGAGCTACTTGAGCTTAGCACTTAGGAGGATCTGAAGGCCAAATTTAAAAGAGGGTATCAAACATTTTGGTTATAGGCAGAAATAAACATAAAGTGCTCTGGATTCATTGGAACTGTAAGAAAGCTTTTGGTAGCATTTCCACCATCATATTTTGCCGATAAAAGTTTTAGTTTTGTTACAAACCTTTTGACCAATAAAAAGCAGATTGAATATCACAGAACCAGGAGAATTGTGATTATTCCTAAAAAACTGAAGCCAAATATTGATAATTTGCAGTCAATCCATCAAGCACACCTCTCCCATTAAAATTATGACTATTTTTGATTGGCATTGTAGAAGTTGCATTACATTATTGATGTTTAATCTTAATTATGTTACAACTGCTATCATATTGCAATGTGATATGAATACAATAATAGTTAGTAGTGTAATAATTGAGTATCTGAATAAATACAACACAGGAAAATGTACTATTTTTCTTTTTATTTTTGCCATTCCAAATGGGGAGTTTTCTAAATAAGATAAGTGAGAATTTGTTGGTTTCTTGTGCTTATGAGTAGATTTAAAAAAAAGGAAAGTTGGTTGGAATTACTTTTTTGGCTGGCCAACTTTACTTTTTCAACACCCACGCACAGCACAATCAATTGATTAATCAACCAATCAATCTTCACTTTCTTTTTCAAAAACTGTTAACTTGTGGTTGGAACTCAGCCAGAAGAATACCTCCTGATTTCCAGGAATATTTCTGGATTACACCATTATTATTGGTGAGGGGGGGGGGGGTAATAGTGCTCTTCCTATTCAGAAAATCTTTTCTATATTGCATTAAATATTAAATCCACTTGCCAACCAGCACATAGATAGAAAAGGCCAAATGAAGCATCATGAGCCTCGCTAGCAAATTCCTTGGGGGAGGGAGATTCTACTGGGAGCTTTGTTTTCAGTGACTTAAAATGCTAATGTTTCTATTTTCCTATTGATATGCAATGTATCAATGTATTGAAACATAAGTATTTAAGTACCAGAGAGCCCTGTTGTAGAGATAACGATGGCTTTGGCTGCATAGAAGATCAAAAGTCAAGCAGCATTTCAATCCATATGAGCAATAATACCTCTCTCTGTCAACAGGAAATTCTGTAATAAAATAAAAATACCATCAAGTCATCAAAATTCTTGACTAAATATTCAAATTTTGTCCAAAATAAGAACAACTGCTGAAACATAAGGGCTGTTGAATTGGAATAACAAGCTTTTTGATAGCACTAAAAAGCTTTAACAAAACGACCAGGGTATTAAGGGGGGGGGGGAATTACTCCTATATGGAATAATTTCTGTTCATTTTAAGCTTTAGTTCTGCTCCTTACTTCCAGTTGAAAAATATGTTTATTTTTTTCATTTTATCCTTTGTGATTTATTTTTATACTTTATTTGTGTTAATTCTTTTTTTCGTGTTTTCGGGAGATGGGGCTTGAGTGATAATAGCAAGGTAAGATAAAGATAAAAATTATCACCTCTGTTCCTGCTTCTGTTCCTGCTGTTCCTGCAATAGCAAGGTAAGATAAAGATAAAAATTATCACCTCTGTTCCTGCTTCAAACTTCATATTTCAAGTCCACAAATTGATAGTCAATTTATGGTGAAAGTGCACTTGATTTTAGTTTTTTGAAGTCAACTCTTAAACATACAAGTCATTTTTATTCTTTTTTGCTAATAAATAAAAGATGTGCGCCCTAATCCACAATGTACCATATCTTATCCCAGTATAGTCTCCAAAGTCTCCTGGACTTAGATTATGATGATGACTTCAGCATCCTAGAGGAAAGTGTGAGCAAAATGAATGAACTTTTAGAGGTTTTGCGAGTTCAGGGGGCTAGAATAGGTTTGAAAATTAATGTTAAGAAAACTAAGTCACTAAGGCTAGTAATAAGTGAAGATGAAAAGATGACGTTGGGTAATGAAAAGATTGATCAGGTGGGAAACTTCACTTAACTTGGTAGTATTATTAGTAAAGATGGTAGGAGCAGTGAAGATGTTGAAAGTAGAATAGCCAAGGCTCAGGGTGTTTTTTCACAGTTAAGAACAGTTTGGAAGAATAAAAAGATAAGTCTGCAAACCAAGATTAGAATATTAGAAGCTATAGTGATGACAGTAGTCAAATATGGAAAAGCGGATGGGCGCTCTGAAGCATGGGCGCTCGAAAAGCGGATGAAGATTTACTAGATGTTTTCCAGAGAAATTGCTTAAGGATTGTACTGGGTACCCGGCTGACTGAACGTATTTCAAACAATAGGCGGTATGAAAAATGCGGTTCAATACCGCTCTCTAGGGCTATAATGAAAGAAAGGTTGAGGTGGCTAGGGTTGTGCGGAAGAAGGATGACCGATTGCCGAAGATTGTTCTTTTCCGCCAACCGTCTAGGGATAAACGGAAAGCAGGTCATCCTCGTCTGGGGTGGGAGGATGTCATAAAGAAAGATTTAAAGGAAATGGGAACTTCGTGGGAAGGTGTACAAAGGGAGCCTTGGAATAGATTGGGATGGAGGAGAAGCGTGCGTAGCTGTGTTGGCCTCAGGCGGCTTGGTGCTGTGGTGAGTTGTTAGTAGTAGTAGTTATCGCAGTATGTACCACCCCTGGTATTTAGTGGAGCAACTGGTATATGCAGGGACGCCCCCCTTTTTTTCAGAGAACTAAAAAATCAGAAAAAAAAACCCATTCTATTCTCCTGATAATGGGCTTTCATTTGAGTTATATACCAGTTCTTTAGTCAACCACTTGATATGCTTTTTTGTATTTAAAAATAACTCTCCTGGTACATACCACTCTCCCCTACTAATATAGACAAATAAATAAACCTTAAAACAGTTAAAAATTGAATTGAATGTACATGTCAATTAAAATTAATAGAAATTACTCCAAAAAGGAGTTTGGCTACTGCCCTTTTCCTCCTCCCCTAACCATAAAACACTGAAACTTGCTGCATCATTTATGCTTCACTGAAAACGAAATATATTAGAAATATTCACTACAACCAGGAGTTTTGCTACTGCCCCCTTTCCTAACTATACAAGTCAAAAGCTTGTTGCATCATTTGTATCTTATGGAAAACTATATATTAATATTCAACACTGTAATTTCGTTTTTCAAACATTGACAAAAAATAAATATAAATCACTATAATAATCAAGACGACTGGAAAGAACTAATGAAAATAAACTAAAGATTTGATATATAATAATATTAATTCTTAGAAACTTAGTAATTCCAAATTTTATTTCACTGCAATTTCTATTTTCTATTTAGTATTGTAAATATAAGGAAAATATCCATATTATATTTTGTTTTCAGTAAAGCGCAAATGATGCAATAGGTTTTAGTCTTTTACAGTTAGAGAAGGGGGAAAAGGGCAGTAGCCGAACCCCTTTTTTAGTAGCCAAACCCCAAAATTTTGATAAATATTGATGAGAAGGGGCATCTAAAAAGGGCAGGGGGGGGTTTGTAGTCCTCTGATCACTTCTCAATATTGCCCTCATATGCTGTTCAACTTAATACCCTTAGTTGTTCCTTAGATATTGCTGATATGTCCTTTAGACAGCCAACACAAACATAAAGTTTTTATTATGTTTGACATTCCTCACCAAAGCTGTGGTAAGTCATATCATTCCCACAGGCATAATTATTTGACCTATAGACTATTTTGAACAAGATAGCTATTTCAAAATTTTTACTGAGTATTTTTGGAGAGAGGGTAGCTAAAGAAGGATTGGAAGGGGGGCTGGCAGCCGTCCAACCGCTTTAAAATGCCACACTTAACATGTTCTAAAAGTTTCAACTTAATACCCTCAACCTTTCTTAAGATATTGCAGATTCAGTTTTTATTAAACTGGATGTGCATAGTACCTTTTTATTTAGTTTAAGATATCTCTCAACATTCTCCAAACTTCCACCTTAATACCCTTGGGCTTTTTGGATATACCCAGGATCAAAACTTTCTCCTTTTTCTAATGATAAATCCTGCATGTAAACAATTTATGAATTGCTTAATTTACAATCCTTGCCCAAGGGCTGTGGGGGGTATGGTATCCCTGGAAACATAGGTATTACACTGTTTGACTAGTTTGAACCAAGTGATAGCTACAAAATTTTCAAACATTTTGAGGAGAGAGGGCACATAAAAAGGGCAAGGAGGGGGAGGGACTGGTTGCCCTACAATCTCTCAACATCCCCTCAACATATCTTGAGAGTTTCAACTATACCCTCAGCCATTCTTTAGATATTGCTAGTATTCCCTTTATCAATCAGCACGGCATAATTGAGTCCACCACACTTTCTTCAATACCAATTGCCTTCAGTTTCAACTGGAGCCTTTGATGACAGACTTTACTGAAGGCTTTAGCAAAGTCTAGCAGAACCATATCAACTGGGAGACTTTAGTTAAGGAGCTCAGTTATGCAATTATACAAGTCAATCAGCTTTGTTTCAACTTATCTAAATCGTCGGAATCCGTGCTGGTGTTTTGATAGAAGGATATTTGTGGCCAAATTTTTGAGAACAGCAGCATTTGTAATGCCTTCTAGGATTTCCCCAACAGCAGAGGTAATACTAATTGGCCAATAATTGGGAGCTTTGGTCTTGTCACCTCCTTTGTGTATTGGTGAGATATGGGCAACTTTCCAGTCCAAAAGTATGAGTTTGGCATCAATAGACTTTTGGAAGAGCCTTGAGAGTGGCAGTGCTAATTGGGCATGAGCTTACTTTAAGAGTTGTGGATGAATCTGGATGCTATCTGGCCCAACAGAATTATTTAGATTAAGCTTTTTAAGCTGAAATTCAAGCTCAGCCTTATCCACTATTGATTGAAAGAAAAACTTTCCGAAAAATAAGCTTTTCAAAGAAAAGTAAAGACCATTTTAAACTTAAGCTCAGCAGATACAAATACCTGTTTAAATTAAAACTCAAAACGACCAGAAATTACTATTAAAGAATAAATGAAACCCAAAACGAACAGAAATTAAATAAACAATCATAGCAAAAACATACAACAAGTAATAATATAAATGAATAAATAGATCTTAAAGCGAGTAATGCTTACATTGAATATGAAAATCAAGCTTAAAACGAAAAAATATTTTTTTGCTATTGAAGTATAAATGTATATTGAAGTATAAACACCCCAGGGCCCTGGGAGTTGTGTCGACCCAGGAGTTTTAATATCTGATGTGTGAACTATTTTTAACAAAATACTCACTTCAAATTTTTACCGGATGGGTTTATCCATCCAATAAACCCAAAGGCGTGGAGGGCGGGAGGGGCTAGTTGCCTCCGATCTTTTTTACTCTGAGAAAATGAACTAGAACTTTTAATCTCCATTCAAATGAGCCCTCTCTGAAGTTTATACAAGCATCCCTTTCATAAGAACCATATACAGCCCCAGGACATAGCTTAAAATGCCTGCCCCTTGGGCCATGGGGGGTTGTGTCGACACCAGAGTTTTTGTTATCTGTCCTTTGAACTACTTTTAAAAATGCCTATCTCAAAATCTGTATCCAATGGGTTTGGGGAAAACAGGGCGTGGGTGGGGGGGGGGGCTAGGACCCTCCGGTCTCTTTGACTCTTAAAAATTGAACTGGAATTTTCAATTTCCATTCAAATCAGCCTTCTCTGAAGTTTATACAAGCATCCCTTCCATAAGAACCATATTTACCCCCAAGGCATAGCTTGCAACGCCTGCCCCCGGGCCCTGGGTGGTTGTGTTGACACCAGTGTTTTCTGTTATGTGACCTTCTAACTATTTTTAACAAAGTGGCCATCTCAACAATTTTTATTGGATGCATTTGAGAGAAAAGGGGCGTGGGGGATAGTTGCCTTCTGATCTCTTTTGCCTCTTAAAAACTGAACTAGAACTTTCAATTTCCAATCAAATGAGTCCTCTCTGAAGTTTATACCAGCATCCCTTCCATATCAGCTATATATGCCTCCCCCCCTCGGAGTAACTTACAACGCATATTCCAGACCCTGAAGGATTGTGTTGACCCTGGAGTTTTCGTTGCATGATCTGGAAAAAAAAATGGCTCTCTCAAAGTTCTTATCGGATGGGTTTGAGGAAAATAGGGCATGGAAAGTGGGGGCTAGTTGCCCTCCAATCTCTTTTGACTCTTAAAAAGTGAATGAGAACTTTCAATTTTTAATGATATGAGTTCTGTACAAAGTTTATACAAGCATCCCTTCCATAAGAACTATATATGCCCCCAGAACATTACTTACAACGCCTGCCTCCAGGCCCTGGGGGGGGGGGGTTGCGTTGACACAGCAGTTTTTCATATCTGACCTTTGAACTATTTTTTAACGAAATGTCCATACATAAAGCAGTTTTGGTTATATGATCTTTGAACTATTTTTAACAAAATAGCTACCTCAAATTTTTTATCAGATGTATTTGGGGGAGGAGGGCTTGGAGTGAGGGGCTAGTTGCCCTCCAGTCACTTTTGACTCTTAAAAATGGCACTAGAACTCTCAATTTCCAATCAAATGAGCCCCCTTTGAAGTTTATACAATGACCCCTTCTATATGAAGTGCCTCTGGAAAAAAAAATGAGTGTGGGGGGAGGCTAGTTGCCCTCCAATCACTTTTGACTCTTAAAAAGGGAAATACAACTTTCAATTTCTAATCAAATGAGCCCTGTATGAAGTTTATACAAGCGTCCCTTCCATTCAAATCAGCCCTCTCTGAAGTTTATACAAGTATCCCTTCCATAAGAACCATATATACCCCCAGGGCATAACTTGCAACGCCTGCCCCCGGGCCCTGGGTGGTTGTGTTGAAACCAGTGTTTTTTATGTGACCTTTGAACTATTTTTAACAGAATGGCCATCCATTTTGTTAAAAATATTCAAAATGGCATCCAGTCAAATGAGCCCTCTATGAAGTTTATACAAGCGTCCCTTCCATAACAACCATATATGCCCCCAGGGCATAACTTACAGTGCCAACCCCCGGGCACTGGGGGGCTGTGTCCACACCGGAATTTTTGTTATCTGAATTTTGAGCTATTTTTAACAAAATGACTATCTCAAAATTTTTATCTGATACATTTAGGGTGTGGAGGGGGAGCTAGTTACCCTCTGATCTCTTTTGACTCGTAAAAAGTGAATGAGAACTTTCAATTTCCAATCAAATGAGCCCTCTCCGAAGTTTATACAAGCATCTCTTCCTTAAGAACTATATATGCCCCCAGAGCATTACTTAAAACGCCTGCCTCCATGCCCTGGGGGGTTGCGTTAACGCAGGAATTTTTCTTATCTGACCTTTGAACTATTTTTAACAAAATGGCTACCTCAAATTTTTTATCAGATGCATTTGGGGAAAAAGGACTTGGGGGGAGGGGCTAGTTGCCCTCCAATCGCTTTTGACTCTTAAAAAGGGCACTAGGACTCTCGATTTCCCATCAAATGAGCCCCCTTTGAAGTTATACAATGAACCTTTCTATATAAAGTGCCTCTGGGAAAAAAATTGAGTGTGGGGAGAGGCTAGTTGCCCTCTAATCACTTATGACTCTTAAAAATAAATTACAACTTTCAATTTCCAATTAAATGAGCCCTCTATGAAGTTTATACAAGCGTCCCTTCCATAACAACCATATATAACCCCAGGGCATAACTTACAATGCCTACCCCCGGGCACTGGGGGGCTGTGTCCACACTGGAGTTTTTGTTATCTGAATTTTGAGCTATTTTTAACAAAATGTCTATCTCAAAAATTTTATCTGATGCATTTAGGGTGTGGAGGGGGGAGGGAGCTAGTTGCCCTTCGATCTCTTTTGACTCTTAAAAAGTGAATGAGAACTTCAATTTCCAATCAAATGAGCCCTCTCCAAAGTTTATACAAGCATCCCTTCCATAAGAACTATATATACCCCCAGAGCATTACTTACAACACCCGTCTCTAGGCCCTGGGGGTGTTGCGTTGACACATGAGTTTTTCTTATCTGACCCTTGAACTATTTTAATGAAAGGGCTATTTTAAAATTTTTATTGGATGGGCTTGGGGAAAAAAGGGTGTGTGTGCGTGGGGGGGGGGGAAGGCTAGTTACCCTCGGATATCTTTTGACTCTTAAAAAGTGAACTAGAACTTTCAATTTCCGATCAAATGAGCCCTCTCTGAAGTTTATACGAACGTCCCATTCATAAGAACCATATATGCCCCCAGGACAACATTTGCAACACCTACCCCCCAGGCCCTAGGGGGTTGTGTTGACACAGGAGTTTTTGTTATCTAATTTTTGAACAATTTTTAAAAAACTGGCTATCTCAAAATTTGTAGCAGATGGGTTTGGAGGAAAAGGGCATGGGAGGGGGGCTAGTTGCCCTTAAATCTCTTGACTCTTAAAAAGAGAACTAGAACTTTCAATTTCCAATCAAATGAGCCCTCTAAGAATTTTATACGAGCATCCCTTTCATAAGAACCATACATGCCTTTAGGGCATAACTTAGAACGCCTTCCCCCAGGCCCTAGGGGGTTGTATTGACACCCGAGTTGTATCTGACCTTTGAACTATGTTTAACAAAAAGTTTATCTCAAAATTTTCATCAGATGGGTTTGGAAAAAGAAGGCGTGGGGGGCTAGTTGCCCTCAGATCTCTCTTGACTCTTAAAAAGTGAACTACAACTTTCAGTTTCCAATCAAATGAGCCCTTTCTGAAGTTTATATGAGCATCCCTTTCATAAGAACCATATATGCCCCAGGGCATAGCTTACAACGCCTGCCCTCCGGCCCTGGGGGATTGTGTTGAAATCTGAGTTTTTGTTTTCTGACTTTTGAAATATTTCTAACTTAATGGCGATCTCAAAATTTTTATCGGATGTATTTGAGGAAAAGGGGCCGTGGGAGGGGGGGGGGGGCTAGTTACTCTCCAATCTTTTTTGACTTTCAAAAACTGAACTACAACTTTCAATTTCTAATGAAATGAGCCATCTCTGAAGTTTTTATAAGCATCCCTTCCATAAAAACCATATATTCCCCCAGGGCATAACTTACAATGCCTGCCCTCAGGCCCTGGGGGGCTGTGATGAACCCAGAGGTCTCTGAACTATCTCTTAAAAATGGCTATCTCAAAGTTCTTATTGGATGGGTTTGAGGAAAGAGGGTATGGAGGGGGAGGGGGGCTAGGTGTCCTCCAATCTCTTTTGAATCTTAAAAAATCAACTAGAACTTTCAATTTCCAATCAAATGAGCCCTCTTTGAAGTTTATACAAGCATCCCTTCCATAAGAACCATATATGCCCCCAGGGCATAACTTACAACGCCTGCCCGCAGGCCCTGGGGGTTGTGTTGACATTAAAATTTTTAATATGATCTTTGAACTATTTTTTACAAAATAGCAATCTCAAAATCTTTAGCCAATGTATTTGGGAAAAAAACGCGTGGGGGGGGGAGGGCTGGTTACCCTCTGGTAATTTTTTATGCTTCAAAAGTGAACTAGAACTTTCAATTTCCAATCAAATGAGCCCTCTCTGAAGTTTATACAAGCATCCCTTCCATAAGAACCATATATGCCCCCAGGGCATAACTTAAAACCATTGCCCTGAAGACTGTGGGGGGAGCGTTCTGCTCAAAGATATAATTTCCAGAACTTTCAACTACATTGAACAAAATGGCTATCTCAATATTTTGATTGGATGTGTTTGGGGAAATGGTGGGCATGGAAGGAGTGTTAGTTGCCTTCTGATCCCTTTCGAATATTAAAAAGGGCACTAGCCCTTTGAATTTCTAATCAAATGAGCCCTTTTTGAAGTTTGTACAACGAAGCTTTCTATAAAAACCTTATATACCCCCAGGGCATTACTTACAACCCTTTTCCTGGGACTGTGGGGGGAGTGTCCTCCTCAAAAATATAATTTCTATCTGGAAATCAATTATGTAGAAAAAAATTGCTATCTCAAATTTTGATTGGATGGATTTGAGGAAATGGTGGGTGTGGAAGGGGTGTTAGATGCCCTCTGATCACTTTTGACTCTTATAAAGCTTACTAGAACTCTCGATTTCCAATCAAATGAGTGCCTTTGAAGTTTATATGATGACCCCTTCCATATGAAGTGTCTCTGGGAAAAAATTATAATAATAAAACATTGGAGCCATATGGTCTTTACTATAAGCAACACTATAGCATTGCCTCTGATTACTGGAGGCACTTGAGCATTAATTATGTAGTGTGGTGTGGTTGGGAGGGGGTCAGTGTCTCCAGGTGTGAATGCTGATGTAAATTGGTGATTCAAGGCATTAGCAATTTTTGGGGATTCCATTACAAATCAGCTCAGTAACTGTTTGCCTACCAGGCTTATGTGCAGAGGCGTTTTCCAGAACTTCTTGGGGTGGGTTTTAGAGGTTGCCACAATGGCCTCTTTGTAATTCTCATCAATTTTCTGGACAGTGCTTGAGCAATGTTCCTTGCAGCTTTGAACTTAATTAGGTAGTCAGCCCTATGTGGGTTCTGGTTTATGAGCTTTGACAGTTTCTTTTTCTTGTTCCTGGCAATTTTCGGTCATAAAGGGGATAGTTCTTCATCTGTGTCTCCATGTAATAGTTCTGTTTTATTGACAGTGTCCAACAACACATTTATCAATTCAACAAATGACCAATCACACTGACTGAGTTCATGCCTGATTTGACTGTACTTTGTAGACACATGTTTAGTTAGATTTGTTGTCTTTGGGTACAATCAAAATGGCATTTTATTGCAATGTGGTCAGTATTTCCAAATAGGGTTGTGATTCTATGTTAATGAGTGACTCAGGTTCATTTATTAAAATGAGATCAAGAAGTGAAGGATTTTGTCCTTCTTGAAATCTTGTTGGAAATGTCACCACCTGGAATAGCAAGTGTTCCTCTAAGCAGTCCAGAAAAGACTGTGTTACTGTATTGCTTGTGTGGCCATATCCCTGAGCCCACTCAATCACAGGTAAGTTGAAGTTGCCAAGTATGAATAAACTCGAATAATTTTGAGCAACACTATCCATAGACTGATGAATAGACAAGAGTGAGTCCTCCATACTTGTTGAAGTAAGAGTCCTGTAAAGACAAGTAAGTGCAATGGGACCCCCAGACAGATTAATAGATATCCAAATTTGTTCTACCCGTGGCTCATAATATAACTTAATGTCACTTATGCCTACCTGTATCTTATTGCATACATATATTGCAATACTATCATACTTTTTTGTGTTCTTTAAATGCATATGAATATGATAACATTCACATGACTTTTTTTTTCTTTTTTTTTTAATGAAGGCTCTAAAGTAAATGTCCTGCCTATGATCCACCAAAATATTGTCATGCTCCATCAGTGGGGCAAGTGCCCCAAGTTGAGAATCGCACCCAAGGATCTTAATTCTCTTGATTAGCAGCTACCACAGCAACCATCATTTACTAGGTTGCAGCTACTGCTGCAACAACAATTAAAACTATTTTTAAAAATTATTTTTTGTAAACACACAAGAAACTATATGTGTGGAAATTCCTTTAATATGAACCATTAAGAAGCTTTCTATAATGTTTCAGTGCCCTGCTAGTTGCAGAGAAGAAAGAAGACACTTTTGATGCAAAATATTGTGGTGGCAGCAGATTCCCTTGTTATTCAAGCCAATGGATTTTTCTTGCTGTTCAAGCTAAGGGACTGTAAGTTGCCTTTACAGAGTCATCAGACAAGGCAATTCTAATGGTGTACTTTATGTTTTGATCTGATACTATTTTTAGGAGACTTGGGAGTACAGTGCTATTTAATAGTACGGTAGTGAAAAAAAAGCAAAGGGGAGATAAATAAAAACAACCAGTTAGCCAGTCTTGCTGCTTTAATATAGCACATAGCTAAAACAGAAAATAGCTATGAAATAGAAATAAGAAGGTATTTTTCAAAATCTAAAGGGGAGGCATTTTCCCCTCCCCCCTAATTAGTGTACCTGTTATAGTCAGTGTGAAGTGTTAAAAATTATCTCATAAATCCTGAGTTTTGAGATTGCTTTGCAGCATTTAGTTATAATGGATTGGTCTATAAACTTGACGTTTTTAATTTCTGTAGTTAATTAGTTCTTTAGTGCTCAAAACTGAAAATCAAACTGCATTACCTAGAACAAGGAAAATACTCTGTCCATATTATTACCTATTCTCAATAACTCCATCATTCTATTTATCAAATTTATTGATTTTACTAATCTAGAGATTGATTTGGTAATTGCTGCATTTATACAGCAACAAGGTTTTGACAGTGTTTGTCATTTCAGTGTTTTATTCTTCTGTGATTCATATTATGATTATGTTAATTTTATTCTTCTTGCTTACTGAATTGACAAATGAGGCAGTATAACTACAGTGCTTGGGATTACAATTTCATTGAATTGCCAAAAATATTGTAGGGTGACAAGCCCGCCCACAGTACATGATAAAACTTGGGATAAGGTCAAGATTATGACTGATTGGACCCAATAGTTTCTTTCAGTGATAGTACCATGTCTCTGACCAATCTTCGTCTCTTCTCTTTGATCTGTTTAAATAGTCTTGTCATGCTGATCAACTAAAAGAGCTAGGGTCAGCTAAAGAAAGCAATCATTGTAGGAATCAGAGGCAACGCTGTAGCGTTGCCTATAGTAAAGGCAATACGGCTCCAATGTTTTATTATCTATTAATTTTTTTTTTCCCAGAGGCACTTCATACGGAAGGGGTCGTCGTAGAAACTTCAAAAAAGGCTCATTCGATTAGAAATTCAAAGGGCTATTGCCCTTTTTAATAGTCAAAGGTGATTGGAGGGCAACTAGCCCCCCTCCCCCACGCCCATCATTCCCCCAAACACATCCAAATAAAATTTTGAGATAGCCATTTTGTTCAGCGTAGTTGATTTCCAGATAGAAAACATGTTTTTGAGGAGGACACTCCCCCACAACCCTCAAGGCAAGGGTTTTAAGTTATACCCTGGGGGCATATCAGGTTTTTATAGAAGTCGTTGTCGTAGAAACTTCAGAAAAGGCTTATTCGATTGGAAATTCAAAGGGCTAGTGCCCTTTTTAATAGTCGAAAGGGATTGGAGGGCAACTAGCCCCCCCGCCCCACGCCCATCATTCCCCTAAACATATCCAATCAAAATTTTGAGATAGCCATTTTGTTCAGCGTAGTTGATTTTCAGATAGAAAATATGTTTTTGAGGAGGACACTCCCCCACAACCCTCAAGGCAAGGGTTTTAAGTTATACCCTGGGGGCATATAAGGTTTTTTATAGAAGGCTGTGTCGTAGAAACTTCAAAAAAGGCTTATTCGATTTGAAATTCAAAGGGCTAGTGCCCTTTTTAATAGTCGAAAGTGATTTGAGGGCAACTAACCCCCCTCTCACGCCCACCTTTTCCCCAAACACATACAATTAAAATTTTGAGACAGCCATTTTATTAAACTTAGTTTTAAGTTCTGTAAATTAGGTCTTTGAGGATGACAACTCCCCCACAGCCCTCAGGGCAAGGGTTGTAATTTAAGGATTCTCCGAATCCTTCATATTATTTCTTATGGAAGGGATGCTCGTATAAACTTTAGAGAGGGCTTATTTGATTGGAAATTGAAAGTTCTTGTTCACTTTTTAAGAGTCAAAAGAGATTGGAGGGCAACTAGCTACCCCCACCATAACATAGTCTAAAGTAATGTAATTTACTTAATTAACGCAAGATTGCGTTAATTAAACTTGCTCCTAACGCAAGTTTATCAGATCAACCTATTTTGCGCCCCCTAAAAAATCCTGGATCCGCCCCTGGTGTAAGGGCACTATAACTTTTAATTTGTAATTCAATGAACCCCGTTCCAAAGTTTATGCGACCACCTTTTCCACATAAAGTGCCCCTGGAAAAATAAATTTTTATTTATTTTATGAATATCCGAAATTATCTGAGGGGAATATGTTTGGGGGAGCATATTCCACGGCTGGGAAATTTCTGCTGGGTGGAATTTAACGCGGGGGAATTATCAGCAGGAAAAGAAAACGTCCTTGGAGGGGGGAAGAATTTCCCAGGGGGTGAGTTTGCCAAATGTGAATTATTCAGGGAGGGGACGAAAATACATACTTAGCAATAAATGCTAAATTATTGTGGCACAAAATATCCGAAAAATGGTCTAATCAAAAAGATCCTGTTGTTTCTACATCAACAAATGGAATAACCTAGCTACTGTTTTTAGAAGCTATAATTTCGATCCATTCATTGTTGCGTGAAAAAATCAGGTTTGATTTTTCAGAGGCAGGTAATTAAGCTGTCTATAGCAAAGGTCATAAGGCTTCAGTATATTATTATTACCAATTAAAAAAACCTTACATAAAAATAAGTTTTGTAAGAAGAGTAAAGAGCCATATTGAACTCAGGACCAGCAGAAATTAATTCCTATTATAGTTAAAACTCAAAAAGACCAGAAATTACTGTTAAAGAATAAACAAAACCCCGAACAAACAGAAATTAAAATTAACTATCTTACAAACAAAAAGATAACTGGTGCAAATATAAATAAATGAATAAATCTTATATAGCTTCAATATTTTTTATTATTTTCTCCACAGAGCTGCTTTATATGCAAGGGTTAAAAATAGTTGAAAGGTTAAGTAACAAAACTCTGGCGTCGACAAAACCCCCCAGGGCCCGGGGGCAGGAAGGGATTCTCGTATAAACTATAGAGGGGGCTCATTTGATTGGAAATTGGAAGTTCTAGTCCAGCTCTTAAGAGTCAAAATTGATCGAAGGGCAAATAACCCCCCACGCCCTTTTCTCCACCCCTTCCTTTGAACTAATTCTGTTTATACCTGAAGGCCCAATGAGAGTTAGAATGTTTTGGTATTAAAACACACCTATTAGGCATCTGCTCTCCTCCCTAACAAGGAAAGAAACGGAGAGTGCAAGGCAGTGGCAGATCCAGGAGAGGGGCGAGGGGCGCCCCCCCCTACCGTAGTCTAAAATAATGTAATTTACTTAATTAACGCAAGATTGCGTTAATTAAACTTGCTATTTTTTCAATCCATTCATTGTTGTCAATCGCTGTCCACAAGTTATGCAAGCTGTCTATTGTTCATATATAAGGTTTTTATCAAAGAGGTAATCGTACAGACTTTGAAAAAAGCCTCATTCGATTTAAATTGAAAGTTCTAGATCCGTTTTTTAAAGTCAAGAATAATTGGACAGTAAGCAACCCCCCCCCCCATGTCATAAAAACTTGAAACTTTTTGCAATAAAAAACGAACAAAAATTAATTAATATCAAGTTTGAATCGAATAAAAATAACTATAAACAAGAGTTTGGGTATCGCCTCACCGCAGAAGCCTAAAACCTACTGCGTCATTGGCGCCTTACTGAAAACTATGAGTCTTGAACAGTCTTGGAAAGTATAAACAAAATCAAATTGAATATTAGATATATAATGATATTAATTTCTGAAAGATCCATCAAATCAAGATTTTTTTTTCACTGTAATTTTTATTTTCATTTGCAATGCTGTAAGAACTGGAAAAGAATAAATTTGTAATATACGAGTAATTCGTTTTCAGTGAAGCGCCAATGACGCAGAAGGCTTTAGGTTTTTACAGTTAAAGAAGGGGGCAGTATCCAAATTTTGTTTTTAATGAAACTATATTTGTCTTGACCAATCTTGGAAAGAACTAATAAATGAAACTGAATATTTTCTGTATGATATTAATTGCTGAAAGCTCATCAGTTCAAAATTTTACTGTGATTTAAATATTTATCTTCAATATTAAGTACAAAAGAAAACATATGAAATATAATTCGTTTTCAGTAAAGCGCCAATAACTACGAGCTCTTGTTTGTAGTTATTTTTATTCGATTCAAACTTGATTTGCATATTCAATTGTACCGTGAGTACAATGCGATACATTTAAAATACAAAAATAAGTTCCTTCTTTCAAAAGATAATTCCGACTTCCTTTAATTAAGCTAAATCTAGTTTCAAAAAAGAAGTCCTTTAGCAAAGAGAAAAACTGCAGATAGCCTCAGACAAAGAACGGCACTATCCAAGCTTTGAATTTCGCTAAGACAGTGGGCAATAAAAAAGATGCTACGCACAATATTTCTAAGGAAGTTTAAATTATAGAAGCCGTGTGAACGTTTGAATCATCAGAAATATTTAAGACAATTTATTGGACGAAGGATTCGCATCCTTGGGCCACTTGAGCCAATTGTGAGCCAGTTCTTACAGCGCAGGACAAAAAACTATCTTTGATAGTGGGGTAAAAGTGCTTTTTGAAATTATTCGTAAATCAGATTCAGGAACATTTAGAACAGAAATATATTGGTATTCAGACATTGCGATTCAAGTTATTATGCAGTCATTGTAGAGACTTGGTTACTATTTGCTGTCATTTGAAGTGACCCATGCTGTACACCTAAACATGTAAGTCTCAATAAATCTATTGCTTTTTACCTGTGTTTATTTCATTTTATGTCTGTATTTAGTCTAACGACAGGTAATTAGTTCGCATATCTCCAAGGCACGTTCCCAAGGAATCTGATCTCCAGATAGCTCGAGGAGAAGAGGTCACATTTATATGGCTACACATTTTATTTACTCTCATTAATTGAGGGTGGCGTAGGCCTTGTTGGCACGATCTTTAGCGCTATAAGCGGCGCTATCGGAGAACTTATAAGGTGTAAGTTCACGGCTTCAAAGTACGATATTAGATTTGACGCGGTCAATATTTATGACCACAATTAAGCCCTGTCCTTTTCCTTTACAGCTACAAATATCCTTCATTGCTACAAATGGCGCGAGTCGGAAATTGGAGAAAATCATGCGAACTAATTAGGCTATAAAACTTTGTAATTTAAATTTAATTATTGGAGAGATACAGACATATAAGTAAAATGATTAGGCCTATTGCCGCTAAGCTACTACAGGGAAACCCTTTAGATATCTCATAGGAGATAATAGCCTCCCCCAAAATAGGTTAAGTGAAAAACTAAATTTATTTTGAGTCGACTCAAAAAAAAAAAAATGTCGGACGACCTTAACGATTTATTAATTGTGCAGAAGTTGGTCGCGAAAAATATAGAAATAGCAAAGTCTATCCTGGAGTACAATGATCAATCAGATATTGACGAATTTAATATCCAATTGGCCCAGTTTGTACAACTAACAAAAACAGAGCTAGAAGCGTTAGTCGACATGCTCCTATTACGATTAAAAGGCCAGGCCTTAACCTTTCTAAAACAGATTGAACATACCATAGGCAATGACGCCAACTTGCCAATAAATACGGTGGACAAATTGTTAAAAGCATTTAAAGATAGATTTATCGAAACCAGTTCCATAAATAAATTAAAACACGGAATGGTGAGCTTTGATTATTCACAAAATATAAGAGAATATCTTGATATTCTTGATATTGATACGCAATTCAGTAGAGGCAAAATACGGAAGAGGTTCAGGACAACTGTATGAAAAAGTCATACTAAATACCTTTTTGCAAGGGCTACCCCCAAAACTCTATAGAATGGTAATATCCAAAAATATTCAGACGTTGGATCTTGCAGTTCAGGAGGTAGAGCGATTGATCGAAGTTGATACGATGGTCGAAAATCACAGTAAAGCAAAAATAAATAGCCTAGGCGATTCAAACGCGAACCCAATCTTCAAGGGCGATCAGGCGTCTCCCAATTTCTTTTCAAGGGATAACTCCCCAGTGCCACAAAGAAATAAAACGCAAGAACCCGCTAGGCAGAAAACAGTACTTTTTCAGCCTGTCAAACAATCTAATTATGAAAATAACCATACAATAATAAGATGCTATATTTGCAATCGACCTGGACATATCGCGAGAGAGTGCCGTTATGTCCCCAATCGCATACCAAGAATTGCTGACGGTAGTACGCAAAATTATGGCAACCATTTGCTCGGAAGAACAAATTTTAGCGCCGGTGGTGCGCTAGGCTATAGCCAGGGAAGATTGCGCCAATCAGTACCTTACAACGCGTACAAACCAAATTTTTATACCCCTCCCCCCAATAGACAAATTAATTACCGATTTGAAAACCCAAATAATCGACAAAGCCAATATAATGCGAGAATGCTTTATAGAAATCACGAAAACTTGCCGACGGGAAATGAAAATTTTGCAAGCCAACGGCATTGGCAGTCAGCGCCAGCAAGCGGCACTGACGCAAGACACCCAAGTGACCATAATAATATATGGCGAAGGCAGACAGATGTAAATCAATTAGATATGCCTACGGAATCTCATATGTCTGAATATCTATTACAGGCACCGACACATGAAATAAATCCTCAGGGAAACGTTTCAGGCCCCTCAGAAATATAAATTGGACCCAGAGGGTGCCCAGAATATTTAATAGGTCCAAAACAATGGTAGTGCCGTCTTGTAGTGATAATAATAATAGGTTGCCTATATTTAATGACTTTTGTGTGGCAAATATTTACTTTAAGGCTTTGACTGACTCTGGTGCTACTGTGAACATTATAAAATCATGCATATTTGATATGTTGCCTCCCCATATTAGACAACAAAGAAATTTTAATAATCCCAATTTAACTAGTGTGACAGGACATAAATTGGATGCAAGAGGTTCAATTTGCCTAAACGTAAAAAGGGACAATAGGATATTTTCGACAAATTTTATAATATGCGACAACTTTCCGTATGAAGCAATTATAGGTGCAAATTTTTTAAGGTCCAATAGAGTACTATTAGACGTAGCAAACGAGAGGCTTGTCTACCCAGCTAAGGTAGGGGAAAAAATTTCTACCTTAAGAAATCGTAACAGAGGTTACGAAGACAACGTAACAGTAAATAAAATTTCTGACGGTATAATGTCGCAATCTTTTGAACCTCATGTCTCGCAAGGAGGAAAAGGAATAATCAGAAACTTGTCCAATTATTCTGAAAGACATTGCAGAGATGAAGTAAATTTAAATAATAAAAGTATTGAATCCGCAAAAATAAAAATAGGAGATATGCGACAGTACAGGTCGAACGAAATCCAGAAAATAGCGGAATTATGGAAAAACATAATAAAACCCAACGTGACGCCACAAGATGCCGCAATGGTGCAGCATAGCGCCAGTATGAATCTAATAAACAATGAAAATAAAAAGAAATATTACAGATTCGCGATAAGGAAAACAAAAGTCCCTCCCAAAACGATGCAAAGTATTCAAATATCACAGATGATTGAACCACTGGTTAGCAAATCCGAAATATGGTTTGCGACCCCATCAAAGGAAATTCCTGAAAACCTGCTATGTGAGGAACAGATTATATCTTATGACAAAAGAGAAGGTTTTATTTGGGTAACTAATAACCATGAAAATGATACAATTACAATAAAAAAAGGGACGTGTTTAGTTCAAATCCAAGTTTTAACGGAGAATGATTTAAATAGATGGGAAAATTCTAAAAGAAACCTAGTTAACGGCATTAAAACTTCAAATAACAAATATCCTTTAACTAAATCGCAATTTTTAACCAAATTTAATATGGATCATATTACGGACTTGGAACTTCAGAAAAAATTATGCGAATTATTATGAAATTTTAAGGATGTATTTTCCGCATCTAAAGATGACATCCGACTGATACCATTTTATGAACACTCAATTTTAACGACTGGTAATCCCGTAGCAAAACAGCCAAATCGTGTGCCATATAAGCACAAAGAATGGTAAAAAAATGAAATTATACGCCCAAGTGTAAGTCCGTATAGTGCACCAGTGATCTTAGTACCAAAGAAGAATGGTGACCTTAGACTTGTAGTAGACTACAGAGCCCTCAACAAACAAGTAGTTAGCGATAAATTTCCTTTACCAAGAATAGATGAAATTCTTGACTCTATTTCAAGCAAAAACAAAATTTTTACTTCTTTGGACCTTACCCAAGGCTATCACCAAGTGAAAACAGCCGAAAAAGATGTCCATAAAACTGCATTTTCAACATGTGAATGTGGTTCATATGAAAACTTAAGGGTACCTTTTGGACTTAAAACAAGTTCAACCGCGCTATGTAGACCCCTATTACACCTGTTAAGAGGATTAAAGAATATAATTCATTTTGTTGATGATTTCATATGCGTGGGAGAAAACACTGATCAACACTTAGCAACATTAGCTAAGGTCTTCGAGAAGTTCAGACAGGGCAATTTAAAATGTCGGCCTGAGAAAGTAAATTTATTTCAACCTAAGATTAAATTTTTTGGAGTAGTAGTGACACAAGGAGAGATATTCCCAGACCCTGATAAAATAAAATGTGTTGAAAACCTCAAACCCCCCAGAACTATGAAAGAATTAAGGGGAATTTTAGGTCTTACTGGCTACTTTAGAAAATTCGTACGCAATTACGCCCAAATTGCAAAACCCCTCACGGCATTAACTAAAGGGAACTCCCAAAATGTTACCTGGTCCCAGGAAGCTCAAACTTCCCTAGACCGTCTCAAAAAGGCGCTCACTTCTGAACCAATATTATCACTTCCTGATTTCAAAAACGGACAATTTGTGGTCACAACCGATGCTAGTTCAAAAGACATTGGGGCTATTCTTTCGCAAATAATTCCCATAGGAAACCCTGATCCTTTACAAGGACCTTCTAATAAAAAAAAAACAGAAAAAGTTATATACTATTCGAGTAGAACCTTATCAAAAGGCGAAAGTAGTTATTCCGCCACAAACTTAGAATTATTATCTATAATCCACCACTTGGACAAATTTCGACACTATTTAATTGGTAGAAAATTTATACTACGATCAGACCATAAAAGCTTGCAGTACCAGCGCACATTTAAAAACCCCTCAGGAATTCTAGCTAGATGGATTATGAAAATCCGAGACCTAGATTACGAATTTGAACATTTAAAAGGTAAACGAAACGCAGCTTGTGACGTTTTGTGTAGATACCCAGAAAATATTCCGTCGGAAGCAAAGGAAAATGAAGTTAACGCTATCAATGCTAAGAGCAAACATAAATGTAAGAAAAACAAAGTCAAAGACACAGTAAAGGAAAATAAGGTTAACTATTGTCCCTTGTCGTTAGAAAATATAAAAAGAAAGCAAAAAAGGACGAAATGTGTTCGGCGCTTATTAATTATTTTGTGAATGACGATGCGTTACCGGATAAATTTAAAACTCTTAGAAAAGAAATAGATAATTTTTACTATGATCTTGATGAAGAAATACTATGCAGAATCGTGATTGCTGAGACAAATAGAAACCAAACTTCAATAATACCTGTGTTACCACAAAACTTAATAGTACCTGCATTTGACTATTTTCATTCAGATATAGGCGGACATTTAGGAGTAATGAAAACTTTCCATAAATTAAAACAATATTTTTACGAGCTGTCGGCAATGACAAAACTTAAAGAATTTGTAAGTACATGCGAAGCGTGTAACTTAAGAAAAATCCCCCAGGCTTATCCTAATCCTCCAATGGGAAGAGTCCCGGTAGCAAAGTACCCCTTCGATATTATCTCATTTGACTTATACGGAACAAGTGGAGGCTTGCCTGTTTCCAGCAGAGGCCATACTTGTATTCTTTCGGTTATAGATCACTTTTCAGGATTTACTTTTGCAAAAGCATTAAAAATCAAGGTGCTTACGCCACAAGTAAGGCGTTAGCGAAATTATTTTTACAATTTGGCGTTCCAAATAAAGTTTTGAGTCACAACGGATGTAATTTTGTTTCAAAAGTAACAAAAGACTTAATGAGTTTTCTTAATATAGAGAAAATAGTGACAGCTCCGTACCACCCACAAGCTAATAGTAAAATAGAAAATAGGCATAAAATATTCTCGAACGTATTAAGTATTTATACAAAAGACAATAGGAACGACTGGGATCAATTCTTACCTTATTTAACTAACGTAATCAATACTGCTTATTCAGAAACAACCAAAGACAATCCATTTTATTTAATTTTTGGTCGTGATTTTAGAATCCCGTATGATGAGATTATTGAATCTCGGCAATATTATAATAACTCGGAGGATTACAAACAAGAATTCATAAATAGGATGAGGAAAACTTATAAAATAGTTAGGCAAGAGTTGGAAAAATTTAAAATAAACCAAGAGTTAAGAAACCACCCAAAGTCAAGGGGAATATAGATTTTAAGATAGGAGACTGCGTCTACCTAAGGAACGAGGCAAAAACGGAAGGCAAAAAACTTTCCAACAAATATTCTGGACCGTACAGAATAGTCAAAAAGTATGATAACGATTATACTTTTAAAATGGAAAACCCCGATAGTGGAAGAACTTACAAGGCTCATGTTAGCCGAATAAAAAGAGCCTAATTTCCAGAGAGATGGGTATCACATCCCTCCTCTACTGATTCTTCAGATGCAGAAAATGAGCCCCCTAAATCAAGATTGGCAGAGCTAAAACCCTTTAATTTTAAGCAAGAATATTTCGAGAATGAGAGCGATGAGGAAAACTTCAAAGAATTTTTAGCTATGAAAAATCTAGTTATTCCAAAGAAAAAATCCCTAATACCAGTGAGAATAAAAACGCCAAAAGGCTCAAAAAGTTCATCATCAGAGAGCGCGGGAGAATTGGATTATACAATATCTCCAAAAACCCAATTTTCCCCCGATAGAATTTCGACCCCTTGTCCCCCCAAAAGATTTCCAGACGATATGGTTTCCCCTGCAACACCAATAGAAAGGCCCCTGTCATTGCAGGAAGAATTAAACAGAGCTGTAGAAACCCCCGGTATTACTGTAAAGAAAACTCACCCCAAAGATTCAACTAAAACAAACCTGCGAGAAGCTATGGATTTAATAAATTTCCCCATAAAAACGAGTCAAAGTACATTGCCCGAGAATAAAACTCCCAAGGATGACCAGCAAGGACAATATCATGATATAACTGTGTCCAAGGTCAAGCCTAAACAGTGGACTTCATTGAGGGAAACCCTAGTGCAAAAAATGCCCCATCCCCCTGAAGACATGGCATTCAAACAGTGAAGGAACCCTGCAAAAACTCTTGATTCCTCCCAAAGCTCTCAAGAATCTTTCAAATCTCCCGAATTGAAAACTCAAGACGAGGACTTAGGGAATAAACCTTCTACTTCCAGAGGAGTAGAAATTTACGAAGGAAGGGGAGGTGATACCTTAAAAATGCGAGGTGCAACTTCTAAAACCTATGATACAGAATCACAGCGAATCAGTCTGACAGCGAATCAGACCATATAGTAGTTAAAGAAATGGGGAAATCAAGACCGACTTCAGCTGCTGCGCACGCGAAAGAGACAAAATTAAAAGGGCAAGAATTTTTGAAAAAACAATACAAAAAGTTTGACCTTATTTCGCTAGAAAAACCGAAAAAGAAAAAACCGCAAGAAGTCGAGGAGAAAGTAACGACACAATCGGGTAGAACGGAGGTGGTGTAGAGAAAAGGAGGTGGTGTAGCTTTATTAGTTAATAATAATATAAAATTTTGTGGCATCAATTTTCCAGATTTTGAAAATGATGTTGATGTAATTGGTATAAGTGTTTGGCTGAATAATTTAAAAACCTACATAATAAGCTTTTATAACCCTAATGGCCAAACTACAGATGCCAAAGATTCTTTAATTATATAAATAATTCTAATATGTTAAAAAATATCATTATTTGTGGTGATTTCAATGCCCACAGCCTTTTGTGGGGGAATAAACCAGCAAATAAAGCTGGTAAATTTATTGAGCATATGACTTCAAATAATAATGAATTAGTTGTTGCTACCCCTCCAAACCTGAATACTCATTTCAACCCCAAAACTGGCAATTTCTCCACAATTGACCTACAAATTGTGTCTTTAAATTTTTTGAACAAAATTTACATAAATAAAATTGATAGTCTATATACAGACCACTTTGCTATAGTTTGCTCCCTAAATGAACCTGCTGAAACTTTATCTCATACATCCAAATATATCAACACTAAAGCAAATTGGTCTATTTTCCAAAATAAGCTAAATGATGAAATTACAAGTTTCACCCAAAGTTCATGCATTTCTAACACAACAGTTGACACACGTGCTGAAGCATTGACATCTTTACTAATAAATACAGCTAATCATGCTATCCCCAGGACAACACCTAAGAAAACATTCCCTAAACAAATTCCTAAAGCATGGTGGACAAATGAGTGCCTAAACAAATGGAGGATAAAAAAGGCAGCTAGGACAGAATTCATAAAAAAACCAACACCTACTACATATTTAAAAAAATTAAAAGCAGAATCTAATCTAAAAAGGACTATAATAGATGCTAAATATAAATACTGGAATAATTTTGCAAATAATCTCTCCAGAGAAACAAATGAGCCAATTATACATAAAGTCATAAGCCACAAATGTGGGAAAAAGACTTCTCCCAACCCACTCCTGTATGAGCTTATACATAATAATACCCATTATGACAATGATAATGAAAAGGCTAACCTATTTGCAACTCTTTTTGTTAATAAGCTAACATCAAATAATCAAAGCAAACTGTCCACAATTCCTATGAACCCTAGTTACCAACCACGCCCAGGATCCGAGTACATAACTAATCCATTTTCAATCCAGGAATTGAATAATGCAATACATCATATTAGGTCCAAAACTAGCAGTAGCTATGACAATATACACCCCACATGGATAAAGAATCTCACACCTTCATACAAACAAGAACTGCTAAATTGTTATAATCACGCTTGGGCATCTTCTAGGTTCCCCAATATATGGAATTGTTCGTCCCTCCTACCAATCCTAAAGAAAAATAAACCAAAAGATAACCCTGAGTCTTATAGGCCCGTAATGATTACACCTGTGATGGGGAAAATAACGGAGAAAATGATTTATCACAGACTCCTCTGGTTTGTTGAGAAAAATAACATGATCCCACACACTCAAACTGGATTCAGGAAATACCACTCCTCAACAGACGCTTTCATTTTGCTAACAAATGCAATAAATGAATCTTTCTCAAAAAATAATATCCTAGTGGCAGCTTTCCTAGATTTTGAAGGAGCTTATGACAATGTGAACCACCAAATCCTTTTAAATAAACTTGCAAACCTTGGAGTACCTCCTAAGCTAGTATCCTTTATTAAATCCTTCATAGAAGTGCGAAGTTTCATTGTTTGTGTTGGTTCAGCCTCTTCACCCCAAAAGACTATATCCAAAGGCCTACCTCAGGGAGCAGTCCTCAGTTGCCTCCTTTTTGCCCTATATTTCTGGGACATGAACCTACCCTACACGAATCTACAATGTGCTGATGATCTGGTGCTATGGTCATCTGGCAACACCTGTCAGATAGCACAGTCAAATCTGCAAAAGTCACTTTTCCAGTTTGAAAAATTCTCTCAATATTCAGATTTACCCATTGCACCCACCAAGTCAAAAATAATCCAATTTCACCGGAAGCGAAACCATGTTAATGCAAAACTAACTCTAAATAAAACAACTATTCCAGAAGATAATAATATTAATTACCTAGGTCTCATGCTTGACCAAAAACTTAATTTCCACCTCCACATTTCAAACACAATAAAAAAATGTTATAGAAAAGCAAATATACTAAAAAGACTTCTTTCCACGCCCTGGGGTTTTAAGGAGAAAACCTTACTCCAGTTTTATAAATCACATATAAGACCCCATATTGACTATGGGCTCATTGTCTATGGTGCATGTGCAAAGACCCAGATGCAAAAAATTGAAACAACACAAAATGATATAATACGTCTCATATTTGGTCTTAGGAAACCCACAAGCACCAAGTTTCTGCTTATGGAGAGTGGATTAACAACAATAAGGGAGAGACGTAGCTTTCTCTTGATAAAACATCTTACAAAAATTGAATCAAATAGCTCACACACATTACATAATTGGTTAAGAAATCCAGCCATGTATAGAGGTATTGCAGATGAGTATGCCAATATTCAAAAGAAGTTCCCTGTACCAGCAAAGTCTATTGCACCTACTTTCCCCCAATCCCCTCCATGGAATTGGTCATTTCCCATAATAAATACTGAATTTTCAAAATGGAATAAAGATTTAACCCCCATTGCTTTTATCCAGAAAAAATTTGCAGAACTTAACACAATTACCTATAAAAATCACTTCCAAATATTTGTTGATGGGTCAAAAATGGATGAGAAGGTTGCAAGTGGTGTTTTCCTTCCTCACCTGAAAATTGCAATGGGCGAGAGATTATTTAATAATTTATCTATAATGTCTGTTGAGTTAAATGCCATAATCATGGCATTAGAACACCTTAAGCAAAATCAACCTTTGATTGAAAATTCGAATAATATTATCATCTATTCCGACTCTTTATCAAGCCTTGAGTTGCTGGCCTCAGCTCCTCGATATAAGTTGGATATTGACACTTATCATTGTCTCAGTATTATTGATAATCTTGCTTCAAGTGGCATAAAAACTTACTTTCAGTACATTCCTAGCCACTCTGGCATAAGTGGTAATCATCAGGTTGATGAAATAGCAAAAAATGCTATAAATATTGACCAGCCAAGTGGGAGACCAATCCCAATTAGAGATATTTACCGATGGAGGCTATCAGATATTAATTTTAATAAGATTAATCCTATCCTTTCCCCCTTTCCCAATAAGTATCTTTCTAAAATTTATCATAGATTTCGTTCTGGAACAAATGAACTAAACTTCCTTGCATTCTCATATAAGCTTTCTAATTCAAGTGGTTCAATTCCCCTGTCCCCTCTTTGCAGGCATTGTAATATGAATAATGAAACAATTGACCATTGCCTATTTGAATGTAATATGCTGACGTCTGCAAAACATACCTTGCTTTGTAAACTGTTAAAATACTTCAAACACCACAAAATCCCACTATCAGCCAAGAGCCTAGCCAACTATACCTGCACACAGAGCATAGAAATCGACATCTATCATCTTATATTTGAACTCCTAGAGTCGAAAGATCTGCTGAAAGATATCTGAATATATCTAATAAATATGAGGCAATCAAGCCAGTAGCTCTGTAGCCCACAGAGTGAAGCAAAAGGAAAAGGGCAAAATAGTTTTACTGAAAAGCCCGCCTGCTGTTAAATAGAAGAAGAAGAAGAACGGTTAAAAACCCGATAGATGGAATTACACTTAATCAGTATAGGATTAAAAGATTTTAATGGATAGGCGTCCTAAAGGAATAATAACTTAAAAAAACTTTTAGCTCACGAGTAAAAATCATATGATTATAAAAATGCTGTAGAGAAATTCTGTTCAACATATATCAGTTCCCGAAAACAAATTCTAATTAAAAAGTAATAATGCATAAGATTAATTCGAATAATTTCCTTTGATACAAAAAGCTACATGTACCATTCCAGTACGATGTGTCCAGTCCAACTGAAAGAAGCCGGAGCGTTGGCTGGTAGTTCGGAGTGTGGTGTGTAACGGTATTATCGTTATCGTACCCAGACCACACTTCGAGCCACAAGACTGGCTCCCAAATCTCCAAATTCCAGGACAATTCTCCATAAAAAAAAACATTTCGAGTGAAGTTAAGTTGAAAATTGTAGAGGCACTGTTAACTATAAGGAACAACCCAAAGGTCGGACTAAGTTTTCATAAAAATAACAATGTCTCATATTGCACTCCTAAATTATACCCCCAAAGCAGTATGATCAACCGTAAAGCAATATAGTTTGATTCAAGATATAAGTGGCTAACGAGAAAGGTCTGATGTGGAAAGCTCGTGATCGACTGACGACGACAAGTGGTGTTGGACCACGTTTTGTGGGAAGCCTGGGGAGAAACTCAAAACCCAGGCAGCGTTTAATTTGTTGAGTTTTGGTGTCTCCTCGGATTTTCTATGAGAAAATCGACCCATGTCCTGACCAAGATGGATATTATCCAAAACAAGAAATTAATCCCATATACATGAAATATTTTGTCTTAGTGCAGATTATAATTAATTTAGGCCTACACATAAAATAGGATACCAGTGTAATTATGTGCTGCACGCTTGCTTATTCATGTGTTTCTTACTCGAGAAACATAATGTAAAATTAAATTGTATAGCGATTACTAGCTACGCTCTAAAGTTATATCTCAACCAGTCATAGAGGTATATCACGACCAGAATAAAGCTCGGAAGTCCTAGCTTTACTTTCCTAACCTATCTAATCCTAAAATATTTATTCTGTTTTACGCCTACAAATCAGTTTTCTTTGGCCGATGCCACAAAATGACTATATAATAAAAAATTAACCTAAGTTAAAAATTAAAGTGCTCTTGAAAAAATATAATAATAACAAAGTAGTAAACAAATGAATTTTGCAAAAAATGGGTAAAATCAATGATAAATTAATTCTAGAAACAAACAATAAGATGAGGCTTAAGAATATCATCATAATCCTCGTTGTTCACGCAGTGGCCCAAGATATTGTAAAACATGGAGTAATATTCAAGCATGAAAATTCATTGCTAGCTAGCCATGACGCAAGGAAGATCTTTATGAAATTGGACCCCAAACCCTTCGAGACCTTGTTTCAACAAGTAACAAGACTAGAAAAAAACACGAATGAACTCAAAGAATCGACCAATTTCTGGAGGAACATACTATTGGCCGTATGTTTCATATTCTGCAACTTCCCTGACTATAAGAACCCTATTGACTTGTAATTACGTTAAAATCCTGAGACTAAGAAGGCGAAAACCAAGAGAAGAACACGGGGAAACGGCTGAAATGCAGAGGTTAAACCCGGAACCCCATGAGAACGTCTAAGCCAAGAAAAAGGGAAGACATGAGAAAACGAGTGGGTATAGAGGTCTCCACTCGTCCTTGCTATGTCTTGTTCCCTCATTGTAAGGTTGTTTACGTAAAACCGTGTGGCTATGACGCTGCAACATGCGTTTCTTAAACAGCACGGACGTGCGTGAACAATGCAGGCATGAAATATGTTGTAAAATGAGAAATCAAATTAATCATGTAGCATAAACTCTGTTTAAATGATTATTTTAAATCTAATGTAAAATTAGATAAGTGTTGAAAGAAGTTAAAATATAGTGTATGTAGTAGTGTATATTAGAAAGCATAATAAGAGACCACACTTAAAGTTAAAGAATTAATCTTTTATATCGTCGTTAGGCTATAACAACTTAGAAGAAACTTCTATGTATTGAATTTCGCAATAGGAACTTTACACATATATTTCCACCAACATGATAAAAATTTCGTTTTGTGTACTAATATTAGTGTATTTATTTAACTCTGTCTCGTAGCATAAAATTCATGTACCTAATCGATACGTGACTTATTTGTACTATGAGTATTTACTTTAAAGAACGTGTGATTCTGCCTCGTTATTTTTATTACAGGAAGTGGATTGACATATTGGATATCAATCATTACAATGAATTGCCCAGTGCAGATACAACCTAGTAGCATCTATTTTCATCATACCTCAACCAACGAAGAGTACTCACCATAGACTCCAGGCAATTTTCATCCCAGCTTCGTCTACGAAAACAACAGTTACCTTTGATCGTTGTTTCCTCGAACATGCACCATATTACGTATCAGGTAACATTATATTTGAATCTCAGTATCCAGTGCACTATCGAACTATATAATCACATAAATTCTCAGAACCCCATCGATCAGTACAAGAGATAAGTACATAAATATCGCCTTTGATAATCATTATGGACCCATATACCATATGACAGTATAGTTATGATATTTGATGACCCCAAAAACTATTTATGTGTCACAGACTTACGCGTCAAATCCCTTTCGACCATCTCTCGAAATCCATCCTATCCCCTCTGTGTGGAAAGTTCATATCTCCATTATCCCATAAATGTTACGAGATAATTTCTGAAAAATGGACCTGGAAACCAACCATTGAATTACAGAAACCAAAATTAACCCCAGTGACCAACCCCTCAGTGACAATATACCCCTCCCACAAGTTAAAGACAATATGTTGAAGGAGTCACTATAGTTTGATGTCGACCTGTTCCAAATCCAAACTTCAATTCCCCTGTGATTAACCTAGGAATTACCGCAAAAGTTAATAGACGCAAGCCATGAACTAATAATTTTATAAGAGACACAAACGAACAATTTTATGCGAGAATACATTCTCCATGTGCCTCAAAATATCCCAAAAATGATATGCTGAGAAGAAAATAAACGCACTCCCAGTGTTTGACCCCTTGATAATACGGCACCCTATGAACTGTCAAAAAGCAGGTGAGAATGAACTCTGATAGCATATTCCCACACCTGTAATTGGAAGCATCATTTCCCAGTTGACAATTAGAGAAAGCTTGTTGTGTGAACACAATTGTGCTTGAACTGTCCCATGAAGAAACCATAACGCAAGTGCTTCAAAAAATTTTGCCAAGACGAAAAGAGTGAAGGACAATAATTTACAACAGAAGGATTGAGTACGCTAAAGAGACTCGAATGGTGATGAAACAGATGTGAATTTACATATGTTACTTCTTAATAACTTTATGTTAACTATATGTTACTCCCAATATCCTAGCATTAACGTTGCATAGCAAACATCCCCAGTGAAAGTGTTTTAATGTTACCAGTGAACATGGTAAACCCAATATTGTGTGTTTTAAATCATTCTTGTATGTAGTGTTAGATGTCCAGATAGAGTTATGTGTAGCGTTGTCAAGCTACTCATTTAATGTAGTGTAGATAGAAAGTAATGTGCCATATAGACGGCAAAAAAAGGGCCTTCTAAAAAGTGAATTCAAAAAAAATCTTATGTAAAGGTAGAATAGCCCCAACCTTGTTGGAAATGTAAAAGCAATCAGTGTTAGATGTAGAAAAAAAATCTTTAGCATAGTAGCTAGCCTAGAATCATGAATAATCTTAGTCTGGTAGACGAATTTTAGATAGGGATGTAGAATAAAATAAGAAAAGTAATAGAGAAAATTTTTAGCACTCCTGATTAAGCCATAACATAAATATAAAATAAGTATGTAGAAGAAATAGTTAATAAATTGCGAACATTTCAAAAGCCCAAAGGCAAGCAAGTCATAATGACGGGAGGTCATTAAATAATGGGAAGGGTAATATGTACCGTGAGTAAAATGAGATATATTTAAAATACAAAAATAAGTTCCTTCTTTCTAAAGATAATTCCGACTTCCTTTAGTAAGCTAAATCTAGTTTCAAAAAAGAAAAGTCCTTTATCAGCAAAGAGAAAAATTGCAGATAGCCTCAGACAAAGAACGGCGCTATCCAAGCTTTGGATTTCGCTAAGACAGTGGGCAATAAAAAAGATGCTACGCACAATATTTCTAAGGAAGTTTAAATTATAAAAGCCGTGTGAACGTTTTAATCATCAGAAATATTTAAGACAATTTATTGGACGAAGGATTCGCATCTTTGGGCCACTTGAGCCAATTGTGAGCCAGTTCAGGACAAAAAACTACGTTTGATAGTGGGGTAAAAGTGCTTTTTGAAATTATTCGTAAATCAGATTCAGGAACATTTAGAACAGAAATATATTGGTATTCAGACATTGCGATTCAAGTTATTATGCAGTCATTGTAGAGACTTGGTTACTATTTGCTGTCATTTGAAGTGACCCATGCTGTACACCTAAACATGTAAGTCTCAATAAATCTATTGCTTTTTCCCTGTGTTTATATCATTTTATATGTCTGTATTTAGTCTAACGACAGGTAATTAGTTCGCATATCTCCAAGGCACGTTCCCAAGGAATCTAATCTCCAGATAGCTCAAGGAGAAGAGGTCACATTTATATGGCTACACATTTTATTTACTCTCATTAATTGAGGGTGGCGTAGGCCTTGTTGGCACGATCTTTAGCGCTATAAGCGGCGCTATCCGAGAACTTATAAGGTGTAAGTTCACGGCTTCAAAGTACGATATTAGATTTGACGCGGTCAATATTTATGACCACAATTAAGCCCTGTCCTTTTCTTTTATAGCTACAAATATCTTTAATCGCTACACAATTTATGTTTAACTTGTTTTAAGATTTATTTATTCATTTACATTAATATATATTGTATGTTTGTTTGCATTGATTGTTTATTTAATTTCTGTTCGTTTTAAGTTTCATTTATAATTTAATAGCAAACTGTTTTTTTTCGTTTTAAGCTTGACTTTATTATTCAATCTAAGCATTACTCACTTTAAGATCTATTTATTCATTTATATTTTTACTTGTTTTATGTTTTTTGATATGATTGTTTATTTAATTTCTGTTCGTTTTGGGTTTCATTTATTCTTTAATAGTAATTTCTGGTCGTTTTGAGTTTGAATTTTAACAGGTATTTGTATCTCCTGAGCTTAAGTTTAAAATGGCCTTTACTTTTCTTTGAATAACTTATTTTTCAGAAAGTTTTTTTTAATTAATTTAATGAAAATGCCATGTGAATAAAAACAAAAGTATATTTTACTTTTGGAGTAATTAATTGTGGTTATTATGTGAAAAGGTTTACCACTATATATCATTGGATTAACAATGCTTTTTGACTACTAAGGTCCCTAAATTGGCCCTGCAGTGTGTTGGTACAGCTGGGTTTGATCTCTGAATCCTGTATAGCCAAGGTTAGATAAAATACAACACCATCCCAGAACATGTTTAAGGGTTGTATGAAACAGTTCGTGGTAACAAACTGTAAGTAAGGAGCAATCCAGCTCAATGGTAACCAAAACTCTAAAAAACGGAATTTTGATACCAATAGATACACCAAAAGAATCAGATTTTAGTTCTGATTTCAAAAATATAAGTTTTATCAAGTTTAATCTTACCCATCAAAAGTTACGCACCTGAGAAAATTTGGCTGATTTTCGAAAAAAGGGGGAAACACCCCCTAAAAGTTATAGAACCTTAATGAAAATCACACCATCATATTCAGCGTATCAGAGAACCCTACTGTAGAGGTTTCAAGCTCCTATCTACAAAAATGTGGAATTTTCCATTTTTTGCCAGAAGAAAGATCACGGATGCGTGTTTATTTGTTTTTTTTTCCCAGGGGTAATTGTATTGACCCAGTGGTCCTAGAATATCGTAGGAGGGCTCATTTGAACGGAAATTAAAAGCTCTAGAGCCCTTTTAAGTGACCAAAAAAAGGAGGGCAACTAGGCCCCCTCCCACGCTCATTTTTTCTCAGTCACCCAATTAAAATTTTGAGATAGCCATTTTGTTCAGCATAGTCGAAAATCTAATAAATATGTCTTTTAGGATGACTTAAGCTCCCAGTTCCCAGGGGAAGGGCTGCAAGTTATGAACTTTGCCGATTGCTAACATATTGTATTGGTTATTGGGAAGTATATAGACATTTACAGGAAGGATTTTTTTCTGGTGGGGGTTTGGGGGCTGGAGGAGGGGGTTACTCGGGAGAATCTTTCTGTGGAGGATGTTTCTTTGGGGTAAGGGACATTTCTATGAAGGGGGCGCTGGAAGTCCAAGCATTATTTAAAAAACAATCAGAAATTAAATTAAAAAAAACTAGTTTTTCAACTGAAAGTAAGAAGCAACATTAGAACTTAAAACGAACAGAAATTATTACGTATATGAGGGGGTTCTCCCCCAATTCAATACCTCGCTCTTTACGCCACAGTTTTTTTTTTGTGCTTTCAAAAGAGCTATCTATTCTATTTAAATGGCCTTTGTGGTTCAGGGTTTTGTGAATTAAATTTTTTTTTAACTTTTAACGTAAAGAGCGTGGTATTTACTAAGGGGAGAACCCTCTCATATACGTAATAAAAAAAAAAACAATAATAAAAAAAAACAAGCAATACAGCTCAATAGTAATTGAAACTTTTAAAAATGGAATTTTGATGTCAATAAATGTATCAAAAGAATGGGCTCATAATGCTGATTCTAAATATATAAATTTTATTAAGTTTAGTATTACTCATCAAAGGCTACGAGCCTGAGAAAATTTACCTGATTTTTTAAAGAGGGGGGAAACATCCCCTACAAGTGAAAGAATTTTAATGAAAATCCCACCGTTAGATTCAGCGTATCAAAAAAACCCTATTAAATAGGTTTCAAGCTCATATCTGCAAAAATCTGCAACTTTGTATTTTTTGCCAGAAGAAAAATATACGAATATAGAAGTTCGTTACGTAAGTTAATTTGTAAATTACATCAGAACCAAATTTAGAGACAGCTATTTATGCAAATTTTGTTTACTTATTCAATGATGGTGAGCCAAAATCAAAGCTGCATTAACTAAAAAACGATCAGAAATTAAATAAAAAAAAACAAGTTTTTTAAACTGAAAGTAAGGAGTGACATTAAAACTTAAAACGAACAGAAATTATTCCGTATATGAAAGGGGCTGTCCCCTCCTCAACGCCTCGCTCTTTACGTTAAAGTTTGACTCTGTCTCACAACTTTATTTTTTAAAACAATAAAAAACTTTAGCGTAAAGAGTGAGGCATTGAGGAGGGACAGCCCCTTTCATATACGGAATAATTTCTGCTCGTTTTAAGTTTTAATGTTGCTCCTTACTTTCAGTTTAAAAACTTGTTTTTTTTATTTAATTTAACATAGACCTATTCAAACTTTTAGAATGTTTGCTGGGCTATTTGCAAAAGGAGGATCAGCAGTGTAATAATACATATTCAATCACACTTCAAACTACCTGATCTTATCTTGCTGATCTGTTAAAAAGAGCGCAAATCTTCTAGTAAAGCTTTAAGTGCAGGTAAATAAGCAGTAATAAAGTAGCAGTTTGCAATTCTGGATAACAGCAAAAACCTGGTAAAGCTATCTAATTGGTATTACTTTAGTTACAAACTATAAGCTATAACTACTACTAACAACTCACTGCAGCACCAAGCCAAATGAGGCCAACAAAGCTATGCATGCTCCTCATCCATCCCAATCCATGCAAAGGCCTCTTTACACCCTCCCAGGAAGTTACCATTTCATTTAAATCTTTCTTTATGACATCCTCCCACCCCAACTATAGACAGTCTGTTTTCTACATTCAAAGCCTCCCTCTTTACACCCTCCCATGAAGTTCCCATTTCCTTGAAATCCTTCTTTATGACATCCTCCCACCCCAACTGTGGACAACCTGCTTTCCATTTAGACTTAGATGGTTGAATGAAAGGGACAATCTTTGGCAATTTGTCATCCTTCATCCCAAGAATGTGCGCTAGCCATCTCAACCTTTCTCTCATTATAGCCCTAGAAAGCAGGATAGAACCTGCTTTTTGTACAGCGTATTGTTTGAAATATGGTCAGTCAGCCAGGTACCCAAAACAATTTGTAGGCAATTTCTCTGTGTAACAACTAGCTATAAATCTTCCTGTTTTTGGAGTGTCCATGCTTCAGAACCATATTTGACAACTTTCATCACTGAAGCTTCTGATATTATAATCTTGGTTTGCAGTCTTATCTCCCTATTCTTCCAAACTTTTTTCAACTGTGAAAAAAAAACACCCTGAGCCTTGGCTATTCTAGATTTAACATCTTCACTGCTCCCACCATTTTTACTATAATACTGCCAAGGTAAATGAAACTGTCCACTTCTTTGCTTATTCCTAGCCTTAGCAACTTTATCTTCTTAACATTAATTTTCAAACCCATTCTAACACCCTGAACTTGCAAAACCTTTATATATATATATATATATATATATATATATATATATATATATATATATATATATATATATATATATATATATATATATATATATATATATATATATATATATATATATATATATATATATATATATATATATATATATATATATACTATCTTGATATGAGAGTAATGATTGTGTGTTTCAGTTCTCAAAAACAGCCTCATATTTTTTCAGGAAAATTGGCATATTGGGATATTCTCACATAAAAATACTATCTAGATATGTGAGAAGTCTGAGAAAATTCGTTAAGAGCATTAATTTTGAAAATAAAAAAACAACTGTAATAATCAAATAGGCAATGCAATCATGCTGCCTAAGTAAAGAGCAATGTTGACACAATGTATTTTTTCTTTTTTTTTAGACCAGGGTACTTTGTATCAAAGAGGTTGTCATAGAAACTTCAAAAAAGGTTCATTTGATTGGAAATTGAATTGGCTTGTGCCCATTTTAATAATCAAAAAAGTGATTGGAAAGCAACTAACACCCCTTCCATGCCCACCATTTCCCCAAACACATCCAATCAAAATTTTGAGATAGCCATTTTGTTCAGCATAGTTGATTTCCAGAGAGAAATTATGTTTTTGAGGAGGGCACTCCCCCACAGCCCTCAGGGCAAGGGTTCTAAGTTATGCCCTGGGGGCATATAAGATTTTTTATAGAAAGCATTGTCATAGACTTCAAAAAGCACTCATTTGATTGGAAATTCAAAGGGCTAGTGCCCTTTTTAATAGTTGAAAGGGATTGTATGGCAACCAACCCCCCTCTCATGCCCACCTTTTCCCCAAACACGTTCAATCAAAACTTTGACAAAGTCATTTTGTTGAATGTAGTTGAAAATTAGGTCTTTGAGGATGACAATTCCCCCTCCACAGCCCTTGGGACAAGGGTTATAAGTTATACCCTGGGGGCATATAAGGTTTTATAGAAAGCATTGTCATAGAAACTTCAAAATGGGCTCATTCAATTGGAAATTGGAATGGCTAGTGCCCTTTTTAATAATCAAAAGTGATTGGAAGGCAACAAATACCCCCTCCATGCCCACCATTTCCCCAAACGCATGTCCAATCCAAATTTTGAGACAGCCATTTTCTTCAATGTTGTTTAAAGTTTTGGAAATTATTTCTTTGATCAGGAAACTCCCCCCACAGTCTTCAGGGCAAGGGTTATAATTTATGCCCTGGGGGCATATAAGGTTTTTTATTGAAAGCTTTGTTGTAGAAACGTCAAAAAGGGCTCATTTGATCGGAAATTCAAAGGGCTAGCGCTCTTTTTAATAGTTGAAAGTGATTGGAGGGCAACTAGCCCCCCTCTCACGCCCATCTTTTCCCCAAACACATCCAGTCAAAATTTTGAGATAGCCATTTTGTTCAACGTAGTTGGAAGTTTTGGAAATTAGGTCTTTAAGGATGAAAACCCCTACCCCTACAGCCCTCAGGGCAAGGGTTGTAAGTTATGCCCTGGGGGCATATAAGGCTTTTATAGAAAGCATTGTCATAGTAGCTTCAAACAGGGCTTATTCAATTGGAAATTGAAATGGCTAGTTTTTGCTCAGTCCTGGGGAATCAGCCTGAAAACATCTAGACCCATATACCCAAGATCCAATGAGCTTGTAGAAAAGTCTGTCCATATCTGCAAGAAAATACTCATTAAAGCAAAAGAAGTTGGAACCAACCCTCACATTGCTCTTTTGGAATATAGGAATAGCCCAGTTGACAGTTATGCTTCTCTAGCCCAGCTTCTAATGAGTCGCCAGCTCCAGTCAAACCTAACATCAACATACCAACAGCTAAAACCCAGAATCATCCCAACAAAAGATTTCATGCAGCACAGGTTGGTTGAACAGAATAGGCAGAAATCTTAGTATGACCAATCAGCAAAGCAACTCCTGGAACTCCAGACAGGTGGCAAAGTATTTATTCAGAAAATGGCAAATAGCTCTTGGACAAATGCCAAAATCATTTCCTGACATGAAAATCCTAGATCCTACATAGTTGAAACCACTGAGAGATCTAGGCTGCAAAGAAACAGAACCCATATCTCTCAATGCCATTTCCCTACCCCCACATCACTGGGCAACCCAACAACTTGAAATGAAAACAATGACACAGCCTATCTGGACACCTGCCATGTAGCAAATTCACACATTGATTCTTATCCAACAGAAGAAGCCTGCAAAATTGATCAGGAGTCACACAAAGAAGAGGCACCACTGTCACCAAACATCAGACCTGCCTCCCTGTGCCATGTGGACCCCTGTGTACATGTGGAAGTTACACCACTCCCTTTGGCCTCAGTGAACTTGCCCAGACCTGCAGTGGCAGAGTGATTAGGCCAATAACATGGCTTGATATATAGACCTTGTTAAGTGTGAAGAAGGGAGATGTAGAATTATCTATTATATTTGCTTGTGCTTGCTTATATATTGCTTGTGTATGCTTTTGCTTATATTGCTTGCTTGTGCTTATTTTACTATAGGTGCTTGAGTCTAAATTAAACTATTGAATCAAAGAATTCTACACTTGTTACCTTAAATCACATTGTCCAGCAAATAAGATATTATCCTGTAGATACTGGTTACTGAACCAGCACTTACAGGCATGGGCATAGGCAGCATATTATCTAGGGGGGGGGGAGGCAGTTGATAGTGTGATGGAGTTTTATCAACTGCTTTTTCCAAACTGTCTGCTTTTTCAGCCATATCTAATGTAAATTTGAAGGTCTAGGGGTGGGGGCAGCTGCCCCCCTCCCTACACCAATGCTTACAGGTGCTGGTTTATCTGTCATTCCTCTACCAATTTGCACTAGTGGTAAAGACTGTAGGTGGTAAAACCCATTCAAGGTAAATTTCTCACATTAGGGGAGGGGGGGGGGGGGGGTCAAACTTACCTCTATAGTCAGAATTGCATCCTGAATCTAAATTTACTTGTATCAGAAATGAGCTTTACCCCCACTCCACTAATGTGCAAATATATACCCTGAACTGGTATATATAGGGGTGGTAGTAAAGTTCATGGTAAATATTACGAAATCATGTTATTGACTTACAAATAAAGTGAATATACCACTTGATGCCTTTTTTATGCTCTTTCTAAATATAATAATCATTTTTATCAGATATGAATTTTACCCCCACAATATGAATTTAGGGGGTGGGGGGTGGTTGCAAATTTTATTTCTGATGTAAACAGGAGGTAAGTTTAAACTTTACCCCCACCCCCCTAATGTGCAAATATATACCCTGAATTGGTACACAGGGGTAGGGGTAAAATTCATTTCCAACAAAAATGATTATTATATTTGGAAAAAGCATAAAAAAAAGGCATCAAGTGGTATATTCACTTTATTTCCAAGTCAATAATATGATTTGGTAAATATTTACCAAGTTCATTTCCTGATGCAAAAGACTGTTATATTTGGATTCAGGATGTAAATTCTGACTATAGAGGTAAATTTGTTTCTTAGCTACCTGAACAGTCCCTCAATAGGTATATAAACATTACCCATTTGCATGAAGGTGGGCTTAATTAGCCTAAGTCTAGAGGGTAAATATTTACCAAATCATATTATTGACTTACAAATAAAGTGAATATACCACTTGATGCCTTTGTTTATGCTATTTCCAAATATAATAATCATTTTTGTCAGAAATGAATTTTACCCCCACCTCTATATAACAATTCAGGGTATATATTTGCACATTAGGGGGGTGGGGGTAAAGTTTAAACTTACCTCCCATTTGCATCAGAAATAAGATTTGTCCTTGCCCCCCCCCCTAATGTGCAAATATATACCCTGAATTGGTATTATAGGGGTGGGGGTAAAATTCATTTCTTACAAAAATGGGTAAATACATACCAAATCATATTATTGAGTTAGGAATAAAGTGAATACACCATTTGATGCCTTTTTTTATGCTGATTATGAATATAATAATCATTTCTATTAGAAATGAATTTCAGCCCACCCCTCCCCCCTATATATGCCAATTCAGGGTATATGTTTCTACATTAGGGGGGGGGGGCAATTTTGTTTCTGATGTAAATGGGAGATAAGTTTAAACTTTACCCCTACCCCCCTAATGTAGAAATATATACCCTGAATTGGCATATATAGGGGGGGGGGCTAAAATTCATTTCCAATAGAAATGATTAGCCTATTATATTTGTAATCAGCATAAAAAAGGCATCAAATGGTGTATTCACTTTAGGCCTATTCCTAACTCAGTAATATGATTTGGTATATATTTACCCAAAAATGATTATTATATTTGGAAAGAGCATAAAAAAAGGCATCAAGTGGTATATTCACTTTATTTGTAAGTCAATAGGCCTAGCCTAATATGAATTGGTAAATATTTACTGTCTAGAGAGCAAGAAAAGACCATAATTGTTCAGAATTTCACAATAAAGAACATAAGAACCTTATAGAATACATTAATCTGCCATATTTATATCAGAGCACATGTCATTAATGTTGTTAGGCCTATTTGATTAGGCTAGTTGTCTGTAGTGTCTCAGATAATAAGTTGCTGAATTAAGTCTGTTATTATCTTTTACAGACTCTACCCAGGGTAGCTAGTATTAAGTTGATAGCCAGATAAGGGATGCTTGACTGCACTGCATGAGAAAATGAGAACAATTTATTTCCCAGAAGAAACCTAAAGAAAGCATGAGGCAGGAAAAAGCATCTTTCAGGAAAGCATGAAAATGGGAAGTCCTGTAGAGATGATAAGATGAGGTTCGAAAGCTAAACATGGTTATGATTTTCAAAAGTATATGTCTTTGAAGCAAAATAAAAAGCATCAAATCCTATATTACCAGAGGTCAGCCTTTCCAGCTTAGACACTGCAGAAGAAGCATGCAATTTAAAACCTAATTCGTTTTCTTCTTCTAAAACGCAGCTGGAAACACTCTAAACAACACATCTTTTTGGCAATTCCCTATTAACAGAACACCTGAAAACTTAATAACAAACTAGAGTTTCCTTAGGAAAGTGATAAAAAACTACAAAATCTAGCCAGTTTTCTTTAAGAAACTAAAATACTTTTTTGACTGCTTTTGTGCTTGTCTCATTTGTAATTTTTCTTTGGCGGGAAAATTCAGAATTTTGAAACATTGAATATTGATACATTTACAATGCCTGTTCCTACGGATATCATAAGGTCGCCATTGAAGGAGATTGATGTTATATTTGGTAGTGTCTAGTCTTTTTTTTTATTGTAGGCTATCATCTGTATCAGAATTTTCATTATTAAGAAGGTGATTCCTGGTAAATTTCTACCAAATCATATTATTGACTTAGGCTACGCATAAAGTGAATATACCACTCAATGTCTTTTTGGTCAATATATACCAAATCATATTATTGAGTTAGGACTAAAGTGAATACACCATTTGATGCCTTTTTTTATGCTGATTACGAATATAATAATCCTTTCTATCGGAAATGAATTTCAGCCCCTCCCCTATATATGCCAATTCAGGGTTAGGTTAGATATAGCCTATATAGGGGGGGGGGGTTTGAAATTAATTTCCGATAGAAATGCTTATTATATTCATAATCAGCATAAAAAAAGGCATCAAATGGTGTATTCACTTTATTTGAAACTCAATAATATGATTTGGTATATATTGACCATCTTTTTTTATGCTGATTACAAATATAATAATCATTTCTATCGGAAATGAATTTCATCCCACCCCCTATATATGCCAATTTAGGGTATATATTTCTACATTAGGGGGGGGGGGGCAAATTTTGTTTCTGATGTAAATAGGAGGTAAGTTTAAACCACAGTTCATATAATTATCCAGTATGATCATTCTCTATCTCACCTGTTATAAAAACCCAGACCAGGGTGCAAGTGCTCTGGAGAACATTTTTGCAGATATAAACATAGGCAAAGTCAGATTAGAGGGAATGCAGGTCAGTCTGTTTCTGATTGTTTCCATCAAAGTGCATTGAAACAATCAAAAACAGACTAACCCACATTCCTGCTAATCCAGAAATAAGTGGGAGGAGCTTTTTGTTCACACTGAGAACGAAGACCAGAAATGATCTGCGATAAGCTTACTGGTATATTCTGTCTACTGTGGTTTAAACTTTGGTAAATTTCTACCAAATCATATTATTGACTTACACATAAAGTGAATATACCACTTGATGTCTTTTTTTATGCTGATTACAAAATTTACTTGATTCCCTCTCTATTTTCATGTACCCCACACAAAACCAATGAAGGAAATTAGCATAGGCTAGTCCATGTATTTTTGGGCATAAAAGATATTAATGAACTGCCAAAGTGGGGTTAGGCTACCATTCTGGTAAATTTTTACCAAATCATTATTGACTTATGAATAATGGAAACATACCACTCAATGCCTTTTTTTGTGCTCTTTCCAAGTATAGGCTAATAATCATTTTTACAGAAGTGAATTTTACCCCAACCCCTATTTATACCAATTCAGGGTATATATTTGCACATTAGGGGGGTGGGGTAAATTTTATTTCTTATGTAAATGAGAGGTAAGATTAAACTTTCTGCCACCCCCCTAATGTGCAAATATATACCCTGAATTGGTATAAATAGGGGTGAGGGCTAAAATTCATTTCCAACAAAAATGATTATCATATATTTTTAAAGAAAATAAAAAAGGCATCAAGTGGTATATTCACTTTATTTGTAAGTCAATAATATGATTTGGTAAAAATTTACCACCATTCCTAATGGACTGTCACTATTGGCAATTTTTTTTCCTTGTGGTTTTATACTGGCTATTTTTATTATCATTTTTTTTTCAAATTGCAACAATGTTGCAGAAATTCAATGAAAAGAAACATAAAATCATTGTTAAGAATAGAATTCATCCTTATATTCTTGTTTTGAGACTAAAATCTAGCCTTCAAGCAATAACATATATCCTATCTTCTGTTATGCCTAGCATAAGGGCATTTTTACATTTCTTTGGTAATTGCTAAAAATCTGGGTAAATTTGTAGGTGGCACTATAATTTAGCTAGGATGAAAGTGAAAACTTCATTTGATGCCTTTTTTTATGCTCTTTCATAATACAATAATCACTTCTGTTGCAAATTGCATCTTGAGCTCTTAAAGGGGCCCTGAGGGTAGCCTAATTTATATGAATTATGAAAGAGCATAAAAAAGCATCAAAGGATGTTTTCACTTTCATCCTAGCTAAATTATATGGCCACTGCAAATTTTTCTTGAACTCCCCCCCCCCTAATGTGCAAATACATACCCTGAATTAGAATATACCCTGAATTGTTGACAGCAAAGTTTCAAATCACAAAATTCAGCACTATTTTTGTCAATGCCATTTGTAAAACTTGAAATGGTAGAAAGACAGTTTGAATTGAGTTGCCTAATAAATGAGGTTTGAATTGTTATTAATAAGTATTTTTGAAATATATTACTCTTGAACAACTTATATATAAACTAATGATATGTTTTTAACCACTTTTCAATAACTTAATTAGTGTTGATAACTTATTTGTGTGGTTACAAAAATGAAATGGCCTATCTTTGGGGCCCCTTTAAGGGTTGAAGATGCAATTGCAACAGGAGCAATTATTGTATTATGAAAGAGCATAAAAAAGGCATCAAATAACGTTTTCACTTTCATCCTAGCTAAATTATATGGCCACCTGCAAATTTACCAAAACCTGTTGGCTGAGTGTTCCTGTAAAGAGGACCAGCAGGGTAATTTAGATCAGGTAGTTCAAAGTGTGATTGAACATGTATTATTGCACTGCTGATCTTCCTTCTGCAAATAACACAGCAAACACATACTGGCAAATATTTCAAAAGTTTGAATAGGTCTATGTTTACACATGTCCTGTGATGGTGTTGTGTTTGATCTAACCTTGGTAAAAACAGGATTCAGAGATCAAACCCAGCTGTAACAACACACTACAGGGCCAATGCAAAGACCATAGTTGTCAAGAAGCATTGTTAATCTAATGCAATGTAGTACAACCTTTTTCACATAACAACCACAATTTATTGCTCCAAAAGTAAAATATATGGTACTTATGTATTATATAATACACACTTGAGAAGTGAAGTTTGGTGAATGCTAATGAAATAAAACAAAATATGATCAAAACACAATAATATGTTTACAAAATTATGATAACTACAACAAAGAATTATGGAAGAGCCAGATTGACAAGGTGTAGGGCCTGATTGGAAGTTTTTTTTGTGGAGCCCTCTCTTTAAATTGAATTTTTAAGTAAAATTCAAATTCAGTATATTTATAGCACCAGGAGACTAACAGCTATACAGCAGGTTTTATATATTGATTATCATCGTCACTTGTCTTCTATCTGAGCCTGTTGCTCCAGTGAAGCAACAGGTTGATTTAAATCATCCTCCACTTCTTGCATTTTCATGTAACCTCTAGCATAGCTGTTTGTATCTTGCAATATTTCTTCCAAGAGATCCATTGGGATGCAAGAGATCTCATAATTTAAAGGATGCACAAGGAGTCCTTTAACAGCTTCATTGGGGTCTAAAAAGTACATTTGACCAAAGAAAAACAAAAAAAAAAACTGTGGTTCAAAATCACCTTCAGGGGTCTATGATGGATTTGGTGCTAAATTAATTTTTTGATAAATTTGTCCAGCTACTTTGAAACTGAGAACATTATGACCATTGATGGTTCAATAATTGCTTATGCTGAATGAAGCTAAAGCACAAAATCAGTTTTGTATTTGTTTGTGGAACTCTTTAGAGAGCAAGTCACTTTACTGAAAAAATACAAATGAATGTGCATTGTCAGTTCAATGTTCATATACTGATATTTAGTAATCAAAATGTTAATATTATTTGATTTATTAAAGTTATAAAAGTAAAAACATTTATATTTTTTCAGTAAAGTGCAAATTTTGTTCTGGCCTTGGGAAGGCATAGGGGTTTTGAGCCCAACTTATTGTTAGTTAAGTTCTACTTGTTTTGAGTTTGACTCAGTTGATTATTGTAATTTCTGTTTGTTTTGGGTTTCATTCATTTATTGATGTTGATTTGTGGTAGTTTCACGCTTGGTAGATTATTTGATTATATTTTTTTTTTTTTTTTGTTTAATGGAGTTCTTTACTTTTCTTTGAAAAACATTTTGTGGAAAAAGTTTTGTAAATTAATTTCTGTTTGTTTTATATTGACACAGTCTTCTTAGGGAAAAAGAAAACAATACTTTAAATCTTTTCGTTTTTTAAGACTTTATAGTTTGGCCTGCTTTTTGTTTGCTGGAGAAAAATTTTTAACCATTTTTAACAACATACACCCTTTTAAAAATCTGGACACAAATAGTACTGCTTAATTTAGTTTCATACTTCCTCTAGTTGACCTGAAATGGAAAACTTGATACCATTTGCAAAAAAATCTGTTTACTTTCTTTGATAGCTTGGATATGCTTACACTATTTTGATTTAGTTAAATTTTAAGAGCAGCAATAGTAGAGTTGGCGTGGGAGGGTGGGAGTGGAAGGGGGATTAGTTGCCCTCAATCACTTTTGACTATTAAAAAGAGCATCAGCCCTTTCTATTTTCAATCGAATGAGCCCTTTTCGAAGTTCCCATGACAACTCCTTTGATACAAAGTGCCCTGGTCTAAAAGAAAAAAAAAAAAAAAAAAAAAAAATACACCATACCCATTTCAATCTTTACTATAAAAATGTCAAGCCTTCCAATCACTTTTGACTATTAAAAAGGGCACTAGGCCTTTTGATTTCTAATTGAATGAGCCCTTTCAACTACATTAAACAACATGGCTATCTCAAAATTTTGATTGGATGTGTTTGGGGAAATGGTGGGCGTGAGAGGGGTGTTAGTCGCCTTCCAATCACTTTCAACTATTAAAAAGGGCACCAACCACTCCAATTTCTAAATGGATAAGCGCTTTTCGAAGTTTCTATGACATCTTGTTTGATACAAAGTGCCCTGCTCTAAAGGAAAAAATAATAAATAATACATTGTGCCAACATCGTTCTTATATGCCCCTAGGGCATAACTTAAAACCCTTGCCCTGAGGGTTGTGGGGGAGTGTCCTCCTCTTTACTTAGTCCACATTTCTTGTCTTGTTCTTGAGTGTCCCCATTCTTTACTTAGGTAGCGCGATCGTACTGCCTATGATTTATACAACAACTTTCTATATAAACCTTATGTGCCCCTAGGGCATAACTTACAACCCTTGCACTGAGAGCTCTGAGGGGGCTATCATCCTAAAAGACCTAATTTCCAGAATGTTTAACTATGTTGAACAAAATGGATATCTCAAAATTTTGATTGGATGTGTTTTGGAAAATGGTGTGCCTGAGAGTTAGTTGCTATCCAATCACTTTCAACTTTTAAAAAAGGCACTAGCCCTTTCAGTTTCCAATTGAATGAGCCCTTTTGAAGTTTCTATGACAATGCTTTCAATAAAAACTTTATATGCCCCAGGGCATAACTTACAACCCTTGCCCTGAGGGCTGTGGGGGGAGGGGTTGTCATCCTTAAAGACCTAATTTCCAAAACTTTCAACTACGTTGAATAAAATCTGTCTAAAAATTTTGATTGGATGTGTTTGGGGAAACGGTGGGCGTGAGAGGGGATAGTTGCCCTCAAATCACTTTCGACTATTAAAAAGGGTACTATCCATTTGAATTTCAAATCGAATGAGCCCTTTTTCAAGTTTCTACAACAAAGATATCACTAAAAACCTTATATGCCCCCAGGGCATAACTTATGATCCTTGCCCTGAGGGTTGTAGGGGAGTGTCCTCCTCAAAAATACATTTTCTATCTGGAAATCATTTGTGCTGAACAAAATGGCTATCTCAAAATTTTTATTGGATGTGTTTGGGGGAATGATGGGGGTGGGGGAGGGGGGCTAGATGCCCTCCAATCACTATTGACTATTAAAAAGGGCACTAGCCCTTTGAATTTCCAATCCAATGAGCTTTTTTTAAGTTCCTACGACAATGCCTTCTTTAAAAATTCTGAATTGGAGGGCTAGTTGCCCTCCAATCATTTTCAACTATTAAAAAGGGCACTAGCCCTTTGAATTTCAAATCGAATGAGCCTTTTTTGAAGTTTCTACAACAAAGCCTTCTATAAAAACCTTATGTGCCCCCAGGGCATGACTTAAAACCCTTGCCCTGAGGGTTGTGGGGGAATGTCCTCCTCAAAAACATATTTTCTATCTGGAAATCAACTATGCTGAACAAAATGGCTATCTCAAAATTTTGATTGGATGTGTTTGGGGAAATGATGGGTGTGGGGGGGGGCTAGTTGCCCTCCAATCATTTTCAACTATTAAAAAGGGCATTAGCTCTTTGAATTTCAAATCGAATGAGCCTTTTTTGAAGTTTCTACAACAAAGCCTTCTATAAAAACCTTATGTGCCCCCAGGGCATAACTTAAAACCCTTGCTCTGAGGGTTGTGGGGGAGTGTTCTCCTCAAAAACATATTTTCTATCTGGAAATCAACTATGCTGAACAAAATGGCTATCTCAAATTTTGATTGGATGTGTTTGGAGGAATGATGGGCGTGGGGGGGATAGTTGCCCTCCAATCACTTTCGACTATTAAAAAGGGCACTCGCCCTGCGAATTTCCAATTGAATGAACCTGTTTTGAAGTTTCTACGACAACGCCTTCTATAAAAACCTTATATGCCCCCAGGGCATAACTTAAAACCCTTGCCCTGAGGGTTGTGGGGGAGTGTCCTCCTCAAAAACATATTTTCTATCTGGAAATCAACTATGTTGATCAAAATGGCTATCTCAAATTTTGATTGGATGTGTTTGGGGGAATGATGGGCGTGGGGGGATAGTTGCCCTCCAATCACTTTCGAATGTTAAAAAGGGCGCTAGCCCTGCGAATTTCCAATCGAATGAACTTGTTTTGAAGTTTCTACGACAACGCCTTCTATAAAAACCTTATATGCCCCCAGGGCATAACTTAAAACCCTTGCCCTGAGGGTTCTGGGGGATTGTCCTCCTCAAAAACATATTTTCTATCTGGAAATCAACTATGCTGAACAAAATGGCTATCTCAAAATTTTGATTGGATGTGTTTGGGGGAATGATGGGTATGGGGGGGGATAGTTGCCCTCCAATCACTTTCGAATGTTAAAAAGGGCACTAGCCCTGCGAATTTCCAATCGAATGAACCTGTTTTGAAGTTTCTACGACAACGCCTTCTATAAAAACCTTATATGCCCCCAGGGCATAACTTAAAACCCTTGCCCTGAGGGTTCTGGGGGAGTGTCCTCCTCAAAAACATATTTTCTATCTCTCAGAGCACAACTTAAAACCCTTGCCCCAAGGGTTGGGGGGGAATGTCCTCCTCAAAAACATATTTTCTATCTGGAAATCAACTATGCTGAACAAAATGGCTATCTTAAAATTTTGATTGAATGTGTTAGGGGAAATGATGGGCGTGGGGGGCTAGTTGCCCTCCAATCACTTTCGACTATTAAAAAGGGCACTAGTCCTTTGAATTTCCAATCGAATGAGCCTTTTTTTAAGTTTCTATGACAACGCCTTCTATAAAAAACCTTATATGCCCCCAGGGCATAACTTAAAACCCTTGCTGTGAGGGTTGTGGGGGAGTGTCCTCCTCAAAAATATATCTTCTATCTGGAAATCAACTACGCTGAACAAAATGGCTATCTCAAAATTTTGATTGGATGTGTTTGGGGGAATGATGGGCGTGGGGGGGGGGGCTAGTTGGCCTTCAATCACTTTCGACTATTAAAAAGGGTACCAGCTCTTCGAATTTCCAATCAAACGAGCCTGTTTTGAAGTTTTTACGACAACGTCTTCTATTAAAACCTTATATGCCCCCAGGGCATAACTTAAAACCCTTGCCCTGAGGGTTGTGGGGGATTGTCCTCCTCAAAAACATATTTTCTAAGTGGAAATCAACTATGCTGAACAACTATGCTGAAGTGCCCTGCTCTAATGGAAAAAATAATAAATAGTTCATTGTGCCAACATCTTTCTTATATGCCCTCAGAGCATAACTTAAAACCCTTGCCCCAAGGGTTGGGGGGGAATGTCCTCCTCAAAAACATATTTTCTATCTGGAAATCAACTATGCTGAACAAAATGGCTATCTCAAATTTTGATTGGATGTGTTTGGAGGAATGATGGGCGTGGGGGGATAGTTGCCCTCCAATCACTTTCGACTATTAAAAAGGGCACTCGCCCTGCGAATTTCCAATTGAATGAACCTGTTTTGAAGTTTCTACGACAACGCCTTCTATAAAAACCTTATATGCCCCAAGGGCATAACTTAAAACCCTTGCCCCAAGGGTTGGGGGGGGAATGTCCTCCTCAAAAACATATTTTCTATCTGGAAATCAACTATGCTGAACAAAATGGCTATCTCAAAATTTTTTTGGATGTGTTTGGGGAAATGATGGGTGGGGGGGCTAGTTGCCCTCCAATCATTTTCAACTATTAAAAAGGGCACTAGCCCTTTGAATTTCAAATCGAATGAGCCTTTTTTGAAGTTTCTACAACAAAGCTTTTTTGAAGTTTCTACAACTATCCCCGTGGGGGGGATAGTTGCCCTCCAATCACTTTCGACTATTAAAAAGGGCACTCGCCCTGCGAATTTCCAATTGAATGAACCTGTTTTGAAGTTTCTATGACAACGCCTTCTATAAAAACCTTATGTGCCCCCAGGGCATAACTTAAAACCCTTGCCCTGAGGGTTGTGGGGGAGTGTCCTCCTCAAAAACATATTTTCTATCTGGAAATCAACTATGCTGAACAAAATGGCTATCTCAAATTTTGATTGGATGTGTTTGGGGGAATGATGGGCGTGGGGGGGATAGTTGCCCTCCAATCACTTTCGACTATTAAAAAGGGTACTCGCCCTGCGAATTTTGCTTTACGTAAATTACAAATGACACCCTAGTCTTTTGAGGGCTAGGTTTTAGCTTTTGTTTGGACGGTAGCTCTATTCCTGTTTATGGTATTCTTTTTTTTTTTTAAGTTTGGATTGTCCATTCATTGTAATTTCTGTTCGTTTTGGGTCTCATGTATTTATAGTGATTTCTGTTTGTTTTGAGCTTGAACTACTATTTGACTATATTTTTTCTCATCTTTGACTGAATTTGCTCTTTATTTGTCTTTGAAGAACCTTTTTTATGGGAAATGTTTTTTTTATTCATTCCTATTTGTTTTATAGTGATAAATAATTATAATATTTGTAAAGCTTTTTTGGGGTTTTCTTCTTAAGAATCAAGATTTTGGCTTGCTATTTATATTTTGGATAAAATTCTGCAACAAATTTTTATAATAGTTTACTATAGACTTTTGATGGATTGACAGGGTGAATATTAATCAAATAAATTAATGAAAAATCTGCAAAAGTTTTAGTCTTCAATAGGTTTTAAGCTATCTTTAACCATCATCTTGCAATGTTGAGTAAAGACCAATATAGATCAACCATTTTGGGCTAAGAATCTTTCTGTGTTATATTTTACTTTAACTGCTGTTTGTTTAAATTAATTAAAAAGCTTTTTCGACAAAATACGTTTTTCAAAGAAAAGTTAAGAACTCCATTAAACAAAAATAAGTAAAAATAAAATCAAATTAGCTACCAAGCGTGAGACTACCACAAATCGGCATCGATAAATAAATGAAACCCAAAACGAACAGAAGTTACAATAAATAACCGAGTCAAACTCAAAACGAGCAGAAATTAACATAAGTTGGGCTCCAAACCCCTATGCCTTCCCAAGGCCAGAACATAATTTGCACTTAACTGAAAAAATATATATGTTTTTTCTTTTATAACTTTAATAAATCAAATAATATTAATATTTTGATTACTAAATATCAGTATATGTAAAAGAATAAATAATACATTGTGCCAACATCGATCTTATATGCCCTCAGGGCATAACTTAAAACCCTTGCCCCGAGGGATTTGGGGGAGTGTCCTCAAAAACATATTTTCTATTAGGAAATCAACTACGCTGAACAAAATGGCTATCTCAAAATTTTGACTGGATGTGTTTAGGGGAATGATGGGCGTGGGGGGGGGCTAGTTGCCCTCCAATCACTTTCGACTATTAAAAAGGGCACTAGCCACTCCAATTTCCAATTGAATGAGTCCTTTTTGAAGTTTCTACTACAACTCTTTCAATACGAAGTGCCCGGGTATGGAAAAAAATAATAATAATTCATTGTGCCAATATTGTTCTTTACTTAGGCAGCGCTATTGCGCTTCCTATGATAAATTTATTTTGCACTCATTTATTAAAGAGTTTGGAAAAAAATAGAACATCAAGAATCAATGCCACCCAATTAGTTTCTAGTTGACGTTTCCTTAGTTCTAAAATTTTAGTTGAAGTGTCTTCAGGGTCTAAAATTTTAAACAGATCAAAAAAAGAAGAAAGTATTACATAATAAGAATCAATGAAACCGAATTTTTCAGGCTTATTTTAATTTCAGCTAAGTCCCTTAATTTTTTAATTTATACCCTTAAGCCATTCGTGTGATATTGCAAATATGCCTCTTTGACACCATGTATGTACATAGTGAGTTTTGATTTAGTTCCACACCCATGTCAATATTTGCTGAAAGATTCAGCTTAATAGCTTATCCATTTCTGATATGTTGGAGATGTATTTTTTTGACAATATGGATGCACATAGTGTCTTTTGATCTAGCTCAACTTGCCGTGACAGTTTCAAATTTATGCAGTTTTTTGTTCCTGAGATATTGCAGATACACCTCTTTGGCAACCTGGATGCACACATTGTCTTTTGATTTAGTTTAACATCCCCAACAGTATGCCTCAAAAGTTTACTTACCCTTAGCTGTTCCTGAGATATTCCTTATATGCCTTTTTGACAGTCTTGATGCACATAGTGTCTTTTGATTTTGTTTTACATTCCTCAACTTTCGTATAAGTTTCAACTAATCTTTCAACTCTTAACCAATTTGCTTTAATTATCCATGTTTTATTCTTATTCCTTGTCCAATTTCAGTGTCATTTTATGGTCCTTAACAAGTTCTCTTCTAGGATCTTTATTGTTATTGGTGTTATGTTTTATTTTGGTTCGAATAATAAATGAATTTATTAAATGAAAATGAATACTTAAGCTGTTCCTGAGATATTTTAGGCTATATATGGCATATTGACAATTTAGATGCACTTAAAGTTTTTTGATTTAGTCCAATACCCCTCTCAATATTACCTGTTAATTGTAATTTAATACTGATAGTTGTTCCAATGTTATTGCAAATACCCCGTTTTGACAAAATGGATACACTTAGTCTCATTTGATTAGTTCAACACCCTCTCCTTAACGGTTTCTTGATGTTTCAACTTAATGACCTTAGGTGTTCCTGAGCTATTGCAGATACACTTTTTTGACAACTTGGGTGCACATAGTGTGTTTTTATTTAGATGAACATCCCCCTCAATCCTCACAGAAAGTTTAAACTTAATATCTTTGATCAGTCCTCAGACATTGCAGATGTGCTCTTTTGACAGCCTAGATGTATGTAGTGTCTTTTGATTTAGTTTAACATGCCTAGAAATTTTATACTTATTACCTTTTGCTGTTACTGAGATATTGGAGGAATGTCATTTTGTAAACATGGATGCATATAGCCTAGTGCCTTTTCATTTAGTGCAACATCCTTCTCAATATTAACTGAAAAAAAAACAACTTAGTATCCTTAGTCTTTCCTTAACATTACTGATAAGCCATCATGACAACCTGGATGAACATAGTGCCTTTTGATGTAGTTAAAGATTTTTCCTGACATGTCCTGAAAGTTTCAACTTAATGCCCTTTGCTGTTCCTTGAATATTGCAGATACAATTTTTTTTTGGCAACTTGGGCAAACTTAGTATCCTTTGGATTAGTTTACCCCCCCCCCCTCAACACGCACTGAAAGTTTCAAGTTGATACATTTAGCCATTGCTGAGATATTGCAGAGAGTTTTAGGCTAATTGCTCATGGAACACCCCCTAGACAATTGTCCACAGAAAATCCCCCATGGACAATTTTTCCTGAAAATTCTCCCTGGGAATCTCCCTAGACAAGTATCCTTCAGAAAATTCCTCCCACATGTAAAATTGAGCAGCCAAAGGGAAAGTTTGACAAATAAAAAGCCAAAGGGAAATGCATATTATTCCATCTGTATTCCAGAAGATAGGTAGAATATATGGTGTGAAATATCCTATAGTATTTATTTTTATATTTTTACTAGCTTGCCTGTCATACGTTGCTGAAATCTCAAAAGAAAGGAAATTCAAGGATAATTCTCCCCCCGGAAAATTCAATCAGCGAAAAATCCTCCCGCGTAATAATAACGTTCGTAATTTTATATTGAAGTATTCGAAATCCCTCTCCCCCCGGACAGCTTTTATCCTGGAACCCTCCCCTGGCAGAAGATGTTCACCAGGAAAGATATCCTTTGCCCTACATTTATATAAATTTCTTAATTAATTTAGTTTGATTACATAACAAAGAGTCTGAAAAGATATGCAAACAAAGTTCATTTTAATACAGAGAATCCCCTCCCCCTAGAATTCCCCTCGACACCTCCCCCCCCCCGCAATTCCCCTCTGGGAAATTTTCCTTATGTGTGAAATAATGGTAGTATTTTTTAATTTGAAAAGTATCTGAATAGTTAGGTATAATACCAAATTGAAAAAACTGTTGAATACCAAGTTAAGAGAATTTATAACAACAGAAATTTCCTACTTACAGAAGTGTGTTATATGACAGAATTGATAATTAACTAACCCGTTAATTTAATATCTAGAAAATGTGGATAATGTGACCAGAAGTAACTTTCAAGTATGTGTATTGTGGGGTCTGTAATTTCTGTTATCTAGAAAAGTACTAAGAGGGCTTTGGGAGGGAGGAATTTTATACCTAAAAGCTTCGTAAGAGTGCATTCAACAACTTCTTAAAGTCTCTTGGCGATCGGGCGTACAGGGCACCTACACAAGACCACAATGCATGTGATTTTGTATTCACAGATTTTTTAAATTCCTTTTTTTTGTGTTTTTGAGGGTTGAGTTGTCATTCCAGGGCAGAGCCGCTACTAGGGTAGGGGACAACCAGAACAGCTTCACCGGGCTTTTGGCTGGGGGGGGGGTGGCTGGGGAATTGCCTACTTTGATACAATTTTTCACTTTAATTCGACTTGTTTTGCTTATATTTGAGTCAGGAGGGGGGCGCTGTAATTATTTTTCACTGGGTGCTAAACCAACACTAGTGGCTCTGTTCCAGGGTAAGATAAAGGTTAAAAAGCCACATCAAGGTGTGATAAAACTGTGAGATCTAGGTCACCTTTTTGTCTTAAATTTGTAGCATGTAATAAACGCATGATTTAAAAAGCTAAAATCATTAAAAAGAATTTTGCTGACAAAATTGGTCCATTTGACAATTGGACAAATTTAACAAAATTGGTGCATTTGACAAATTGACAAATGGACAAAAGGGATTTGGTCCACTGGTAAGAGCTCTGCCTTGTGGTCATGGTAACAGAGGTTTGAATCTTAGATAGAACTTTTTTTTAATGCGTATTCTCTTTCAACGGCTGATTCTTTCCCAATGATTGGATCTCCTAAAATGTTAAAGTCAAAGAAGCAAAAATAATGAAAATACAAATTTTCTTAACTAATATTAACTACAATCTTAAAAGCTTTTAATAATATCAAGGATAATCTATTTTTTTGGCAACTGAAAGACGCCATGGAAAATACCACAAGCAAAAGTAGGACTGATGCCCCCTATGGCTTCTAATGAACAGAACGTTATTTACGCTTTACTGAAAACAATCTTTATTTTGAGCTGTGTTTTATTTATCATAACGTCACGAAAATGAAGAAACTCACCGTAATAACCAAGATTATTGAACAAATCTAACTAAATGTAGACTGATAGTTTAATGTATGGAATATTCATTCCTGAAAGTCTGAGTAACTTTGTATTTATCAATCTTGTTAAAGAGAAAACGTTTAAAATGCGTTTTGTTTCTGTAAAATGCAAATGATGTTCTGGACCTTTGAAGGCACAAGGGGCGTTAGGTTCTTTCAAGTTCGACTTATTTTTTTTAGGGTAATTTCTGTTCGTTTTTGGATGCACTTAATTTTTTGTAGTGATTATATTTATTTTACTTACGAATTACGTTTTGAGTTTATTTCTGTTCGTCCTAGGTTTAATGTAGCTCTTCTTTTCTTTGAAAAATTTATTTTAAATTTTTTTTTAATTAATTACTGTTTGGTTTTAATTGACATAGTTTTTTAATTGGTTTATAAGAAGAATACTTATAAAGCTTTTCTCGCTTTCGCTTAGTCGCGGTAGTCTTAATAGTTGCGGAGTGTGTGCGAATGCTGTCTCCTACTGTGTTTTTAGAAATTGGTGCTGTTAGTCACATTGCCTATGCTGATGATGTTCTGCTAGTTAGTCATTCAAGGTCAGGTCTCACAAAGAATCTAAATGTTCTGATTAATGATTTGAATGTGATCGAACTTTCTGTAAATGCTTCAAAATGCGAGTATCTGGGTTTTAATATTTCTAAACCAGCTCCTCCTTTACATGTGGGTACAATACTACTCAAGTGTGTCTCAAAGTTGAAATGGCTTGGGATTACTTTTTCTGATACACTTTCGACTACATGCTCGTCTCTGGTGGCTAATGCTCTGCAGTGTATTCGAATCTCATATGGTAAAATCTTGCCTAATAGAGAGAGGTACAGCCGCCGAGGCTTATGTAAACTTTACCATAGCTTTTGTTCTCCTACAATTCTTTTTCTTTCTGGTTTTCAGCTTCTAATGTGGAGAAAAGACCGTCTTCAGCCAAGGAGAGGCTATTTTAAATACCATATTGTAAATTCCTGCTATATTTACCAAGGTGGTACAGAAATCACAAGATTATTTCTCATTTTGGACTTATTGACCCTCTAGTGCTGTTTGACAACATCGCTAAGGATCTGAGGACCAATACTCCAAGGAAGATATGTGCCAGTGACCCCTTCACTCATTTTTTCCAGATTAGTGATTCTATGGATATTGTTACGTTATTTATGTTGTGTTTTCCTTATTATTACCTTGTGGATTATATCATTTTGTTTTTTTCTTTTTTTACTCCGCATTTATTTGATATTGCGGGTTACAAATAAACTTCCTACTTACTTACCATTTTGAACAGAATTGCTATCTCGAAATTTTGATCTGATATCTTTAAAGGGACAGCAGCTGAAAAGAGCGAGGCGGGGGCTAGTTACCCTCCAATCACTTTTAAATAATAAAAAAAAAACAACACTATAACTTTTAATTTTCTATCGAATGAGCCCCCTTCCAAAGTTTCTACGATAATTCATCCCACAAGAAGTGGTTCAGTCAAAAGAAAAACAAAAAAAAATAATACATAGAGCCCACTTCGCTCTTTAGTTATGCAGCGCTATTGCGCTGCCTAGGATTGTATTTTTTCTATAAATTATCAATTTAAACACTACCTGCTACTCTATCTAAACATAGAAAATGTTATGTTTATTTGCAAATTTTTACTGGATAAAGCATTATTGTTACTGTGTTTTATAGCAAAAAATCCCATGAATCCAACATGGTATACTGAGGTCACTGAGAAGTTTAGAGAAATTTTAGCAACTGATAGACTTCGAGAAATACCCTGTTTAGAATCTGCACCAAAAGAAAACCTGCTGGATGGTCAACTTGTTGTTTTTAAAGGCATGATTCAAGATATGTTTGATCCTGAATATTTCTTTGATTCGTATGAAGGAGAAACAAGCAGTGGAGAAAAAGTTATGAAGACAGGACGCTTTCGGGATACCATTGATGTAAGTTGTTAAGCTCTTAAGTTAAGTTATGCTCTAAGTTGTTAAGTTAAGCTCTTAAGTCTTCGTGTGCTTAAAGAATGTGCCAAAGTTTACATACCCACAATCAATAAACAAAAGTTAAATTAAAAAGTCTCGTTTTAAGGAGCTATTGTAAAATAGTTGTTATGTACTTTTGTATCAGATTGATGTTTGCTTTTTGAATAATTTAATATTATATCATTTGAAAATAAACTTCCACATTCTTGCAGTGTAGATATCTAAATTAACAGAAATGTCACATTATTTTTTCAAAAATACCAAGCTAAAAATTTACGATTTTTACTGTTAATTAATTAAAAAAAAACTTTTCGAAAAAGAAGTGTTTCAAAGAAAAGTAAAGGCCATACTAAAGTCAAGATCAGTAGAAATAAATTACTACAAGAATTCAAACTCAGAATGACCTGAAATTACTATTAAAGAATAAATAAAACCCAAAACGAACATAAATTAAATAAACAATCATAGCAAAAAAACATACAACAAGTACTAATATAAATGAACAGTTAAATCTTAAAACGCGCAAACTTTAAATTGAATATGTTAATCAAGCTTAAAACAAACAAAAATCAATACAGATAAGAGTTAAGCTACTCTCCCATTCCCTAACCGTAAAAGTCTAAAGCCTACTGCGTCATTGGTGCTTTACCGAAAACAAATTATATTACAATTTTTTTTTCTGTACTTGTTACACAATGCAACATTGAAAATAAAAATGAAAATTACAGTGAAATAAGATCTTGTACTAATAAGGTTTCAGCAATTAATATCATTATATATAAAATATTCTGTTTAATTGTGTTAGTTCTTTCCAAGACTGTTCAAGACACATATAGTTTTAACTTCAAACAAGAGTTTGGCTACTGCCCCCTTCCCTAACTGTAAAATTCTAAAGCCTACTGTGTCATTGGTGCTTTACTGAAAACGAATTATATTATAAATATTTTCTTTTGTACTTTTCATAACATTGAAATAAAAATTAAAATTACAGTGAAATAAAATTTGGAACTGATGAGCTTTCAGAATTAATATCATTATATGTCAAATGACCAGTTTCGTTGTATTAGTTGTTTCCAAGACTGTTCAAGAAACATATAGCTTTCAGTAAAGAGCCAATGCGCAGTAGGCTTTATACTTTTACAGTTACGGAATGGGGTAGTAGCCACCCTTGTTTGCAGTGATTTTGTTCGTTTTAAGCTTGATTTGCATATTCAGTGTAAGTTTTACGGGTTTTTAGATTTATTTATTCATTTGCATTAGTACCTTTTGTATGTTTGTTTGCTATGATGGTTTATTTAATTTCTGCTTGTTTTGGGATTCATCTATTCTTTAATAGATATTCTGGTCGTTTTGAGTTTGAAGTTTCAATCTTTTTAACATTCCCCATTTCAAAATTTTGATCGGATCCATTTGTGGGAAAGAAGTGAAGGGGGGGGGGACTTCTGCTCTTCAATCACTTTTGACTCTTAAAAAGCGAACTAGAACTTTTAATTTCCAATCAAATGAACCTCCTCCAAAGTTTATACAACCCCTTCTTCCATAATAACCTTATATGTTAACAATGGGCAACTGGCATAACTTATAGCCCTTACCCTGGGGACCAGGGGAGGGGCAGTCAACCTGGGAGGCATAACTATTTTGCGTTTGGACTATTTTGAACAAAATGGCAATCTCAAAATTTTGGTCGGACTCATTTGGGGGAAAAAGTGTAAGGAAGAGGAGGTTCTGGTTGCTCTCCGATCACTTTTGACTCTTAAAAGGGAACTAGAACTTGCAATTTCCAATCAAACGAGCTTCCTCCACAGTTTATACGACCACCTTTTCTATTCTGACCATAGATGCTCCAGGGCATTATCTGAAACCCTTACCCCCGGACTCTTGGGGGTTATTTCAATCCTGGTGGCATTGTTATATTATCTTTGGACTATTTTGAAAAAATTGGCTATCTCAAAATTTCGATCGGATGCATTTGGGGAAAAGAGGGCGTGTGGGGGGGGGGACTAGTTGCCTTCTGATTATTTTTAACTCTAAAAAAAGGAGCTAGAACTTTCAATTTTCAACCAAAGAGCCTCCTCCAAAGTTTATATGACTACCCCTTCCATAAAAAAACCATACATTCCCCCAGGGCATAACTTACAACCCTTGACCCCGGGATCTGGGGGGGTTGTTTCAACCCCAGAGACATTGTTGTATGACCTTTGGACTATTCTAAACAAAATGGCTATCTTAAAATTTCGATCGTATGCATTTGAGGAAAAGAGGGTATAAGGGGAGCTTGTTTCCCTACGATCGCTTTTGACTCTCAAAGTGGGAACTAGAACTTTCAATTTTCAATCAAATGAGCCTCCTCCAAAGTTTATACTGCCACCCGTCCCACAAAATCTTTTATGCCACTCGGGCATAACTCGCAACCCTTGCCGTCGGGCTTTGGGGGGGTTGTATCAACCCAGGAGGTACTGTTAATGACATATGGACTATTTTGAACAAAACGGCTATCTCAAAATTTAGATCAAATGCATTTGGGGAGAAGAGGAGGTGGGGGGATAGTTGCCCTCCGATTACTTCTGACTCTTAGAAGGGAACTAGAACTTCCAAATTTCAATTAAATTACCTCCTTCAAAGTTTATATGACTATATCTTCCATAAAAACATTATATGTCTGTTATACTGGTAACCTCCCCTGCCACCAATATTATACCGGTAACCACCGCTGGCACCAATGTTATACTGGTAACCTCCGCTGCCACCAATATTATACTGGTAACCACCGCTGGCACCAATGTTATAATGGTAACCACCGCTGGTACCAGTGTTATACTGGTAGGTTACAATGCCACCAGTATTGGCGTGGTACTTTACGGGTGTCACCACTTATTGGAGGGAAAAGCCCCGGCGGCACCAAATTATAATGGGATGCCCGTGTCTACCACACCGGTTCTGTAAATATCGGGTTTGGTAATACCCTATTTACAGTATACCCTGGCCCAGGGTATGATAACGTGATCGAGCAATCAAATGGCCAAAATCTAAGGCCAAGTGTGTACCCAACCCGGGATCACCACTAAAAATCTCTAACTATCTCCTTGGAGGTAACGAACCCCCCTGTCAATATAATAATGACGGTATCTCGTAACTCTGTTCCTACCCTGTCTGGGTTCCTGGAAAAATAATCTCGTACGGCTGTAGAAAATAGCTTACTTGTATTCTTCCAAAAGGTCACAACAAACACGTCTATAAACTCTCATTACAGACTCCCTACACGGGGTCTCAAAGTAGACTACCTCAAAAATAATATTCTGTACAGTAACTTTTCATAGGGGTGGACCTTCGCTTGGCCCAGCCAATCCTCTTAATCCTCATTCAAAATCCATTCTACTTTTTCTTAACTTTACCTTTCAATGACTCAGACCAGGAAGTCCAAAATAGAATTTAGTTCAAAGCTTACTTATTGCGAAAGGATCTAGCTTAGCAACCAGAATTCAACTTAGGATTGAAAATTATCTTATAGGCAAATGTAATTACAGAAAAGAAAATGGGTCATTTATCTGAAAAGAAGAGAAACAGGGGTGGAAACCCAACAATGTCCCCATGGCATAACTTACAACACTTATCCCTGGGCTCTGGGAGGTTGTGTCGATCCCGGATTGTTTGTTATCCGATGTTTGTACTATCTTTTTTTTTATCTTTGGAGGTATTGTTATATGATCTTTGGGCTGTTTTGAACAAGATGGCTATATCAAAATTTTAATCGGATGTGTTTTGGGAAAAGAGGGCGTTGGGGGGGGGGTGGCTATTTGGCCTCCTATCAATACTGATTCTTCAAAAGGGCACTATAACTTCCGATTTCCAATCGAATGAGCCCCCTCCAAAGGTTGTACGACCACCCTTTCCATATGAAGTGCCTCTGGAAAAAACTAAATAATAAAATATTTAAGCCTTATGGCCTTTACTATAGGCAACGCTATTACGTTGCCTCTGATTAGTATCATAGAGTAGGGAATCTTGAAACGAAAAATGTTTTTCGCACTTTGGTTTTTATGTTGAACTAGACATGGGTGAGGGTTTATCAGCTTCAAGAACCAGTGTAGACACCCTCGGTATTCTGGGAGTTCACACTAGGACTCCAAAGTTTGAGTTCCAGGTTTTTGGAGGTCGATTTCCACAATCCTGGGGGTATATACCTTCAGACGGAAAGTTAGCAACTCCTAGCCAATATATCAAGAGTCAATTGTCTAAAGCTCTGTTCTGTTTACTGCAAATACCTGAAGTTTCTTTCACGATATCTGCTCCGAGAAATAGACACATTAGTTTTGAGATTCCAAACATGGCGGACTTGGTTGACTCTGTGCCATCTTATGAAAGAAGTGCTGAAAAGAGAGTGTCTGAAGCATATTGCCACTTTTTGTCTTTGCGCCTAATCTGCACTGCACGTGGAAATGTTGAAGATTATTTTTATTATTATTGTTGTTGAAGTGTTCTTGTTTTCTTTTTCCTTCTTTAATGCTCTGCCTTCTCTCTTTGAAGGAGAGACAAAAATAAAATAATTATTATGATGAAACTCGAAGCATGTTAGTTATCTTTTCCAGGCAATGTTGCTTGGTATAAACTGAAAAATTGTAAAAAAAATCTAAAATTTTAGACTTGACATTTTAAAAACTGAGCCCAAGCATCTGTTTTTGGTGGCCTTTGTCTTGGGCTAAAATTGTCTTTTTCATAGGCAGTGCAATCGCGCTGCCTAAGTAAAGAACGATGTTGGCACAATGTATTATTTATTAATTTATTATTTTTTTTCCTTTAGACCAGGGCACTTCGTATCGAAGGAGTTGTCGTAGAAACTTTGAATAGGGCTCATTCGATTGGAAGTCGGAGTGACTTGTGCTCTTTTTAATAGTCGAAATTGATTGGAAGGCAACTAAAACCCCTTCCACGCTCATCATTTCCCGAAACACATCCAATCAAAATTTTGCGATAGCCATTTTGTTCAGCGTAGTTGATTTCCAGATAGAAATTATGTTTTTGAGGAGGACACTCCCCCACAACCCTCAGGGCAAGGATTTTAAGTTATGCCCTGGGGGCATATAAGAACGATGTTGGCACATTGTATTATTTATTATTTTTTTTACATTAGACCAGGGCACTTCGTATCGAAGAAGTTGTCGTAGAAACAAAAAGGGTTCATTCAGTTGGAAATTGGAGTGGCTTGTGCCCTTTTTAATAGTCGAAAGTGATGGGAAGGCTACTAACACCCCTTCCACGCCCACCGTTTCCCGAAATACATCCAATCAAAATTTTGAGATAGCCATTTTGTTCAGCGTAGTTGATTTCCAAATAGAAATTATGTTTTTGAGGAGGACACTCCCCCACAGCCCTCAAGGCAAGTTGTAAGTTATGCCCTGGGGGTATATAAGGTTTTTATAGCAAGTATTGTCGTAAGAAACTTCAAAAAAGGCTCATTCGATTGGAAATTCAAAGGGTTAGTGCCCTTTTTAATAGTCGAAAGTGATTCGAGGGAAACTAACCCCCCTCTCACGCCCACCTTTCCCCCAACACATCCAATCAAAATTTTGAGATAGCCATTTTGTTCAACGTAGTTGAAAGTTCTGGAAATTAAGTCTTTGATGATGACAGCCCCCCCCCAGCCCTCAGGGCAAGGGCTGTAAGTTATGCCCAGTGGGAATATAACGGTTTTATAGAAAGCATTGTCGTACAAACTTCAAAAAGGGCTCATTTGATTGGAAATTGAAATGGCTAGTGCCCTTTTTAATAGTTGTAAGTGATTAGAAACCAACTAGCACCTCTTCCACATCCACAGTTTCCCCAAACACTTCCAATCAAAATTTTGAGATATCCATTTTGTTCCATGCAGTTGAAAGTTCTGGAAATTATACCTTTGAGCAGGACACTCCACCCACCTTCTTCAGAGCAAGGGTTATAAGTTATGCCCTGGGGGCATATAAGGTTCTTATTGAAATCTTTGTCGTAGAAATTTGAAAAAGGGCTCATTCGATTGGAAATTCAAAGGGTTAGTGCCCTTTTTAATAGTCGAAAGTGATTCGAGGGAAACTAACCCCCCTCTCACGCCCACCTTTTCCCCAGCCATTTTATTCAACTTAGCTGAAAGTTTTGGAAATTAGGGCTTTAAGGATGACAACCTCTCCCCCACAGCCCTCTGGACAAGGGTTGTAAGTTATGCCCTGGGAGCATATAAGGTTTTATAGTAAGCGATGTAGTAGAAACTTCAAAAAGGGCTCATTCAATTAGAAATTGAAAGGGCCAGTGCCCTTTTTAATAATCGAAAATGATTGAAGGGCAACTAACCCCCCTCTCACGCCCACCATTTCCCAAAAACACATCCAACCAAAATGTTGAGATATCCATTTTTTTTGCAACGTAGTTGAAAGTTTTGGAAATTAGGTCTTTTAGGATGATAACCCCCTAAGAGCCCTCAGTGCAAGGGTTGTAAGCTATGCCCCGGGGGCATATAAGGTTTATATATAAAGTTGTTGTAGAAATTTCAAAAAGGGCTCATTTGATTGGAAATTGAAATTGCCCTTTTTAATAGTCGAAAGTGAGTGGAGAGTAATTACCTCCCCCCCCCTCACGGCCACCATTTCCCCTAACACATTCAATCAAAGTTTAGACATAGCCATTTTGTTCAAATTAGTTGAAAGTTCTGGAAATTATGTATTTAAGGATGACAAGCCACTCAGAGCCCCCAGGGCAAAGGTTGTAAGTCATGCCCTGGGGGCATATGAGGTTTTTATAGATAGAGTTGTCGTAAAAACTTCAAAAGGGGCTTCTTCAATTGGACATTGAGAGGGCTAGTGCCCTTTTTAATAGCCGAAAGTGATTGGAGGGTAACTAAACTCCCTCTCATGCCAACCATTCCCCCAAACACATCCAATCAAAATTTTCAGATAGCCATTTTGTTCAAAATAGTACGAAGCTCTGGAAATTAGGTCATTGAGGATGACAACCACCCCCCCCCCCCCAGCCCTCAAGGCAAGGGTTGTAAATTATGCCCTAGGCGCATATGAGGTTTTTATTGAAAGGGCTGTCGTAGAAACTTCAAAAGGGCTCATTTGATTGGAATTAAAAGGGCTATTGCCTTTTTTAATAGTTGAAAGTGATTGGAGAGCGACTAACGCCCCTCTCACGCCCACCATTTCCCCAAACACATCCAATCAAAATTTTGAGATGGCCATTTTGTTTAACGTAGTTTAAAGTTCTGGAAATTAGGTCTTTGAGGATGACAACCACCCTCTTAGCCCTTAGGTAATTTATGCCCTGGGGGCATATAAGGTGTTTATTGAAAGCGTTGTCGTAGAAACTCAAAAAGGGATCATTCGATTGGAAATCGAAAGGCCTAGTGCCCTTTTTAATAGTCGAAAGTAATTGGAAGTTTTGACATTTTTATAGTAAAGATCGATGTGGGTATAATGTATTATTATTATTATTATTATTTTATTTTTTTTGTTTAGACCGGGGCACTTTGTATCGAAGGAGTTGTCGTAGGAACTCCGAAAAAGGCTCATTCGATTGAAAATAGAAAGTGATGATGCCCTTTTTAATAGTCGAAAGTGTTAGAGGGCAACTAATCACCCTCCCACGCCCCGCCTCCCATTTGCCCATTATGTTTAAAAACTAAATGTTGCCTTAAGATTAAATCAAAATGCACTGTGTTAATGCTAATTCCCAATAAGGCATCTCAGCAGTATCCCAAGAACGACTGATTGTATTATGCTCAAACTTTCAGGGCTACTTTCGCTCTTAGAATTAACCAAATCAAAATAGCGTAAGTGTATCCAAGCTATCAAAAAAAGTAAACAAATTTTTTTGCAAATGGTATCAAATTTTCCATTTCAGGTCAACTAGAGGAGGTATGAAACTAAATTAAACAATACTTTTTGGCTGAAAGTTTTTCTCCAGCATACAAATAGCAGGCCAAACTATAAACTCTTAAAAAAGAAAAGATTTAAAGTATTATTTTCTTTTTTCCTGAAAAGACTGTGTCAATATAAAACGAAGAGAAACTAATTAAAAAAACTTTTTCCACAAAATAAGTTTTTCAAAGAAAAGTAAAGAACTCTGTTAAACAAAAAATTAGCAAAAATAAAATCAAATAATCTACCAAGTGTGAAACTACCACAAATCAGCATCGATTAATAAATGAAACCCAAAACGAACAGAAATTACAATAAATAACCGAGTCAAACTCAAAACGAGCAGAAATTAACATAAGTTGAGCTCAAAACCCCTATGCCATCCCAAGGGCAGAACATAATTTGCACTTTACTGAAAAAATACAAATGAATGTGCATTGTCAGTTTAATATACATATACTGATATTTAGTAATCAAAATGTTAATATTATTTGATTTATTAAATTTATAAAAGTAAAAACATCTATTTTTTTCAGCAGTGTGCAAATTATGTTTTGGCATTGGGAAGGCATAGGGGTTTTGAGCCCAACTTATCCTCCGGGGTTCTGGGTATGTTCTGGAGTAGGGGCGATTATGAAATTTCGAATCTCCCGATAAAAAAAATAGCACAAGACGATGGAATGAAAGTTTTATTTTTTTTTACCTCCCGGGGGGCCGGGGGGGATATACAACCCGTTGGACATTGGGACTCAACTTCATGTAATTTTCAAATACAAGCTACAGAATGCAATGAGAAAACATACGATCAACGTACATAGCGCACAAAAACATCCTTTATCATTTATGGAAATCCGAAAAACATTCTCGAACTTGCTTGCCAACCTTAAAGCAGAGATAAACCTGACACGCTTCGCAGAACACTTTCGTTCGCATTTCGCATCCAGGTATCCGGCATCGAGCCGAATTCTTCAGCGTCGCGTCGAAGCGAAGAAGATGCTTTATATTCGATTTCCTTTCCAGTCCGGATGGTAAAGGGTATCTTTTTCTTCTTTTAGCCAACTGCTCCAGTTTATCTTCATCATTATCGTCTTCACATTCGCTAAAGTCGCCCTCGGTTGATCGCCGACGATCTTCGAATAAATATTCAGCTACCTGAAAACTGAAGTGGATGAGCTGATCGTAGGGTCTGTTCCCTTTGATTGAATCCTGCCTGTAGAGTAGCCAGGCATTCGAAAGAGCTAAATCAATGAAGTGGTGAAGAACTCGAACTGGCCACTTCTTTTTCCTGCTGCTTAATCTGTAATAAGTCACCATGCGGTCACAGAGATTGACTCCGCCCATGTACTTGTTGTACTGTCTTACCACAAGAGGACTGGAGATATCTATATATTTTCTTTCAGACTTGTCGTATCTTGACACAGGTAGCTCGGGTTCTTTGCCATAGCAGCTTGAAACTAAAAAAATGGGCTCGTTGTCGTACCACTGCGTAACGGTTACAACTCGATCTTCTCGCGTGAACATAAAGGACGTCCCATGTCCAGTTCTCTTTAGTTCACGATCGGTTTTCGCTGGTAGACCTTAAGTCGATTTTTCATGAGCGTGCCGGTTGCATTTATGCGCTTTTCTGATAATTTTTCGAGCAAAGATATATTAGTGAAGTACCTATCGAAGAAAAGATATGAACCTTTACTTAGATCTTGGCATAGGTGTAACACAGCGGCACTACTTAGACCTTTAGCTTGTAGTTCTGGCACAAAGGTTGTCTTTCCTTGATAGATTACGAAATCATACACCAGACCTGATGAGCCTGCTAAAACAAAGTTCTTCAAGCCAAGAGGATTTGGCTTATTTGGTACGTACTGCTTCAGGCTGCATCGCCCAGCAAAGGGAATCATTTGCTCGTCAATACAAACGAATTGTTCTCGCTCAAGCTTTAGACACTCATCTCGCACCAAATTCAGCAAGGAGCGCGCTTTCCAAAGACGATCATTTCTTTCGGCATCCTCGTCAACCTCGTCATACAAAAGGAACTTCACATTCTGTCTAAGCTTGAAAAACCGATTTCGAGGTATTTTCTCGCAGATGAATGGGACTCGAAATTTCTTGCCCCAAAACATTCGAAGACGAGGAAACTTAAGGTTACTCATGACGATCGAAATGCCAAAGAATACTTTCAGTTCGGTGGCACTAGCGAGCAAAGATTTTTGTGTGGCCTTCTGGTAATGACAATTTATTGCGAAAGCCATTGTCTCAAAACATAAGTCAAGGAAGTACTTCAAAAAGTATTCATGTGGCTTCTAGCTTTCCCGTTGACTTGAATCTGAGTACAAGGGAATCTATGAATGATGCTCGTTCATGGTATCTAAACTGGTCCACATTTTGTTGGGATGGTGAAATTTTCCTGAGCGACTTGTTGGTACGGAATCAGTTGTGAATGCTGGAATATACTGCGCTAGTGGAATGTCGTCCTTTTCTTCGTCGAATAGGACCGAGAAGTCATTGAGATTAGCCTGATCTAGAAAGCCTTGAGACTCTTCTTCACTATCAGAGGACACTTGGTCTGCATCTGTTGCACATGTGTTGCCAGGTAAATACCACTCAGGGTCGGTTTCGTCCCCGCAATCTTCGAAGTCGCTGATATCGCTGTTTTCAAGCAAGGGCAAGGCTTTTTCCAAGGATACTGCAAAAGAAAAAAACTGTTAGCGCTTTAGACGTCACAGTAGGAAAGTTTAGACATAAAACAACTCCATTTAAATAGCCTCACTGAAGAAAAAAAATGTTAGGCCTAATCGGAAAAAAAACTTAGCTCGAAAAATACAATCTTCCAACCCGTTGGACTTCTAAGGTAAGACCGAATGTAAAACCCATTGTACAAGACTGAAAGTCCTTCTGCCAGATGGCAGCAATAACAGTAAATGCGTTAAAAATCAAACCTGTCAATACTTCGGTCTTAGGGTATATCGCCTGATCTTTTCTATAGTCTAGCCTATTCTCTTTTTATTTTTTATCTAATTTCTTGCCTTTTGACCTTTTTCGTAAGTTGATTTTCTTTATTTCACTTCCTCCTCCTTCGGCCTCCATTACTGTTACTGGGCTGAAAAAAAAAAATCACAGATTGCAGCAAACGCCTCTTGCAGAAAAGGAGACAATCTTTAAGTCCTGATTTGCAGTAGGTTGGAAGATAAAAATTCATAAACGAATATACAACCGGTTGGACATCAGGTCCCAGGAGGTTATGTTAATTTCTGCTCGTTTTGAGCTTGACTCGGTTATTTATTGTAATTTCTGTTCGTTTTGGGTAGTTTCACGCTCGGTAGATTATTTGATTTTATTGTTGCTCATTTTTGGCTTAATGGAGTTCTTTACTTTTCTTTGAAAAATTAATTTTGTGGCAAATTTTTTTTTTTTAATTGAGGGTGTAATTTTGATTTGATTTGCAATGTTTGTTTAATACAGTAGAATTTGCAAATGAAAGTAAACCACATCTGTAATGTATATGGAACCTGAAATGTTATATTTTCTCATGCTTTCTCATAAGAATGATATAATAAACGAATTTTCTTAGTATGGTTTGGTGTTGTTGGTCACCAGTTATTATATACTAATCTATTTTCACTTTAAAGTGATAACTTTATAAGTACCTTACATCTAGCAGACTCGGTTATATTGGGTCTTTATGCAAAAATAATTTTGAGTCATGTTGGTGACCTGTTTGTTTTGACCAGTTTTCACTGCAGTTAGTAACCTACTTATGATTTGCGAAAGTTTTTCTGCGATATTACCCATAACTCTGTAAAGAAAAAGTTATATGGCTTTCATCGGCAACACTCTCTGTTGCCTGTTGCCCTTCTTGCTGGACTATGGAATATTGGTATGACTTTTGTCATGTCATCAGTTGCCTTAGGCTTATTTTTTGCGAGCATTTGCTTAATTTTGTTCATATTTGCCATGCTTTAAGGTCAGTTTATCTCAAAGGCCTACATGAACCAGTCTATTCATGATCTGAATGAACTGAAAGTCACGGAAAACGACTCCTTACTTTCCTGCATAGACTGCCTCATTATGACCGTACTATTGTGTTGTCAGTTGAGTTTCGTTCGCCAAAGTTTTAATAGGTCCATGTTGGTGCACGTGGTTATCTCTGTGGTTGCCCTCTGTCATCAGATAACGGGCTAGCTGTGGCATCATGTTCCCTTTTTTGTGTCTTTTGTTGCCTAAATATCAAAAGCTGTATGAGCCTTCTGACATTGGCAAGGCTATTTGTGTTTTCGATTCCTACTATCTTTGTTTTCAGTTTTTGTTATGTCTTAAACAGTTAGTTGACTTGAATAGAAATATTAAAGTAAATTAAATCATGCATTACAGGAAAATGCTCTGTTGAAATATCGCGTTTTTTGCAATTTCGGCTGTCGTTGTCTTATTAATGTTTTTTTTCTTTTTTGTTGTTTTGACAAACTTTCCCCTTCCCCTCCATGTGAATTCCTGTGCTCGTACCTGTCCATAACTTATAAATTTGATTGTTCATGGAGAAAACGTTATGTGTCTTCTTTTTTCTTTTTTTATGCAATGCACTGTAAAGGATAAAGCTATTTTTGGATAATATGGAATGATACTATTGTTAAGTGAGCATCCTTGCTGTAGTCTTAGCACTTTGTTTCAACACTAAAGTTTTGGTTTTCTTGAAACTGTTTTGTTATGCTATGAGCTAATATTGAAAAAAAGTTATGTTCTCATTCAAGACTTTTTTGATAGCGTGGTTCTCATTTTCGGAGGTTGACCTCAATCTATTATTTTCAGGCAACGCGTCAAATAAATTACGAAAGCTCCACCACGAGGACAATGGATCGCATGTCATATTACTGCATCAGTATCCCTGCCGAATCATCTTGGGTCAAAAAGATATCCTTTTTAACAAGTTTTTATGCCAAGTTACTTTTCAGTTAAAAAAAGAAAGATGAGAGTGAAAACATCTATAAACGGGTTATAGTTTTGAAAAAAGATAAGTTAAACAAATATTGTCTGAATATTTGATTCTTTATTCAAACATTTTTTTTTCAAAGCGAAAAAAAGAAAGGAAAAAGTAAATGTTAGAAAAACAAGACATAGCAAAAATATCAAATAGAATCAATGATAAAACAGCGAATTTAAGTGACAAAACCGTGCAAGCCAAGGCTTAACGAATTGCCTGAAAAAGCAAGACGAAAAGGCTCCTCATAGAGCAACCAAAAGTGTAGTTCGTAGCGCAATTGAAACTATTTTCCAATTTGTGTCTTTACCAAAATATAACAACTAGATACATTACAATAGCATTGGAAATACACATCAATGCAATGAACTGGTTTATAAGGTAAGTTAAAAAAGTCTAAATGACGCTACTTTTGAAAAATTGATAGGATTTTTTCATTCACTATCCTAACAAAAGCACATTGACTTCTTAAATTAGTATTAAGTTAATTCGGTATGTTACATATTGTTAATTTAAGTTAGTAACATAAGTAACAACATAAGTTTAGCCTATCTCTATGTATACTATTATGCATAGAATTTATTCTGAAACCTCCTTCGTCATGTTCATGCTCAAATCTACACGAATATTTTTTTTAGACTTGAAAATCACGCATACCAATTTTTACAATCTGTTTAATGGGGGGGGGGTCAAAATTGTTCAGTAAACGTAACATTTTAGTAAGAGATCGACTGTATTTTTTTATTACCAGTGTCTATTATCTGGCTTGGGCAAGTTCAATCAATGTAAACATATTCCACTATTAGGCTACATGGTATTCTGTAAACCCTGCTTTTTTTTTGCTTTTTTTGGTCAAATATTTTGTTGTATTTATTTAGCAATAATGTCGCTGGTAGCTGATTTTGGAAATTTCTTTTGAAAGTTTGATTTTCTAATGCTAACAAATCCTTTCTTCCCTTTATTCTTTTTTTCATATTTCAATAGTATGGTCAATAGTTTTTTCAAGATAATTTCTACTGGTTAAAATGTAGCTAATGTAAATCAAATCTTTGTTCATATAGATTGGAGAAGTTAATTTCAAGACCGTATCTAACAGTGCAATAATTACCCTTCTTTTTAATCTGGAACGGATTGTGTGACAAATGCAATAAATGCTGAATTATACTTATTATTCACTGGTCTGTGCTAAACCAAAGATACAAATTCTTTTTTTTTATAAAAAAAAATATCGAAAATCAGTTGTTTAGTTTCTATTTTTTTTTCTCAATTATAAAAACTAATTAGTTCCCCAAAGTTTTTGTATCCTCCTTTTAAAGAAAAGATTATGATGGGATGACTGCTTTAAGTTTAAGAAGCTGATTGCCAGTATGATATCGTTTTCTGGGAAAATCCTTAACCATATTCTTTTCCTACATCCGAAACCCCTTGTTATCTGACAAAAACTCTCCTGATGTTCCTGTTGAAAGTCTCTTTGCTTCTGAGGTTCGTTTGCCCAAACGTTCTTTGGAAGAAAATGATGTAAATATGGAAGACGGAAGTTCAAATGAAGCGAATAAGAGGTTTTGCACATCTCCAACCCCTGCTACAACAGAAAATTCCACGTTGATGCCTACTTTGGATTCGAAGAAAATATTAAATTTTCCAGTCCCAAATGAAAGGGGTATCGGCTGTATAGTAAAAGTAAGTTCATCGTATATTCTCTTTTTTCCAGTTCTTCTGAGCATTTCTCACAAAAAAACTGTCCCAAAAACATGCATCATTTACAGATGTCTAATTGTAGGGATATTGGCTGTATAGTAAAAAGCTAGTTTTTACGTTTCTTTTATTGTTTTCTTTTCCCCTTTTTATATAGAAAGGACTTTTGTAAATAAGCCTAATGAGAATAGTAAGGAGTTGCTGATAAGAAACCGGAAAAACAACATAAAGTTTTTTATTTAAAAAAGGACCATTCTATATGAGTGTAGGCTAATGAAAGTAGTAATAATTCGGTGATAAGAAGCCAGAAAACAATATTCAGTTATCTATGAAGAAACAAAAGTAGGTATTGCACCAATATCCGAACCCTGGAATAGAAAATTAGACTATAGTTGACGCCTTTTACTCCTTGAATTAATAAAATTAACAGTAACAGAAATCGCAGTCCCGATTGAAGACATACACATATCAAGATAATAAATGAAAATAAAGGTTGTTTTGGATTTTGTTTCTACTTGGTAAGGCTCTGCTGTCAGTGTTAAACACTGGTATTATAATTCCTATTAGGCCCATGTTTATGTGCCAAAGTCTCCTCTCATGTCAATTTCCCATATTCTCTGTTCTTATAATAGGTATATGATGAGAGTGAACATTTTTCGATCAATGATATTGTCAGTTTTGTTGGCATACTTTCCTTGGCTCCATCCCTTGCTGTTGTTCCTAGTGGCAGGAGTTCGTCTGAAGCGGAGGAAGGAATGGAAGATATTTTTCTAGAAGAGCAAGTTGCCCGAAACCCGTCTCCGTCACTTGTGCCTCGTTTACATGTCATTTCGGCTACCAAAGTATCTCATAGCAACGCACTACTCCCCGAAGCTATGTCACAGTCTTCTCATCCAAATGGTAAGTTTATTCTATACACCCTTGTTGATTCGTTTTTTTCTCAAAAATCAGGAAGTTTTAACAATGACATATCATGCCCAGTGTAACAAGGAAAAGACAAAATGTTGACATAAATTTCTTTTATTTATTTACAAAATCTACATGCAAATTTATGTACTTGAATCAACGACCCCCTGGGACCTGTATCTTTTCAGATACAGTGGCTGATATATTGCCCAGTTGATATACCGACAAGTCCAACAAGGAAATGACAAAATGTTGACATAAATTTCTTTTATTTTTTTACAAAATCTACATGCCCTGGGACCTAAATTATGTACTTGAATCAACGACGCACTAGGACCTGTATATCTTCTTTGTGGGTGTGTTAGCCCAAGCTAGATTTCTGTTGTCATCTTATTTTGTGTCGCTTCACCTTTTCCACTCCACTATTTCCAAGTGTCCTATTGTCTTGCATCTGTAATGTTGGATTGGGGTTCTACCTATCACAGACAACGCTCTAATGTTGTTTTGGTAAAGAGTACATGCTTCCAATGTATAATCTATTTCTTGGTTTTGTTTCGTGGCCTCTTTGTATGAAAGGGTTGCTCTTAAAACCAGGGGAAGGGGGGGGGGTAGAGATCATTTACTAAAAAACTACAACTTCGAGGGCCAATTTTAAGAGTCAAAAGTGATTAGAGGGTAAAACAGGAAACAAATATTGGTTTCTCCAAAACTAAGACAAATTTGTTTTACCCAAATGGCTTGAAGCCTACACTCGTAAGCTCCTTGGCCAGTGTAACCCTATTGTACAGAGCGAAATTAGACTGGGACACGGTTCCCCAGAAAGTGGGAAGAGAATTTTTTTTTCTGATTCGCTTGAAACTTATATACTAAACTCTTTGAGATAAAGGAACTCCAATTCTAAAAAAAAAAGTTGCCACAAATATTGGTTTTCGTGAAAATTAGGCCTATAAAGGCAAAAATTGTCGTTATTTTTTTTTCGTAACAGATTGAAAGGCGCTCATCTGCACCGCAATAGGCTAAAGTTTTACGTTTTCCATCCTTTCATGAAGTTCTACCTCCTTTCAATCTGTTTCTATGACCTCCTATCACCCCGTAGGAGGACACACTACTTCTTGCTTGGTCCCTACCATTCTTCAGCCGTAAAACGACTAAGCCTTTTAGTCTTTCTTTCATTATTCATCCCTTGGCAGTGGGATTGAGCTTATGATACAATGGCTCAAATGACATCTGTCGAACTACTCTATTAAAATTCTTTTGGAGATCGAACCCTTTATTGAGTAAACAGAAGTTACTGTTTAAGGTTAATCAAACTAACAATTATTCCAATATTACTAACCATGTAATTTTGTTTACTGCTACACTTTTCAGGCGGAAAAATTAATCTATTCTCAATCAGGAGATTCGATAGAAAATTAAACAGCCAAACTTCATAAAAATTATAAACCATCAAGGTAATGGGAGGTTGCTTGAAGACCATTTATTATGGAAAATTACAGGAGTTAAAAAAGCTGGGTCTTTCAGATTTGTTTCAAACGTTAGTTTGATTCAGAGGCGATTAGTTCACCAAGAGATCAAGACAGTCTTGGCCATGCTATGCGTCGTAATAAAATTCTATCGTTATCTGTTTCACCATCAGTTGCTCGCCATCAGTTATTCCTGAGATCAATACAGATACGCCCGGACTCCCCTTTGACCACTTGGATGCATCTGGTGTTTTTTTTATTTGGTGCAGCATCCCCTTTAACAGTCCCTGAATTTTTTTGGCTTAACACCCTTAGCCTTTGGTGAGATATTGCAGATAATCCTTTTTGACAGTAGATTTAACTTCGACATTCATGCAGGGTGATTGACTTTCACTCCCTGATTTTTCTTGATTTCTTTCCGGCTGGATGGTTTTAATATCAATATTCATACAGGGGGATTGACTTTCGTTTTATAGTATAGGAGGGCTGGATTCTCTCCGTATTCAACAAAAAATAAAAACAATATTCTACCGAATTTCTTGGGCTTTTGTTTTCTCTATTTTAAAACTGCTCATTTTCTGTAAAACCCTGCTATATATGTCCTCTGGTGGATTTTTAGGTTTGATCTCAGCTTAGTAGTCTGGAACCCAGGGTTCGAACCCTGGTGTGGCAACACACTGGAGGGCCGACAAAAGGACCCTGGTAGTCAAGAAGCGTCGTTAATCCGATACAATAAAGAATAATACCCTACTATATTTTCACCTTAGCATATACGTTACATTACCTGTAGTAGCAAAGTGGATTGATGCTCTGTTTGGTAATTCGAGACCTGGACTTTGATTTCAGCTGCCACGTCGTGGGGCGACAGAATTGTTACATGTTCCTGTAAGGAAGATCCAGCAACTGAAACTTCGATTCCACGCCTTATGCGCCATCAATGACTCTGGAGAATCTATATCTTTTATTCTTATTTCAGAACATAATGATATGTTCTTGATACTTGGTTATAGCCCCAAGCTCGAGTTGCTCTATCAAATAATATCAAAAACGCGATCTTACTTTATATGTATTACACATAGAAAAAAGCATTCGGCTTTTTCTCAGCAAAAACCTAGTAAAGAATAAACCACGTCGTTAATTGTTTTTCTGCAACCAAAAAAAACTATTTTTCAAAAATTATACCTTGTTTTAGTGCCATCACTTTTTTTCATGTTTAATACTAAAGCCGCTTATACCACTAATACCAAAGTTGCTCTGCTTCCCATGCGAAAAAATGATTTTTTCTTGTTACTCAAGTTGGGGCACTATAATTTTCCTAAATGGGGTTTTTGGCTATGGAGAATCCAATGGGGCAGTTTTTATTTTGATTGCTCTCCATTTTTGTGGGGTTTTCGAATCAAAATGAAAACTGTACCATTGGAATATCTGTAGCCAAAAACCCCATTTAGGATAATTATAGTCCCCTATCTTGAGTAACAAAGAAAATCACTTTTTTCCATGGGAAGCAGTGATTTGTCTTTTATTTATTATTGAGAAAATAGTGGGGGCCAATCTGATCCTTGGTTTCCAAAAAGACTAAGGGTATTCATTTGAAATTTGGGAATGTTGAAGTTGGTGTTAAACTGAATCAAAATACAATATGTACATCCAAGTTTCTAGAAAAGGGCGTGTCAGAAATATTTCAGGAATGGTTGTTGGCATTAAGTCGAAACTTTCAGGGCTACTACTACTGCTACCGCTATTGCTAGTGCTACTAGTACTTATGCTACTACTACTGAACTAAATCAAAGTAGTTTAAGTGCAACCTGGTTTTCAAAATGGCATAGATGCAATATCTCTGGAACCTAATATGACATTAAGTTGAAAAACTTTTAGCGAAAGTTGATGGGGATGTATAAAAAAATCAAAAGGTACTGTGTGCATACAGGTTGTTAAAAGGGTGTATCAGCAATATCTCAGGAACGGGTAAGTGTATCAAGTTGAAACTCTCAGGACAACTACTACTACTATTAGTACTACTGCTACTACTATTGCTATTGCTATTGCACTACATCAAAAGAGTTGAAGTGTATCTAGGTTATCAAAATGGCATAGATGCAATATCAGGAACAGAACAGGGTATTAAGTTGAAACTTTCTGAGAAAGTTGAGGGGGATGCAGGACTAAATCAAAAGGCACTGTGTGTATCCATATTGACAAAGGGTGTCTGTGCAATGCCCGAGAAAGAGCTGTATTACGTTGGAAGTTTCAGGGCATGCTGTCGGAATGTTGAACTGAATTAAAAGACACAATGAGCGTCCAAGGTTGTGAAAAGCGTTTGTTTGCGATATGCTAGGAACAGCTAAGGGTATTAAATTGAAAGTTTTATGCCATGTTAACTACTACAACTGCTACTAATACTACAATTATACTAAATACTATATCTGTACCAGGACAGTATACGCTGGTTGTTCCAGTGCTGCCAGTGACACCTTCATTGTGACCTCAGGTTTCTAACGATATAAAAATTGGTTGAAATTGAGTGAAAAGGGAGATGTTGGGACGCTTCTCACTCCGTCAAAAAGTTTCATAGAGACGGCTCTGAAACTTGGCTTTTGCAGTTAGGATGAATGGGGGGTGGGATATTATGTATAGGTGTGTATATTTTATTTTGTGCTGTGTACCATCTAAGTTCTCCTCAGATCATTTTTATACTTTTTTTTTAGTTCTAAAAAGAAAAAAGTCTCTATTAATAAATGAGATGACAAATAAAATATGCATTTTTTTTAAAATAAAATCATGAAATGAGGTAAAAAAGAAAAAAACGAGATGTTTGGTAATCGTTAGGGGTCCAAGGTTGCTTCTATGTAGGCATATATTTTCTAGAGCTTGTAATAGTAGAAAAATATTTTCTAGAAATATAGAGAAATCAGTACATTGCCTATAGTAAGGACCCATATGGCTTCAATGCATTATTTCATAAATCTTTCCCAGGGCCACTTAATATGGAAGCGGCAGTCGTAAAGGCTTTAGAAGGGACTCATTCCATTAGAAATTGAAAATTTTAGTGCCTTTTTTCAGAGTCAAAAGTGATTGAAGGACAACCAGCCTCCCTCCAATGCCCTTTTTAGCTGCCTTCCCCCCAAAAACACCTGACCAAAATTTTGAGATAGCCATTTTATTAAAATAATCTAAGGCTAAAAAAAACTATGTCTCCAGGGATGACATAACCCCTCACAACCCCTGGACTCGCCTATTGTTTAGAGATTAGATTTGTTATTGGAAAAGGGGGTATGTTTGATATCAGATCTCCAAAAAGGCTTAGGGTATTAAGGTGCAACTTTCAAGAAATGTTGAAGGGGCGTATCAGCAATTCCTCAGGAAAGGCTGAGTGTACAAAGTTAAAACTTTCAGTGCGTGTAGAGATGGATGTTGAAAAGTGGTTTGAGGGCAACCAGTCCCCCCTAGGCCCATGTTTGCTGTCCTCCCCCTAGAGACATCCGCAAACTTATAGATAGCTATTTTTTCAAAATAGTCTAAAGGTCTAATAACTATGCCTCCGGGGATAACACAGCCCCTAGGACAAGGATTGTAAGTTATTTAAGTTATCCATTGTTTACATGTTGGGTTTTATTTCAGGAAAGGAAGTAGGTTTTGATCCCAGGTCTCCAAAAGTACTTAGGGTATCAAGGTGTAGAACTTGCATGAAATGTTTAGGGGGATGTTGAACAAAATCAAAACACATTATTTGCATACTGTTTGTCAAAAGGGCTCATCAGTAAATCTTAAGAACGAATGAGAGTATTTCTTTGAAACTTTCTATGCATGTGTAGCGGGGGGGGGGGGGGGGGTGTTGAAATTTGATCGGAGGGCAATCATTCCCCTCGTTCCCTTTTTAGATCCCCCCTCGTTTACTCTGCTTGAAATTTGAAATCGCAATTTTGTTCAAAATACTATAAAGGTCTAATAACTATGTCTCAAGGGATGCCAAGCCCACCACAGCCCCTGCAGCAAGAGTTATAAGCTCTGCAATTTACCTTTTGTTTGCCAACAGGATGTATCATTGGGAAAGGTGGGAATGTTGAATTCTTGGTTTGTTCATAAAGGCCAGGGGTATCAAGGTAACTGTTGGAATGTTGAGGAGGATTTTGAACAAAATTAGAAGACTAAGAATATCCAGGTTATCAAAAGGGTGTATCTGCAATATCTCAGGAGCGAATGAGGATATGATTTATAAATTTTCAGTGCATGTTGAGTTGGATATTGAAAATTGATTGGTGGGTAGCCAGCCCCCATCCTTTTCGGTTTTCCAAGATTCCCCCTCCCCCCAAGCAATGATAGAAATTTTGAGATAGTCAATTTGTTGAGAATAGTCAAAAGTCCAATAAATGTGTTTACGGGGATGATATATACAATGTTTACACTGTTTACATATACAGTTTAGGGGAATGGGGGAATGTTTAATCGTGGTGGGGCCGAAAATGCCAAAGATATTATGGTGAACGATAAAGGAATATTGAGCTAAATCAAAAGATACCATGTGCACCCAGGTTATCAAAGGTGTATTTGCATTATCTTAGCAACGAATAAGGGCATTAATTGGAAACTTTTAAGGCTACTACTACTATTATTGTGACTGTGACATTGACTATTTTTGGCTACCATTGTGACTACTTGCGACTGTGAATTGTTATTACGACTTTACCTATGACTGCGACCATTTGTGACTGTCAATCTGACTACTTGCGACTGTTACTAATTACGATTGTAACTATTTGTGACTACTTAAGACTGCAATGCTACTTCGAGATAGCCAAGTTTTGAGATAGCCCATTTGTTGAGAATAGTCAAAAGTCCAATAAATGTGTTTACGGGGATGATATGACCCCCCCCCGTCACAAGGCCACAACCTGCAGGGTAAGGGCTGTAATGTTTGCAATTTGTCCATTGTTTACATGTACGATTTAGTTTGGGGGAATGGGGGAATGTTTAATCCTGGTGGGGCCGAAAATGCCAAAGATATTATGGTGAACCTTAAGGGAATGTTGAGCTAAATAAAAAGATACCATGTGCACCCAGGTTATCAAAAGGCGTATTTGCAGTATTTTAGCAACGAATAAGAGTATTAATTGGAAACTTGTAAGTCTACTACTAATATTATTGTGACTGCGACATTGACTCTTTGTGGCTACCATTGTGACTACTTGCGACTGTGAATTGTTATTACGACTTTACCTGTGACTGCGACCATTTGTGACTATCACTCTGACTACTTGCGACTGCGACTGTTACTGTGACTACTTGGGATTGCGATTGCGATTACTTGTGACTGTTGCTACTTGCGACTGTTACTAATTGCGATTGTAACTATTTGTGACTACTTAAGACTGTAATGCTACTGCAACTCCGACTATGAATGCAACTATTTGTGGCTACCATTATGACTACTTGTGGCTGTGACCGCTGCTCTGACTTCGCCTGTGACTACGACTATCTATGACTACCACTGTGACTACTTGTGACTACGACTGTTAATGCGATCAATTGGGCCGACGATTGTGACTACTTGTGACAGTGCCTAATTGTTACTGAAACTCAAACTAATTGCGACTTCACTGCTGTTGCTACTTTGATTTTTACTGTGACTGCAACACCAACTACTCTTGCTAGTACTACTACACTACTTCTAATACTATTGAACTGAATCAAAAGTGTTTTAGTGCATGCAAGTTATCAAAAGGGCATATCTGCAATAAATCAGGAATGACTAAGATTAATAAAGTTAAAATTTCAGTGAAAATTGAGTATACGTTGAAATCAAAAGACCCTATATGCATCCATAAGCTCAAAAGGTTTTATTTATAATATATCAGTAACTACTTCGGGTATCAAGTTGAAACTTTTAGAGAATCCTGAGATGAGTGTTTCATTAAATCAAAAAACTCTAATTGCATCCAGGTGGTCCAAAGGGTGTATCTAGGCGTACCTATATTGATCTCATGATCAGTAATGGGCATTAAGTTGAAGCTTTCAGTGACTGCTAAGGGGGATTTTACACTAAGTCAAAATACACTATACGCTATCAGGTTGCGAAAACGGTATATTTTCAATATGTCAAGAATAGTTAAGTGTTATTAAATTGAAACTTTTAGGGAATGCTAAACTTGAAGACATCATGGACACCCTGGTTGTCAAAAGGGTGTATCTGCAATATCTCAGGAACTGCTAAGATTATTAAATTTGAACTTTTGGGATATATTGATTTGGGTGTTGAACCAGGTGAAAGGGCACTATGTGCATACTAATCGTTAAAAGGATGTATCTGCAATATTCCAGGAAATGCTAAGGGTATTTAGTTGAAAGACGCACGGAATATTGTGGGGTATGTTGAATTAAATCAAAAGATACTGTGTACATCCAAGTTGTCAAAATAGTGTGTGCAATATCTCAGAAACGGCAACGCTATTAAGTCAAAATTTTCAGGGAATGTTGAGGGGGATATACAAATAAATAAAAAAAAACATCTATTAACATCTAGGCTGTCAAAAGGGTGTGCGTGTTAAGTATTTCGAGGACGGCTAGGACATTAAGTTTTAACCTACAAGAAATTTTGAGAGGAATGTTGGACTCAAACAGAAGACATTGTACGCATGCACTTTAACAGAATGACATTTTTTCCACGTCTTACCTTACAAACACTCACGTCAAATTCACAATTAAAAAAGTTTAAAGAGTCAAAAATAAAGAGTTTCGATTATATTATCTACAGATTAATGTTGAATCAAAATCCTACTTCAAGAACCATTTTTAACCTTGGTATCAAATTAAACAGAATTTATACAGTAACTATATTAAATGAAATCAGAGACAGAGCTCAAATCACCTTATAAAACTTAAACTTTAAATTCGAATCCGATATCTTAATTCTTAAGCCAAAACTGGAGAAATCTTCGTTATATTAACCAATGATAAAACTTGCAATAAAGAACGAACAGAAATTAATTTAAAACTCTTTCCGAAAAAGAAGTTTTTTAAAGCAAAGTAAAGAGCCATACTAAAGCTTAAGACAAGCAGAAATGAAGTTTTATTAAAATTGGTAGAAAATATAAGAACACATACCTATTCATATAGTTTGTACGGGAAGGATATTTGAGAAGTTTGGGATAGTTGTATAGTTCAGGAAGAATACATACAGTTTTCAAGAAAACGCAAATGACACAATACTTCAGAAGGTTTATAGTTAAGAGGGAGTGCTCGCAACTCTTGTTTTTAGTACTTTCAGTTCGTTTTAATTTTCACTTGAGTATTCATTTTAATTCTTACTCGTTTAGTGTTTGATTACTCATCTATTGATATATGTTAACCTTATGTCTGATGTGATTATTCATTTTGATTTTTTCGTTTTGGATTTTAATTTTTCTTTGACAATAATTTCTAATTGTTTTTAAGGTTGAATTTTTATAGGACTTTATTTATGATTGTCTTAAGTTTTGATATGGATCTTTACCTTGAAATTTTTTTTTCTGTACTGTCACAAACAGTACATTATGTTTGAATCTTTGAGAACAAAGCATTGTTCTGACACCATAGAGCACTATTTCTTTATGGGAACGTAAAAGGCAAGGATCTCGGTTCAAACAGACATCGGATAACGGTCCAAAGATCTCTTCAGTTTCGTGCCTGTAATGGTGGATTGAGGATGTGTCCATTGTGATAAAATGTCATAAGAATTGTGACGCTTTCAACTTTTTTAGATTCAGACATTGTTCTGATGTCATAGAACCTGTCAGTTTGTGATTGGGAGCGTCATTGGTTGAGCCTCCATCCCCCCTAAAAAGGAAAGAATGAAAAACCATATTGGAGTTCCATCTAGTCATTATAGGATTGGAATGTTACAAGGGAACTAATTCAGAGTCCCCTATGATGGTAAAATTGTTGGATTGAATCACTTGATAAGATACCCAACTTAATAGGGTATCATGGGTGAGCTGGTAAAACTCTTATGAACTAAATGATCGAGTTAATTAAATACCTGAATGTTTTATATGGTGATTTTAGTACCAAACTTTGTAGTGACCACAGTTGTGCACATGATATAATTGGCCAGATCCATCTTGGTGAAGTAAGTGACATTAGAATGCATTTAATTGACGTCTAAGCTACTCGGGCCTCAATCGTCGCATGAACTTCACCTGATTGTACTAAATGGAGCCAGATTGACCATATTCTTATTAGAAAGAGATACAGATACTGTCTAGGAGATTTTCAAATTGTTTGTGGTGCCATTTTGTTCTCTGACCACCAACTAGATATTGATAGTTTTAGGTTAAAGCTTAAGACTGTTGCCAAGCGTAAAAAAATATGAAAGTGTTAGATATTCAGAAGCTCTAGGATAACTAAATGAGAAAAGCTTATTGTGTTATAAATTTCTTATAAATTCGTAAGCCCAACATGCGCTGAAACATCTGTCCCAGTTGACGAGAAGTGGAGCATATATGTGGATTCTGTAAGAAGAGCCGCTAAAAGTCAGTTGGTTATACGAAAAAGAAGAGTGATCGGTGTATTACAAATGACTACTGAAGACTTATGCAGGAAAAGAAGGAAATAAAGATCCAGCTTGAATCTTGTGATAGTAGTGTCACCCATCACTATAAAGACTACCTCATTCCCAATACAAACAAACCTACAATGTAGTAAATCGGTCCACAACAAATAATAGACTTTGCTTTTTGGAGGTGAAGGCAGCCGTGGCTGAGGCAGATGCCAGTAAAGGTGTTAGTCGAATAGTGCACCGAATCATGAAGGAGATCACTTGTGATTTTCTGGAGCCTGCATTTGCTGCTGAGAATAAAACGGGTGGGATACTTATGGGGAAGAAAGATATTTATGTTGTTGATGTGAAAGATATTCTTCCACTTTGGAATCCTATAGAGCCTTTGTCCAGATTGTCACTCTTCTAACTGTATATCAAGGCTAAGCCTATTGACCTGCTGGAAGTGAAAAATTGTACTATGAAAGCTGAAGAACGGAAAAATTGCCAGACTTGATGACCTGCAGCCTGAATTATTGGAGCACAGGACCTTGTCTTTGCGAAACTTTTACACGAAGTCTTGGATCAAATTTCAGAACCTGAGTCTCCCCATAGATTTGTTAATAGGGTTCATTGTTAAAAATTTTATGAAAGACTAAGCCGCATTCTACAATAATTGGCGAGGTTTCACCTTGCAGTCCATAGGAAGCAGTTTTTTGTTTTTTTTGTCAAATACTCCTGAATAATATTCAGGCGAGAATCGACGAGGCCATTAGGGACGAACAACTTGGTATTTGGCCAGGTAAGTCATGTGCTGATCTGATATTCAATGTAAAAACACTAATTGAATATTTGAAAGAGTGGCAGACTGAAATATTAATAGCGTTTATTGACTTCTTTAAAGCTTTCAAATCTGTTCAGAGGCAACCGCTATGGAGAATACTACGATACTATGCCCGTATCGAAAGGGTTCTTATTTTGGTTTCAGTGTTTTTTTTTTTTGTTTTTTTTTTTTTTAGTTTTGGTTTTTATATTCTCCTTGGGACTTTTATCTGCATTTCTTTTTCATTATTCTGCACTGAGGACGGTTGAGCGGAGGTCTCAACCGAAATATTTGCATAACTTTTTCTTCTGTTTTTCACTTGCTGTTATTGTCTGGGTTTCTCTCTTCTTTGCGATTTTTTTTTTGTCATGATAAGCTAGTGTGGTCTCAAAAATTATTTACCAAACTAAGAAAAATCTATAATAACTCTACTCTACATACTATCTAGAGTTGAGGCTTGTCCTAAGTAACACTGTCCTCTGTTTACTAATGTATTATTGCGAGAGATGGGCACTGGCAAAGCAGCTTGAGAAACAATAACAGAGTTTTGAAAATAACTGCCTCCAGGGCATCATAGGAATCCACTGATGTGATAGAATTACAAACACCATCCTAAGTGGTAGATAGTGGTATTGGGGCCACGTGGTCCGTATGGGCGATGGCAGGCTCCCCTGTACTGTCTGCCCCTGGGTTCCCCTTGATGTTAGAAGGCACGGACGAAATAAAATGGTGCTCGGCCTAAGCTTAGGGAAGGATGCTATGCTGGCGGGAACATCTTTAGAAGGCCTGTGACTGGCTGTGAGCACAAGATCTGCGGGAGTCGTCGGGGAGAGGCGGGGCGTGGGAGGAGCCAAGTCTAAGTAAAGTAATTACGTATTGATATGGATCTTAAAGCCGATGTGTTTCTCAGCTGCCCAGTTGCAGCCTTTGCCTGGATCTACTGTGCGTAACAAGCAGTCTCTTAGCCAAATTTGAAAAAAGTATGTTTTTCAAAAACCTGTCTTTGCACAGACTCCTTGAGAGAGTCATAAGTAAGGGAGAGACTGGGGAGATCTTCAAAACATCTCTCCATGCCCTAATTTTGTCTATAGATTAAGTCATAATGTTTCTATCACCCGGTTCAACAACCTTCTAATGTAAAAAAAAAACCTCTTAACTAGACAGTCATTAATTCCAACCGACAATATTTGCATATGGTGAGCTTTTTTGACGATTTATTTATTGACCACAAATTTATTCTAAACTAGATGCTCACCAACAGAACATCTATTTTTGGTATTTTATTTTTCGACGTGACCGAAATGTCTTATTTCCTGATAACCTTGAATGTGGAGATTTCAAAGACTTTTCAGAATTGGAAAAGCGTGCATCGGCCTTATGTATTTTTCTTACTATGTGACTACAATAAATAAGAATTGATCTGAGTTTGAGTTTATTTTATTGTGACTACTTGAAAAGTTTTCAGATACTATTTGTATTTTGCACAATTTGTTGTTCAAATGGTAAGTAGTCTGTATTTTCAGTGTTCAGTGAAATAATGAGATCAGTTAAAGATTTACGAGAAAACCTTTTATCAGTTTTCACCGAAGCACTTCTTGGTGATGCGCTGGCTGCTGAGTTTATGATCTGTCATCTAATTTCAAGTGTGTAAGTATGCTTGGTTTGTTTCTAATTTAGTACTGCGCAATTTTGCAACGGTCACTTAAAAATAAACATACACAGAATCAGGGTTGCCACCTAAAATGTTTTTTGTATAGTTTTTAGCACTTTTTTTCACGATACGACCGGTTAATACGTCTTAAAAAGGTCTTTGTATACAGTATCTTTTTTAATTTAACAGCACAATTAGTAAACTAATAGAGCTCAGTGCAAATTTCATTTTGGATTTTCAAAACAATGAAGAACCAGGGAAGAAAATAGAACTTTTTTCTCTATTTAAATATAGAATATTGAAAGGACACCACTAGAATTACTTAAAGGGGAAGGGGGCCTTCTAGGTTTTTCCATGGGGTAGAAAGTTTGAACAAAGCGGAGAAACGAGACAGAGACAGTTGTTTTTCATAAACTCTGAGCAACCACTTAAGGTTAAACCCTCTTTAAATTTCATATTTGCTGTAGCATGAATTCAGGAAGTTTTTTCTGCTGTTCTCCTGTTATTATTATTCTCTTACGTATTTTATGTTATTTTTTATTTTGATTATGAGTTTGTCATGTTTTGTTTTGCCCTTATGAGCCCTGAATGGTCATTTGTTTGTTTTTGTTTTCCCTCGAAAATTAATACAAACAATAGAAAATATGACCGCACACATTATATAATAAAAAAAAATCTTAACCAGATTCAGGAAGAAAAATGAAACTGATGATCTTTCTGGATGTTTGTCGTATTCTCTATTATTTTATTTACAGTGTTTAGCCCTTATATTTTCATTATAAGAATAATTCTCTTATATGGGGTTATATTATCCTGTTTCGTCCAATATTTGCATTTATTAATCACAACCTGGTCTGATTGTGTAAAAAATTCGCTATAAGTTAAAATCACTACCAAAAAAAAATTGCGAAGCGTCTAAAAAGCTTACTAACACGCGTTGAGAAGGTTGGCTGGTCAATGAAAAATAGGCGGCATTAAAAGTGTGCACTAAAAATCCAAACATCACATCAATTGGTCTGTGATAATTAGGAGTGCGATATGTGACATTTTGATTGAAAATGAGCTATGTATGTGTCGTGAGTAAACTCAGCATGAGGAATCGAATGGTGCAGTCGAAATTGTCACATCTTGTAGCATTACGAAGATAAAAAGAGACATATGCCAGTTTTCACAGAAGAGGATTGTCTTATGGAGCTATAATGGTATTTGTCTTCTTTTTGTCAAGGAAAAGAGAGGCATACGCCAAAATGGATTAATTTTGAATTCGCTCAGAATACTTTTGACAGAAGAGGATAGGAATTATCTATAGGAAAAAGGAGATATGTGCCATAAAATGAAATAATTTTGAATTTGCTCGTAATATTTAATTTTAATTTATACCGCTGGAAAGAGCATAAAAGGTGTTTAGGTGTTTAGAATATGTGCCCTTTATCTCCATTAGTCTCATCCTTGAGAGTGACCACTGCCAACAAACTTTTTCCGTTTTTTTCAGTCTCCTGAAAAGTTACAAAAATGGCGTATGTTGCACTTTTAATTATTACAGCCGAATTGTCAAATATATAAAAAGCAAACTAAAAATAAAGGAGTATATGGAGTTTAGTTAGAGTAAAACCACGTAAAATAGAGTTAAATCCTAGCATTAGGAGCAAAAGAAGGTATAAAACTCCTTTCATTATTGTTCATTGTGCAATAATTCTGAGTTGTAAAAGGGAAGTTTTGGCATAAAAATGCCCAAAAAGGATACTTTCAATTGAATTACCAAAAAAGATATTTTAAAAAAAAATCTACCGAGGAATCTAAGGGGAAATGTATCCCCTGTCAATTAACCCCCCTGGGAAGGGATAGTTTAGCCTGTTTTATTTGTGGATATTCCATTAAGATTAGAGGACAAGATAATACTGATAAATTTAGACAAAGGGTGGGGGGAGTATCAGAGTTGAGAAAGATGGTGGACTATTAAGGGTTAAAAGCTGAGCCTCCATATTTTTTCAGCTTACGTTTCATGTTGCTAGTGGAACCTTCATTGGGATTGTTATTAATAATGTCACATTATTCTCTTGTCGAACTACGTAGTTACTTGTTGTAGCCATAATAAAGGAAGCACTTCTTTTCTGTTTTGGAATGTTCTTCTGCTTTCATAATTCTCTGACTCTTTTGTTTCTCGTTTATATTTATTTTATTTTTTTTTTAAGGATGACCTCTGGCTAATACCATAAGTCGTTTATTTTTTCAGCAAATTATTTCATTTTTTTATTTTCAGTCTACTTATATTTTTATTAAAATATTAATCGTCTTATATTGGGGATTTTTACATTTATTCTATATATGTTGTTTCTAATTACGTTCTGGCCTACCCACGACTATTCTATGAATATTGTATTTGTTTTTGGCTGTCTTTTCATTAGTATTAGAGAGGTATTGCCAAAGTCATGTACTATAATCATGGTAGCAGCGACAGCTGCAACCTAGTAGAGAGGAAATTCCGACCCCAAGTAACCAAAACTTTAAAAATTTGTAAAAAAGAAAAAAAAAATTGTCTTCCCGCCAAGAGAAAAAAAGGAAACGCAAAAGGCAAAAAATAAACAATTCTAAATAATGCCACCCAAAAAAGTGCAATCAGTACATAGCCACTTAAATTACCGCTCATTTGTTTACTGGACAGCATTCCCATATCGCGTGGACTGAGTCCGTAGTGGCAGAAAAATGAGGAACTTAGCATAATTGTAAAAACTGTATTTCTCAATATACAATTTTTATTAAACATATAAGTATTCGATAGTTAGACTCAGCAACTATTCAAAGCAGTTTTGTTGCGTAATGAATTGTAAAAAGGTTCCGGTTGGTGGTATTTGGTTCATTACATATGTTTGTCTAAGTACCGCAATTCTGTACACCAAAAGCTCTGATTGAGTCCAAAAAATAAGCACTAAAATATCAAGAATTAACTAGCTTTCTTGAAGATCCTTGCAAAGTATTAGCAAAGTAAAAAAAAGATGAAAGAAAAAACCAAATGAAGATCAGTGTATTTTCCAAAAGAAGGGGCCAAAAACAGAAAAAAGCAAATTTTCAGATTTATTTCTTGAGAATATTGGGGCCAACCACCCTTAACTACAGGTATTATTGGATAGTAAAAGTGGGTATTATTTGTAAAATAAAAAGAAATACACCTGCATGGAAATACATTTTATTCGTCGAATTTGATCTTATCTTTTGTTTCGATATCTTAAACAAATAGACCATTTGTCTGTACAAAATTTAAGAAATATTTGTGTAATATAAAAACTTCTCCCATTTTTAACCCAGCAAAATCCTCTTGTTGTTGCTCATATTCGACTTTACTATTCAAGGTATATGCGACGCGAGCTAATGGCCCTCGGTAAGCTGTCCATCAATCTCACAAACGTGCCAACCAGCTGTTCAGGCTTCGTACCTGGTCTTGTGAAACTCTTACAGCACTTTACAACAAAGTCTTACCATCTTCCTCTGACTCTTCAAAATCTGAATGGTTTACCATTTATACCCAGGTAGGCAGATTAGTACAGAGTCTGGAATTGAATATGTAGTATATAGGCGATTCCAGTATGTATGTAGGAAATTTGTATAAACTCCCAGTCCGAGAGGTCATGCTGGCGTGTAGATGTGCAGTTATATTCGCCCCACAAAGTGCATACGGTCTGCAAAAATGATTGGTTATTATAGATCGTTTATCCAACAAAGCTAGCGACTTTAGCGTATACCAAATATTTATGGTGGAGGTCAGAGGACTTTTATTGGTAGGGTGGTACCCATGGCCTCACGAAATCATTTCTATGCTATATGTTATGTTTCTTCATGGAAAGTATTTCAAATAAATATAGTGAATATAGATTTAACTTCTGACTTCCCGTCTTTCGGAAGAAAATTAATGTTTATGAATATATAATGAAGCGGGTGGTATGGTTTCGGTGGGGGCTGTGAAAGCTTGTTTTTTTGTTGTGGGGACGATAGTTCTTTTTACATAAATATTGTTTTCAAAACTATCAAATCCAAAAGGGAAACACAATGACAGTTTGATAAAAAAAAAAAAAAAATCAAAAAAGATCACAGTGCCCTTAGAATCGAATGGCTTATTGATGCGCCTTTGTTTAAGCAATGAAATTTCCAGTTCAAACGTTTTGAAATTTAATCGGTAAATAAAAAACTTCTCAATACCAACTGCTATAGCTACAGTAGTCAGAAAAAACTGTCATTAAAACACTAGTATGACTAGCGTAAAGAGCAGGAGGTAAACAAGATAATATCCTTCAATTTTAGTTTTATGTCGCTCTTTACTTTCATTTGAAAAAAGAAGCTTGTTCGTCAATTTAATTAACAAAAAATTGGAACAGGGTCTGGAACCTTTGCGCAATAAAAAGGACTAAAAACTTTGGAAAGTTTATACCCTTGTAATGAGACTGTGCAATATTTTTTTGTATAGAGTTTACCTGATCGTTTGTCTCTTGCCTCTGCAAAATTTGATTTTGTTCTCTCGATTATGAAAGTAAAGAAACTAGGCATAGGTAAAATATCCCAGCAAAGCCGTTTGATGCTTTACTGGTATTTATATCAAGTATCATTAGAACGGAAGTTTTGTTGAAATCCCGAGAATTCAATTTTATTACTGTTGCTCTATGGTGGCTGGTCTAATAGTCCAGCACTTGAAGAGGGAAAAAAATAATCCTGTATCGTAAAAGAAAGGAAAACAATTCCTTTTTTTCGTGTCCTGAAAATAAAACGTCCTCAATACCTAGGCTTTCTGAGCAAAAGCAACGACGGTTTGGGTTTGTATTCATAAAGGATTAGCATAAAAAGAAGAATCGGATTCAGGAAGACTCTAACTGTCAGAGTGACTCAAACTGTCATAAAATTTAATGTTATATATGATGAAAATTAGGAACCCTGAATGATTGTGTCGATCCCGGAGTTTTCGTTATATGATCTTTAAACCGTGTTGAAAAAATGGCTCTCTCAAAGTTGTTATCGGAAGGGTTTGAGGTAAATAGGACGTGGAGAGTGGGGGGGGGGGGAGCTTCTATATGAAGTGCCTCTGGGAAAAAATAAATGGAGTGTGGGGGGAGGCTAGCTGCCCTCCCATCACTTTCGACTCTTAAAAAATGATTTACAACTTTCAATTTCCAATCAAATGAGCCACCTATGAAGTTTATACGAGCATCCCTTCCATAACAACCATATATGACCCCAGGGCATAACTTAAAACACCTACCCCCCCCCCCCTCCCCCCGCCCTGGGGGGCTGTGTCGACACCGGAGTTTTTGTTATCTGATAACATTGTAGACAGAGAAAAGCCAAGACAGATAGTCTAAGTAATTGAGAGGCAAATGTTTAAATGGCTGGGGCACGGGTAAATGGTGGAAATGGGAACTTCGTGGGCGGGTGTAAAATGGGAGGCTTTGAATAGTTGGGATGGAGGGGGAGCGCGCGTAGCTGTGTTGGCCTCAGGCGGCTTGGTTCTGCGGTGAGTTGTTACTAGTAGTAGTAGTAGTATGTTTTTTTGCTATGATTGTTTATTTAATTTCTGCTCGTTTTGGATTTCATTTATTTTTTAATAGTAATTTCTGGTCGTTTTGAGTTTGAATTTTAACAGGTATTTGTATCTGCTGAGCTTAAGTTTAAAATGGCTTTACTTTTCTTTGAAAAACTTATTTTTCAGAACGTTTTTTTAACTAGTTTTTGTTCGTTTTTGATTGCAAAAAGTTTCAAGTTTTTAAAAATTCCTTATTTCAAAATCAAACTTAAAAAAAAATCAGATGTTCATCAAAGTATCAAAACTGGTATCAAGGTAACAATTTCAAAGTGACAAAATGGGTTTGTGTCAACCTCGGAGTTTTTATTATCTGATATTTGAACTATTTTTAACAAAATGGCTATCTCAAAATTTTTATCGGATGGGTTTGGGGGAAAAGGGCGTGGGGGGGCTGGGATAATTGTCCTTCCGTTTCTTTTGACTCTTTAAAAGTGAATTAGAACTTTCTATTTTCAACGAAATGTGACCTCTCTGAAGTTTATATGAGCATCCCTTCTATAAGAACCATATATACCCCAAGAGTATAACTTACAACGCCTGTCCCTGGGCCCTGGGGGGTAGTGTCAACCCTCGAGTTTTAGTACCTCATGTTTGAACTATTTTTAGCAAATGGTCAGCCCAAATTTTTATCAGATGGGTTTATCCATCCGATAAACCCAAAAGCGTGGAGGGCGGGAGGGGCTAGATGCCCTCCGATCTTTTTTTTGTCTGAGAAAATGAACTAGACCATTTAATTTCCATTCAAATGAGCCCTCTCTGAAGTTTATGCGAACATCTCTTTCATAAAAACAATATACGGCCCCAGGACATAGACACCGGAGTTTTTGTTATCTGACCTTTGAACAATCTAAAAAACTGGTTGTCTCAAAATTTGTGTCGGATGGTTTGGGGGAAAAGGCATGCGGGGGGGGGGGGCTACGGGCCCTCCGATCTCTTTTGACTCTTATAAGTTGAACTAGAACTTTCAATTTCCATTCAAATCAGCCCTCTGAAGTTTATACGAGCACCCCTTCCGTAAGAAACCATATATGCCCCCTGAACTTAACTTGCACATACCCCAAGACTTAACTTAACTATACCCCAAGAGAATTACTTACAACGGCTGCCTCCGGGCCCTGGGGGTCCAGGGGGTTGTGTCGACCCCGGAGTTTTCATTATATGATCTTTGAACTGTTTTGAAAAAATGGCTATCTCAAAGTTCTTATCAGATGGGTTTGAGAGAGAAGGGGCATGGAAGGGGGGGGGGATAGTTGCCCTCCGATATCTCTTGACTCTTTAAAACTGAACTAGAACTTTCAGTTTCCCTCCGAAAAGAGCTTGGGGGAGAGCTAGTTGCCCTACGATCACTTTTGACTCTCAAAAAGGTCGTTAGAACTCTCTATTCCAATCAAATTAGCCCCCTTTGAAATTTATACGACGACCCCTTCTATATGAAGTGCCTCTGGGAAAAAATAAATGGAGTGTGGAGGAAGGCTAGCTGTCCTCCGATCACTTTCGACTCTTAAAAACTGAACTAGACCTTTCAATTCAAATCAATCTCTCTGAAGTTATACGAGCATCCCTTTCACAACAACTGTGTATACCCTCCAGGCATAACTTACAACGCTTACCCTGGGCCCTGAAGGATTGTGCTGACCCCGGAGTTTTCGTTATATGTTCTTTGAACCGTTTTGAAAATAATGGCTCTCTCAAAGTTCTTATCGGATGGGTTTGAGGTAAATAGGACGTGGAGAGTGGGAGGGGGGCTCTTCTATATGAAGTGCCTCTGGGAAAAAATAAATGGAGTGTGTGGGGGAGGCTAGCTGCCCTCCCATCACTTTTGACTCTTAAAAAGTGAATTACAATTTTCAATTCCCATCAAATGAGCCCTCTTTGAAGTTTATACGAGCATCCCTTCCATAAAAACCATGTATGCTCCCAAGGCATAACTTACAACGCCTACCCCCGTGCCCTGGGGGGCTGTGTTGACACCGAGAAAATTATAAATTTTCATACTACGTCATTTTTAATGAAAGTGGTTGCATTACTAGACAACACAAAGTGAAAGAATTTAATGTTTCAAACCAAAATTACCCGTGAAAAGATACCCGTTAAATAGTTCAATTGTTTATCCAATTTGAAAGGCTATGCCTTTCGTTTAAAACCTAACTGAGACTGGCATCTTTTAATTGTTTTTAGAATTAAAATTGTCATAAGATTTCATTTTGACAGGAATAATGTGCAGGTGGTAACGCTGACAACCATACCGTTGTTCACGTGAAGTCTATCTGCTCCACAGGGAGTCAAATGACCACCCCCTCCGCCAGATAAGTTGTCGTCTTTGGAAAGTTCCTCCACCCAGTTTTGTTTTTTCCTCCACCCCCTTGGAAATATCATCTGAAATTTAAGTAGAAAACAAGATATTTTTAAAGAATAATATATATATTTTATGACTGGTAAAAAGATATGCATACAGGGGAAATACAGAGGAGGGGGGATCATACCCTGCCATTCGTTCGGGAAACCCACCTTCTAGATAAAATTTTAGCCAAAAACACGAACTTTGTACCCTTCGTATCTGAAGGGAGCATACAAATTCTGATATTTGTTTCTGGTAATTCCAGGAAGGACTACACGATGAATCGCTTAGTCAGTGGTGTACTGCAGTTAAGTGAAAACACTCATTTGATTCTTGACGAAACTGCATTGAGTACGGGTACCTTGGATGCAAATGGTAAGTCTGCTTTTTTAAGAAAGTATTTTATCTAAGCATCAGACATGTACAAGTCTTATTTTCATTTCATAGTTTGTTCTTAGACTATTTTTTAGTATATATTTTATATATATTACTTCCTCCCTAATTCGTAGATATATAAAAATTTGCTGATTCTATTGGTTTGAATTATTTTTTGTACTTGTGTTTCATCCACAGTTGGTTCATAATGCCATATAAGTCAATTTGAAAAAAAAAAAAAAAATCATAAGATTTATGAGAATATTCTATGGCTAAATCCTAGCCATAGGGGGCGGGAGGAGATATAATTGTCGCCGCAGTGACTATTATATTTAGGAAGCGCGTTGAAAGAGAAATAAAATGGTATTGCCTTTTTGTTGTTATTTTAGCTTCTTCAGAAAAGGAATATCAAGTTGTGTTTTTAAAGCCAGGACGAGTTATTCAAGTCATTACAATGTTGAATTTGAAGCAATTTTCGGTCATTATTTGATTCAGTCAATACAACTACGTGCAAATCTTTGCCAAATATACCCTTTCAAAAGCCAATGGATTCAAGTTCTAGCCATGTCCAAAGGATAATAACTGATGATGACAAGAGGTATCTTCACTATGATCCAGAAGCTAAGTGCTTCAGCTAAGGACGAAAGGACAGTGGCAAGGAAAATCAGTGACATTTGTCTGATGACTGAATTATGCTGTCAATCAGGAGCCAACAGCTTGAGCTATATTCATCTGATTAACCAAGTCTGTTGATATATTACAAATATAGAAATGTATATTTCTAACGCTGTATAATAAGTTATCACAATTTGTCAATTATTGAAAAAATGTTCGGTTTACTTTGAGTCATAATACTGATTTATTCTAGCTTCGTCATGGATTGAAACTAAAGAAACAAGGAAATTGATTAGAAGGGACGTTGTGGGATCTTCAGAGGGGTAATAGAAATTAAAAAATATTAGTCCCAGTGACAGTGCAACGCTACCGAATAGAATGTAAAAAATTTAAAACAAACTCGAATTGGTTTCTTTTTAATATACTGCATATTCAATAATCTTATAGATTATATATATATATATATATATATATATATATATATATATATATATATATATATATAATATATATATATATATATATATATATATATATATATATATATATATATATATATATATTTATATATACATATATATATGCCCTTTTTAATGGTCGAAAGTGATTGGACTTACCCCCCCTCTCACGCCCACCTTTTCCCCAAACATATCCAATCAAAATTTTGAGATAACCATTTTGTTCAACGTAGTTGAAAGTTCTGGAAATTAGGTCTTTGAGCACCCCCCTCCCCCCCACAGTCCTCAGGGCAGGGGTTGTAACTTTTGCCCTGGGGGCATATAAGGTTTTTATAGAAAGCGTTGTCGTAGTAACTTCAGAAAGGGCTCATTCGATTGAAAATTTAAATGGCTAGTTCCCTTTTTGATAGTCGAAAGTGATTGGAAGGCAAATAACACCCCTTCCAAGCCCACCATTTCCCCAAACACATCCGATCAGAATTTTGATGTAGCCATTTTGTTCAACGTAGTTGAAAGTTCTGGAAATTATATCTTTGAGCAGGACACTCTCCCCACAGTCTTCAGGGCAAGGGTTATAAGTTATGCCCTGGGGGCATATATGGTTCTTATGAAAGGAATGCTCGTATAAACTTCAGGGAGGGCTCATTTGATTGGAAATTGAAAGTTCTAGTTAATTTTTTAAGCGTCGAAAGATATCGGAGGGTAACCAGCCCCCCCCCAAACCCTTTTTTCCCAAATGCATTCGATAAAAATTTTAAGATAGCTATTTTGTTAAAAACAGTTCAAAGATCATAAAACAAAAATTCCGGTGTCGACACCCCCCCCCCCCAGGGCCCAGGGGCAGGCGTTGTAAGTTATGCCCTGGGGGCATATATGGTTCTTCTAGAAGGGATGCTCGTATAAACTTCAGATAGGGCTCATTTGATTTAAAATTGAAAGTTCTAGTTCACTTTTATAGAGTCAAATGAGATCGAAGGGCAATTAGCCCCCCTCCCCTCCAAGCCCTTATTTGCCAAAACCCATCCAATAAAAATTTTGAGATAGCCATTTTGTTAAAAATAGTTCAAACATCAGATAATAAAAACTTCGAGGTTGGCAGAAACCCCCAGAGCCTGGGGCCAAGTGTTTTTAGTTGTGCCCCGGGATATATAAGGTTTTTATGTAAGGAAAGGTCATGTAAACTTCAGAAGTGGCTCATTTGATCGGGTGTTGAAAGTTCTTGTTTCCTTTTTATGAGCCAAAAGGGATCGGAGGGTAACTAGCCCCAATCCCTCAAAGAACTTTGAGATACCCATTTTTCAAAATAGTTCAAAGACTATATAACGAAAACTTCAAGGTTGACACAGCCCCCCAGGGCCCGAGGACAGGCGTTGTAAGTTATGACCTGGGGGAATCATAAAAACTTCAGAGAGGGCTCATTTGATTGGATAATGAAAGTTCTAGTTCATTTTTAAATAGTCAGAAAAGAGATCCGATGGTAACTACCCCCCCCCTCGACTCTTTTTCCCCAAATGCATCCGATAAAAATTTTGAGATAGCCATTAAGTTAAAAATTGTTCAAAAGTCAGATAACAAAAACTCAAGTGTCGACACAACCCCTCACGGCCCGGGGGCAGGCGTTGTAAGCTATGCCCTGGGTTATATATAGTTCTTATGAAAGGGATGCTCGTATAAACTTCAGTTAGGGCTCATTTGATTGGAAATTGAAAGCTCGAGCTCATTTTTAAATAGTCAAAAGAGATCCGAGGGTAACTAGCCCCCCCCCACGCCTTCTTTTTCCAAACTCATCTGATGAAAATTTTGAGATAGACATTTTGTTAAAAATAGTTTAAAGGTCGAATAAGAAAAACTCCGTTGTCAATACAACCCCCCAGGGCCCGGGGGAAGGCGTTCTAAGTTATGCTCTAAAGGCATGTACGGTTTTTCTGAAAGAGATGCTCGTATAAACTTCATAGAGGGCTCATTTGATTGGAAATTGAAAGTTCTAGTTCACTTTTTAAGAGTCAAGAGATTTAAGGGCAACCCCCCCCCCCGCCGTCACGCCCTTTTTTCCCCTAATCCATCCGCTACAAATTTCGAGATAGCCAGTTTTTTGAAAATTGTTCAAAAATTAGATAACAAAAACTCAACCCCCCAGGGTCTGGGGGTAGGCGTTGTAAGTGTTGTCCTGGGAGCGTATATGATTCTTATGAAAGGGATGCTCGTATAAACTTCAGAGAGGGCTCATTTGATGGAAACTGAAAGTTCTACTTCACTTTCTAAGAGTCAAAAGATATCCGAGGGCAACTAGCCCCCCCCCACACACCCTTTTTTCCCCAAGCCCATCTGATAAAATTTTTAAAATAGCCATTTCATCAAAAATGGTTCAAAGGTCTGATAAGAAAAACTGTGTCGAAGCAACCCCCCAGGGCCCGGAGGCAGTCGTTGTAAGTAATGCTCTGGGGGCATATATAGTTCTTATGGAAGGGATGCTCGTATAAACTTTGTAGAGGGCTTATTTGTTTGGAAATTGAAAATTCTTGTTCACTTTTTAAGAGTCAAAAGAGATCGGAGGGCAACTAGCCCCCCCCCCACGCCCTAATTGCATCAGATAAAAATTTTGAGATAGACATTTTGTTAAAAATAGTTCAAAGTTCAGATAACGAAACTCCGATGTCGACACAGCCGCCCAGGGCACGGGGGTAGGTGTTGTAAGTTATGCCCTGGGAGCATACTTGGTTGTTATGGAAGGGATGCTCGTATAAACTTCAAAGAGGGCTCATTTGATTGGAAATTGAAAGTTGTAATTCACTTTTTAAGAGTCAAAAGTGATGGGAGGGCAGTTAGCCTCCCCCCCACACTCCATTTATTTTTTCCCAGAGGCACTTCATATAGAAGAGCCCCACCATCCCACTCTCCACGTCCTATTTACCTCAAACCCATCTGATAAGAACTTTGAGAGAGCCATTTTTTTCAAAACGGTTCAAAGAACATATAACGAAAACTCCGGGGTCGGCACAATCCTTCAGGGCCCAAGGTAAGCGTTGTAAGTTATGCCTGGAGGGTATACACAGTTGTTGTGAAAGGGATGCTCGTATAACTTCAGAGAGGGTTCATTTGATTGGAAATTGAAAGTTCTAGTTCAGTTTTTAAGAGTCGAAAGTGATCGGAGGACAGCTAGCCTTCCCCCACACTCCATTTATTTTTTCCCAGAGGCACTTCATATAGAAGGGGTCGTCGTATAAATTTCAAAGGGGGCTCATTTGATTGGAAATAGAGAGTTCTAGCGACCTTTTTAAGAGTCAAAAGTGATCATATGGCAACTAGCTCTCCCCCAAGCTCTTTTCGGAGGGAAATGGAATGTTCTAGTTCAGTTTTAAAGAGTCAAGAGATATCGGAGGGCAACTATCCCCCCCTCCCTTCCATGCCCCTTTTCTCTCAAACCCATCTGATAAGAACTCTGAGATAGCTATTTTTTTAAAAAAGTTCAAAGATCATATAATGAAAACTCCGGGGTCGACACAACCCCCTGGACCCCCAGGGCCCGGAGGCAGCCGTTGTAAGTAATTCTCTTGGGGTATATATAGTTTTTATGGAAGGGATGCTCGTATAAACTTTGGAGAGGGCTCATATGATTGGAAATTGAAAGTTCTAGTTCAGTTTTTAAGAGTCAAAAGTGATCAGAGGACAACTATCCCTTCACGCCCCTTCTCCCCCAAATGCATCCGATAAAATTTTTGAGATAGCGATTTTTTTTTAAATAGTTCAAAGGTCAGGTAAAAAAAACTCCGGTGTCGACACAACCACCCAGGGCCCGGGGGCAGGCGTTGCAAGTTATGTTCTGGAGGCATATATGATTCTTACGGAAGGGATGCTCGTATGAACTTCAGAGAGGGCTGATTTGAATGGAAGTTGAAAGTTCTAGTTCAGCTTTAAGAGTCAAAAGAGATCGGAGGGCCCGTAGCCCCCCCCCCCCCCCCCCCCGCATGCCTTTTCCCCCAAACCATCCGATACAAATTTTGAGACAACCATTTTTTAGATAATTCAAAGGTCAGATAACAAACTCCGGTGTCGACACAACCCCCCAGGGCTCGGAGGGCAGGCATTGTAAGCTATGTCCTGTGGCCGTATATTGTTTTTATGAAAGAGATGCTCGCATAAACTTCAGAGAGGGCTCATTTGAATGGAAATTAAATGGTCTAGTTCATTTTCTCAGAGTAAAAAAAGATCGGAGGGCATCTAGCCCCTCCCGCCCTCCACGCTTTTGGGTTTATCGGATGGATAAACCCATCTGATAAAAATTTGGGTTGACCATTTGTTAAAAATAGTTCAAACATGAGGTATTAAAACTCGGGGGTTGACACTTCCCCCCAGGGCCCAGAGACAGGCGTTGTAAGTTATACTCTTGGGGTATATATGGTTCTTATAGAAGGGATGCTCATATAAACTTCAGAGAGGTCACATTTCGTTGAAAATAGAAAGTTCTAATTCACTTTTAAAGAGTCAAAAGAAACGGAAGGACAATTATCCCCCCCACGCCCTTTTCCCCCAAACCCATCCGATAAAAATTTTGAGATAGCCATTTTGTTAAAAATAGTTCAAATATCAGATAATAAAAACTCCGAGGTTGACACAAACCCATTTTGTCACTTTGAAATTGTTACCTTGATACCAGTTTTGATACTTTGATGAACATCTGATTTTATTTTTAAGTTTGACTTTGAAATAAGGAATTTTTAAAAACTTGAAACTTTTTGCAATCAAAAACGAACAAAAATTAGTTAAAAAAACGTTCCGAAAAATAAGTTTTTCAAAGAAAAGTAAAGCCATTTTAAACTTAAGCTCAGCAGATACAAATACCTGTCAAAATTCAAACTCAAAACGCCCAGAAATTACTATTAAAGAATAAATGAAACCCAAAACGAACAGAAATTAAATAAACAATCATAGCAAAAAAACATACTACTACTACTACTACTAACAACTCACCGCAGCACCAAGCCGCCTGAGGCCAACACAGCTACGCGCGCTCCTCCTCCATCCCAATCTATTCAAAGCCTCTCATTTTACACCCGCCCACGAAGTTCCCATTTCCGCCTTTTACCCGTGCCCCAGCCATTTAAACATTTGCCTCTTAATTACTTAGACTATCTGTCTTGGCTTTTCTCTGTCTACAATGTTATCAGATAACAAAAACTCCGGTGTCGACACAGCCCCCCAGGGCAGGGGGGGGGGATAGGCGTTGTAAGTTATGCCCTGGGGGCATATATGGTTTTTATGGAAGGGATGCTCGTATAAACTTCATAGAGGGCTCATTTGATTGGTAATTGAAAGTTGTAAATCATTTTTAAGAGTCGAAAGTGATGGGAGGGCAGCTAGCCTCCCCCCACACTCCATTTATTTTTTCCCAGAGGCACTTCATATAGAAGCTCCCCCCCCCCACTCTCCACGTCCTATTTACCTCAAACCCTTCCGATAACAACTTTGAGAGAGCCATTTTTTCAACACGGTTTAAAGATCATATAACGAAAACTCCGGGATCGACACAATCATTCAGGGTTCCTAATTTTCATCATATATAACATTAAATTTTATGACAGTTTGAGTCACTCTGACAGTTAGAGTCTTCCTGAATCCGATTCTTCTTTTTATGCTAATCCTTTATGAATACAAACCCAAACCGTCGTTGCTTTTGCTCAGAAAGCCTAGGTATTGAGGACGTTTTATTTTCAGGACACGAAAAAAAGGAATTGTTTTCCTTTCTTTTACGATACAGGATTATTTTTTTTCCCTCTTCAAGTGCTGGACTATTAGACCAGCCACCATAGAGCAACAGTAATAAAATTGAATTCTCGGGATTTCAACAAAACTTCCGTTCTAATGATACTTGATATAAATACCAGTAAAGCATCAAACGGCTTTGCTGGGATATTTTACCTATGCCTAGTTTCTTTACTTTCATAATCGAGAGAACAAAATCAAATTTTGCAGAGGCAAGAGACAAACGATCAGGTAAACTCTATACAAAAAAATATTGCACAGTCTCATTACAAGGGTTGTAAGTTATGCCCTGGGGGCATATAAGGTTTTTGTAGAAGGCGTTGTCGTAGAAAATTCAAAAAAGGCTCATTCGATTGGAAATTCAAAGGGCTAGTGCCCTTTTTAATAGTCGAAAGTGATTGGAGGGCAACTAACCACCGTCTCACGCCCATTTTTTCCCCAAACACATCCAATCAAAATTTTGAGATAGCCATTTTATTTAACGTAGTTTTAAGTTTTGTAAATTAGGTCTTTGAGGATGACAACCCCCCTCACAGCCTTAAGGACAAGGGTTGTAAGTTATGCCCTGGGGGCATATAAAGTTTTTATAGAACGCGTTGTCGTAGAAACTTCAAAAAGGGTTCATTCGATTGGAAATTCAAAGGGCTAGTGCCTTTATAATTCTCGAAAGTTATTTGAGGTTAACTAACCCCCCTCTCACGCACACCTTTTCCCCAAACACATCCAATCAAAATTTTTAGATAGCCATTTTATTCAACGCAGTTGAAAGTTTTGGAAATTAGGTCTTTACGGATGACAACCCGTCCCCCCCCCACAACCCTCTGGGCAAGGGTCGTAAGTTATGCCCTGGGAGCATGTAAGGTTTTTATAGAAAGCGATGTTGTAAAAACATCAAAAAGGGCTCATTCAATTAAAAATCTAAAGGGCTAGTGCCCTTTTTAATAGTCGAAAGTGATTGAAGGACCACTAACTCCCCTCTCACGCCCACCATTTCCCCAAACACATCCAATCAAAATTTAGAGATATCCATTTTTTTTAACATAAGTTGGGCTCAAAACCCCTATGCCATCCCAAGGCCAGAACATAATTTGCACTTTACTGAAAAAAATATAAATGTTTTTACTTTTATAACTTTAATAAATCAAATAATATTAACATTTTGATTACTAGATATCAGTATATGTATATTAAACTGACAATACATATTCATTTGTATTTTTTTCAGTAAAGTGCAAATTATGTTCTGGCCTTGGGAAGGGTTAGGGGTTTTGAGCCCAACTTATGTTAATTTCTGCTCGTTTTGAGTTTGACTTGGTTATTTATTGTAATTTCTGTTTGTTTTGGGTTTCATTTATTTATCGATGCTGATTTGTGGTAGTTTCACGCTTGGTAGATTATTTAATTTTGTTTTTGCTCATTTTTTGTTTAATGGAGTTCTGTACTTTTATTTGAAAAACTTATTTTGTGGAAAAAGTTTTTTTAATTAATAAAAGAAAAACAGCAAAGAAGTAACAAGATTTTTTGCCAGTGGAATAAAAAAAGCAAATTCGTGATTATTTCGTTTTTATGGGCAACCGGGCGTCTTTGACGCAAATGATAAAGAAAAAAAAACAACATACAAAGGAAATAAAAATAAATAACGCAGAATGTCAAAAAACTAAACAAGTTAAAAATGAAAGAAAAACAGCTAAGAAGTAACAAGTTTTAGGCCAGTGGAATAAAAAAGCAAATACGTGATTATTTCGTTATTATGGGTAACCGTCTTTGACGCAAATGAAAAAAAAAACATACAAAGGAAATAAAAAAAATAACGCAGAATGTAAAAAAAACTAAACAAGTTAAAAATGAAAGAAAAACAGCTAAGAAATAACAAGATTTTTAGCCAGTGGAATAAAAAAAGCAAATTCGTGATTATTTCGTTTTTAAGGGCAACCGAGCGTCTTTGACGCAAATGAAAAAGAACAAAAAAACATAGAAAGAAAATAAGAACTAACGCAGAATGTCAAAAACTAAACAAGTTAAAAATGAAAGAAAAACAGAAAAGAAGTAACAAGATTTTAGGCGAGTGGAATAAAAAAAAAGCAAATACGTGATTATTTTGTTTTTATAGGCAAATGAATATTTTGTTTTTACTTACGCAAATGAAAAAGAAAAAAAAACAACATACAAAGGAAATAAAAAAAAATAACGCAGAATGTCAATAAACTAAACAAGTTAAAAATTAAAGAAAAACAGCAAAGAAGTAACAAGATTTTAGGCCAGTGGAATAAAAAAAGCAAATACGTGATTATTTCGTTTTTATGGGCAACCGGACGTCTTTGAGCAAATGATAAAGAAAAAAAACATACAGAGGAAATAAAAAAAAATAGCGCAGCATGTCAAAAAACTAAACAAGTTAAAAATGAAAGAAAAACAGCAAAGAAGTAACAAGATTTTAGGCCAGTGGAATAAAAAAAGGAAATACGTGATTATTTCGTTTTTATGGGCAACCGGGCGTCTTTGACGCAAATGAAAAAGAACAAAAAAAACATACAAAGGAAATAAAAAAAAAATAACGCAGAATGTCAAAAACCAAACAAATTAAAAATGAAAGAAAAACAGCAAAGAAGTAACAAGATTTTAGGCCAGTGGAATAAGAAAAGCAAATACGTGATTATTTCGTTTTTATGGGCAGCCGGGTGTCTTTGACGTAAAAGAAAAAGAACAAAAAAAAACATACAACGGAAATAAAAAAATAACGCAGAATGTCAAAAAACTAAACAAGTTAAAAATGAAAGAAAAACAGCAAAGAAGTAACAAGATCTTAGGCCAGTGGAAAAAAAGGAAATACGTGATTATTTCGTTTTTATAGGCAACCGGGCGTCTTTGACGCAAATGAAAAAGAACAAAAAAAACATACAAAGGAAATAAAAAAAAAATAACGCAGAATGTCAAAAACCAAACAAATTAAAAATGAAAGAAAAACAGCAAAGAAGTAACAAGATTTTAGGCCAATGGAGTAAGAAAAGCAAATACGTGATTATTTCGTTTTTATGGGCAGCCGGGTGTCTTTGACGCAAAAGAAAAAGAACAAAAAAAACATACAAAGGAAATAAAAAAAAAATAAAGCAGAATGTCAAAAAACTAAACAAGTTAAAAATGAAAGAAAAACAGCAAAGAAGTAAAAAAAAATGCAAAATAAAGGAGAAGAAAAAAAAAATACAAGTATTCAATTTAGTGATTTGTGTCCCATTTATAACATAATTTTTGTGTGCTTTTACAGGTGTGAAAAACGTAACTGCATTGGAACACCTGATTTTGTGGCAAAAATTGGCATACGATTTTCACTACCACCAAATAGAATACAATGCCAACATTCCGGTCATTGTTCTTTCAGAGGGAAAATCTCTGTTACCGGTAAATCGAATTCTTCAACAATTTAGTGTGAAAGTTCACGTTGACACATATGAGGTTGGGGGTTCAAGGGGAATCTTTCGAAGATTGCTTAAAAGAGGCGTGGGTAAAATTTCAAAATTTGGGTACCATTCCCCTTTTTTTCAATGACCTGTCCCACTGCTCTCACCTTGAAGACTTTGCTTTTTGGATGTTTTGTTATTAAACTTAAACAACAATGCTACTTGATCAAAACCAAATAAGATCACAAAAGCTAGTAAGTTAGAAATAAAAAATGGACGAAAGAATAATAAGAATACAAGATATAGGCCACTCATAAAACTCAAAATGATTATAACAACATAGAAGATGATAAAAAGAAACGAAAATGCAAAAGATACTTAAGTTTCGTCTTGATGTTTGTTTTGAGTAGACCGCTGTTTGTTTGAGTAGGTTTCCACTTTTTAAGTCTGACTCTCCTTGACGAAATTCCCTGTCACTAAAAATTGGAATAGATTAAAACAATGCATAAAAGAGTAAACACACGGAAAGATTAAAAAAGATATTGCTGCTACTAGTACTAACAAATTACTGCAGCACCAAACCACAGAATGGCAGAACAGCTACGCACGCTGTTCTGCCATCCCAATCTATTAAAAGACTATTCATTTGCACCATCCCAAGAAGTTCCCATTTCCCTTAAATCTTTCCTTATGAAATCCTCCTGACCTATTCGGGGACGACCTGCTTTTCGTTTTGCCCTAGACGGTGGGCCGACAATGACGATCTTTGGGAATCTGTTGTTTTTTCATCCGCATAACATGTCCTCTCATCTTTTCTCTCGTTATAGCGCTATAAAGCAGGATTGAACCATTTTTTTCGTGCAGTTTACTGTTTGAAATACGGTTAGTCAGACGGTACCCAAATCAATCCGTAGGCGATTTCTCTATGAAACATCTAGCAAAGCCTCCTTCTTTTTTCGGAGCGCTCGCGCTTCAGAAACATAGTTGACCACTGTCGTCACTATAGCTTCCAGTATTCTAATCTTGGTGTTCTTGCCTCAGCTGTGAAACAGCACCCTGGGCCATAAAGAAAAGTATTCAAAAAGCCGTGTCTTCATGTTTGTCTTTTAACAGACTTCCCCTTTGTCGGTTTTTGTAAATTTTTAAGTTTCAGTCCCAATTTTCTGCCCTTAAAAACTTACATGAATCGCATAAAGAAAGATAAACGAGCAAAAATAGGGTTTTTAAAGGCCAAATGAAATTACTGAAAAAACACAACAAAGCGAATATTTCGAGGAGACAAACGCCTCTCTTCTTCAGCACGAAACGAAAAAATATATTCAATGAGAGTGCCGAAGTAAAAAAACCAACAAAATGGGGTTTAAGAAATTATCTTAAATGAATCAAACTTCAAACGTTGACTTATGTAAGAATCTTACTTTTAGAGGTTACTTTTTAGAAATTACAATGAGATGGAAACTATGAAAAAATTACTATACAAAAAAACGAAATAAGAATTCAAAGATACTGATCAGAAACAAAAGTACTACAAAACATAATAAGAATAAAATAATTTGAAACATATAAAAGTTTCATCTTCATATTTGTTTTTTAAGAGACTTCCACTTTAGTGGCTCTTGTTAGGTTTGAGTTTCTTCTGTATTCCCGCTAATTAACTTTCTGACTCTCCCGAGCAAAATTTCGGTCGGAAAAATTTAAATAAATGAACTTCAAATATTGAATGACGCAACAATATTTTTACAGTGATGTAATTTATAGATTACATTAGATGAAGTTTATTAGGCCCTTGTGAACATGAAATTTACCTTTGACGTCCGTGGACGCTAATGTACCCATGATCATAGAACTTCGTTTTGGCCGTCGGAAGAAAATCAGTAGAACAAGATAAGAAACATACAAAATTATCAAATTACAAATAAGGTTAATATCAGTAACTAACAAAAGAAATTTTAGATGTCTCAAATCGATGTTCAGGGCTCATCCGCAGCACCATAAAAACGAAAGAGAGGAGAAACAGCATGTGAAAAAATACAGCATCAACACAAAGCCGATAAGAAAGCGAGGTAACGAAATACAAAAAAAAAACACATCAAATGCAATAAGTAAGACCAGAAACCCAGAAAATATGTTAATTTTAGCTTTGTAGTTAAGGCCATTGAAAAATGAATAACCTCCTGAGTCATTGGAGACCGAATGGAACTTTACAGATATTGACGACGGACTTTGAAAATATAATCCAAAGTATCGTCACTGACACGCCCAAAGGCTGTAGCTAATATTTTCACACTTCTTTAATGTTTGTCAAAAACTCTTTGTTAAGCTTTTTTCACAGGGAAGAGCAGCAGAGAAATATAAGAAAAGGAGGATCAAAGCGTGATTGCACTTAAGTTGTCCATGTTGATCCTTCCTTTGAGAACAGCTTAACAAACAGTTTTTGTTCGCACTTGGCAGGCTTGTATATATTGAATGTACCTAAATTGCCCATGTTGATCCTCCCCTTGAGAACAGCTTTACAAACAGTTTTTGCCAATTATTTCAAGAAGTTTGTAAATGTCATAGGCTATTTTGAGGCATGACAGTGACGATGTTTATCGTTTCTTTTGCACTGATGCTGTTGTATTCTTTTTACTTTTTTGCGATGTGGAAAAGCAAGATCTTTTTAAGCCGATTAAGTAATCGTAAATATTATCGTTTAGTTGTAGAGCCTCTTTTAGAAAATAAATGTATGGAGACACATGTTTTAGAAGATATATGGATTTTAGAATGATGGAGTCAAATAAAGCCTGATTTTCGGTTTTATTTTATTTTTCTTGTTTTTTTTTTTTTAACTTTTAACTGTATTCTTGAACTTATTTGATTCTTTAGAGTGATGTCCTTGTGCCTTTAAAAATAAATGAAGAAAAGCTGAGCAGTTATGACAACATGATCAGTGCCATCTTTACATTTTTAAGTGAAGACCTGTCAAATAAGTTAAGGAAGTACATAACCCTGTGTCAAATGATGGAGTACAGTCTTACTGAAGAACTTCAGAACGTGAGTTTTTTTCCTTTGTTTTCCGTGAGTTTATATTCCTTGAGCTCCCAAAGCTTTTTTTGGCAAATATGAATTTATCACATTTTCTACCACTTTCATCTTCCTTACATTACAAAATCCTAAGTATGACAGATTGTTGATTGGTAGAGAGTTTAAACTAAACCGCTGGTAAAGTAATGGATATGAAATGCGTAGCATAGACATTTTTCCTAATTTACAACAGTGTTCGAAAGCTGCGTAATGAATTTCATGAATAAATGAAGATTTGGCCTCTATTAAAGAATACGAAATCGAAAATAAAAGATATTTAGAGGAATTGGTATTTGGTTCGTTCAATGTTCAGCGCTCTTATCAAATTGACTTATCTCTGGACAATCAGGGAAATTGAATTATCTCTATCTCTAATTGATTATGTCCATATAATAATTTTTTAATGTTTCCAAAAAAATTACTCCAACTCTCATTTCGTCGAATTCAAACATTTCCCTTATTTAAATTTGTTGTGCTTGTGAATAGCAGTATATATATATATATATATATATATATATATATATATATATATATATATATATATATATATATATATATATATATATATATATATATATATATATATATATATGTATATATATATATATATATATATATATATTATAGGACCGGGAGACCGGTGGTGAAACATTCTTGCTTGTCCTCTTACCGAGGCTGTCGTCCCAGTGAAGCAGCAGGTGCATTTACATCATCCTCTACTTCTCGTATTTTCTTGTAACCTTTGGCATAGTTGTTTATGTCTTGCAATATTTCTTCCTAGAGATACGTTAGCTTATGAGAGATCCTATAATTTAAAGGATTTGCAAGGGCGTTCATCAAAAGCTTCATCGGGGTCTAAAAAGTACATGTGGCCACATTAAGGTGGTTCAATATCACCTTCAGGGGCTTATGCTGGGTGTGCCGCTAAATTGATTTTTGATAAATTTGTCCAGCTACTTTGAAGCTGAAAATATAATGATTATTGATGGTCCGATCACAGCTTACGTAAAATGAAGCTAAAGTAGAACATGAGTTCAAGTTTCAGATTTGTTTATGGAACTTTTTTGACAGCAAGTGACATCCTATTAAAGACCAAATCAATTCATTTGGAAATTGTGGAGGTAGCAATGCAATTTGACCTAGTGAGCAGCAACCTAAAAATATGGCTGCTTAGAGCATAATCAAAAGAACTATAAATATTATTAGAATTGAAAGCCTCGGTTATATCATCCGTATGTTGTTGTAGCCGTCTTCCCAGATTTTGGTGGATTCTACCCATATAATAATTGCCATAGTCATATGGTGTTTGATAAATCCCTCTTTGAAAAATTCGTAGCAATTTTTGAAATGTATAAAGTAGATTACATTTGAAGATTTATGAAGAGCTTAAACTTATAAAAATCTTTGATTTTAAGAGAGTATCTTTTTTAGCCTACGGCTAATTGTATTATTAATAAAAAGGCTATAGCTCTGATAAAATTTAATTCTGTTGTGACATAAGACTCAGAGCAAATGTTTAGGACACGAGCCACGAGAGAATTTACAACACTAAGATGTTTCAATATTGAATTCAGTACAACTTGGTATGTCATTGTCGCTTGTTCAGGGCCTTGATTGACAGATTTGTACTCTATTTCATTTTATAAGGAAACTTCTAGGGAAATTTTTCTAAAGTTCAGATATAAGTAAATTTTGTGCTAAACTAAAAAATTATTATTATACTTTATTTTTGATCTTAATAACCCATGTGGAGCAATACCCTAGAGCAATTATTTTTATTCACTGTAGTTATTCAACTTTTCTTTTAAATTTAAACCCTATTTTTGAGAAAATTTGTTTTTCTTTGAACTGTTTTCTCCTAAATCAACTTAGTAGTCTTATAGTTTGCCCTGTTTCAGAATTTACAAGAAACTGAGAATAAATTATCAAACGACTCTAGTCAGGCTAGCTCTAAAATTTGTGTAAAATCGTAGCAGACCTGTATGTGATGTGTTGCGGCTGATTGTTATTGCGTAAACTATAGGCACTTCAAAAGAAAGAACGTGCTCGTATTGAAATTGACCTTTCCAAGGAGGGAGGAAATACAATATTGTTGAAGTATGTTGATGAACAGTGCATAAAATGTAACTTTGTCCATGAATGCATTTAACCTTTCTGTTATGCTGAAGTATCAGTGCTTCGAAAATATCGAAAAGTGGACCTGGCCTAGTTTCGCAGGGAAGCCTCTAATTACGGTCAATCGTATCAGAAGTTTATCAAGCTATGGAAACTTGCCATTAATGAATTATCAAAGATAATTTCTTAAACCACATTGACCTGACATAAGACAAAGAAAGAAAAAAAAACGAGCAAAATGGGGTTTTTAAAGGCCAAATGAAAATACTAACAAAACACATTAAAGCGAATATTTCGAGGGGACAAACGCCTCTCTTCTTAAGCGCGAACCAAAAAATATATTCAATGAGAGTGCCGAAGAAAAAAACAACAAAATAAAACGCGGAAAGTCAATGTGAAAAAAAAGCAACAAAACAACAAAAAACGAGTGAAAAAAGCAAAAAATTAAAAGATGAATAAAATTCAATAAAAGCCAAAAAATTATAAGAATTAAAACCGAATACCTAACAACCATAAAAGTGAGTCATTCCCCAATATCCGCGATTTGCATAAAATCCAAAAATTTGAACCACCGTCGACGGATAGTAGCGAATAACCGAGAAATAAAAGAAAACCATTCATTCACTCAAAACAAAACGAACCAGCAATTGAATGAGTTGGGGAACTATGTCATCTGATTTCTGATTTTAATGATTGCATTCCTTGCAGACACTCTTTGAGTTCTAAGGGATTGTTGACGTGTCTGATTATGTGATTAGGAAAGTGGTACAAATTTTTATATCTGGGACTACTAAAGTATCGGCTTCTCTTTTGAGAAAACCAAAATACGACTCATTTATTCTTAAATCACCTGAATCCCTGTTCAGAGCTAGACCTAAATGTTGGCATTTATCAGAGGCAACGCTGTAGCGTTGCCTATAGTAAAGGCCATACGGCTCCAATGTTTTATTATTTACTTATTTATTATTTTTTTTCCCAGAGGCACTTCATACGGAAGGGGTCGTCGTAAAAACTTCAAAGGGGGCTCATTCGATTGGAAATCGAGAGTTCTAGTGCCCTTTTTAATAGTCGAAAATGATTGGAGGGCAATTAGCCCCCCCCCCCCACGACCATCATTCCCCCAAACACATCCAATCAAAATTTTGAGATAGCCATTTTGTTCAGCGTAGTTGATTTCCAGATAGAAAATGTATTTTTGAGGTAGATAATATAACTCTTGCCCTCAGGGCAAGAGTTGTAAGTTATGCCCTGGGGGCATATAAGGTTTTTATAGAAGGCGTTGTCGTAGAAACTTCAAAACAGGCTCATTCGATTGGAAATTCAAAAGGCTAGTGCCCTTTTTAATAGTCGAAAGTGATTGGAGGGCAACTAGCCCCCCCCCCCCACGCCCATCATTTCCCCAAACACATCCAATCAAAATTTTGAGATAGCCATTTTGTTCAGCGTAGTTGATTTCCAGATAGAAAATATGTTTTTGAGGAGGACACTCCCCCACAACCCTCAGGGCAAGGGTTTTAAGTTATGCCCTAGGGGCATATAAGGTTTTTATAGAAGGCGTTGTCGTAGAAACTTCAAAAAAGGCTCATTCGATTGGAAATTCAAAGGGATAGTGCCCTTTTTAATAGTCGAAAGTGATTGGAGGGCAACTACCCCCCACGCTTATCATTCCCCCAAACACATCCAATCAAAATTTTGAGATAGCCATTTTGTTCAGCGTAGTTGATTTCCAGATAGAAAATAAGTTTTTGAGGAGGACACTTCCCCACAACCCTTAGGACAAGGGTTTTAAGTTATGCCCTAGGGGCATATAAGGTTTTTATAGAAGGCGTTGTCGTAGAAACTTCAAAAAAGGCTCATTCGATTGGAAATTCAAAGGGCTAGTGCCCTTTTTAATAGTCGAAAGTGATTGGAGGGCAACTAGCCCCTCCCCCCCCCACGCCCATAATTCCCCCAAACACATCCAATCAAAATTTTGAGATAGCCATTTTGTTCAGCGTAGTTGATTTTCAGATAGAAAATATGTTTTTGAGGAGGACGCTCCCCCACAACCCTCAAGGAAAGGGTTTTAAGTTATGCCCAGGGGACATATAAGGTTTTTATAGAAGGCGGTGTCGTAGAAACTTCAAAAAAGGCTCATTCGATTGGAAATTCGAAGGGCTAGTGCCCTTTTTAATAGTCGAAAGTGATTTGAGGGCAACTAACCCCCCTCTCACGCCCACCTTTTCCCCAAACACATCCAATCAAAATTTTGAGATAGCCATTTTGTTCAGCGTAGTTGATTTCCAGATAGAAAATATTTTTTTGAGGAGGACAATCCCCCACAACCTTCAGGGCAAGGGTTTTAAGTTATGCCCTGGGGCATATAAGGTTTTTATAGAAGGCGTTGTCGTAGAAACTTCAAAAAAGGCTCATTCAATTAGAAATTTAAAGGGCTAGTGCCCTATATAATAGTCGAAAGTGATTGGAGGGCAACTAGCCCCCCTCTCACGCCCACCTTTTCCCCAAACACATCCAATCAAAATTTTGAGACAGCCATTTTATTAAGCGTAGTTTTAAGTTCTGGAAATTAGGTCTTTGAGGATGACAACTCCCCCAAAGCCCTCAGGGCAAGGGTTGTAATTTAAGGATTCTCCGAATCCTTCATATTGTTTCTTATGGAAGGGATGCTCGTATAAACTTTAGAGAGGGCTCATTTGATTGAAAATTGAAAGTTCTTGCTCACTTTTTAAGAGTCAAAAAGATTGGAGGGTAACTAGCCCCCCCCCCCTCCTCCACGCCCTAAACGCATCAGATAAAAACTTTGAGATAGACATTTTGTTAAAATAGTTCAAAGTTCTGATAACAAAAAACTCCAGTTTCGACACAGCCCACCAGGGCCCAGGGGTAGGCGTTGTAAGTTATGCCCTGGGGGCATATAAACAATCAAACAATCATTAAATAAACAGTCAATGCAAACAAACATACCATAGATATTAATATAAATTAATAAATAAATTTAGTTTTTTAAATTAATTTTCTTATGTTACTAAGTTTTAGACAATAGAAAAACTAAAGGTAATAAAGGCAATAAGGTTTCGATGTTTTATTGTTTTTTAGGTGTGCACTAAGATTAGTGAAAACAGGGCCACCAACGGGAAGGTTGTGTACAGCCAGCCCCGTCCGCCCACCCTTTAGGATTAAACCCGACCCCCTAATATCCTCCCATTTGTAGCGCAAATGTGAGGATAGCCTTATATAGTGCTTGTTAATTGTTATCTCTTTTGTAAAGTTATTTTAGTTTTTTAATTAATTTTTTTCTGTTACTAAGTTTTAGACAATAGAAAACAAAAGGTCAAAAAGACCATAAGGCTTTAATTTTTTATGGGCCTTTTTCTAAAAACTCCTCATTTTGTTGTGTACAGCCAGCCCTGCCCGCCCACCCCTTAGTATTTAACCCGACGCCCTGATATCCTCCCATTTCCAGTGCAAATGGGAGGATAGGTCTGTCCAAGTCCGTAATATCCTCGCATTTGCAGCGCAAATGGGAGGATAGCTCTATATACTGCTTGTGAATGGTTATCTCTTATGTAAAGTTATTTTATTTTTTTAGATTAATTTTCTTATGTTACTAAGTTTTAGACAATAGAAAACTAAAGGTCATAAGGGCAATAAGGTTTTGACGTTTTATTGTTTTTTAGTTGTGCATTAAGATTAGTGAAAACAGGGCCACCAACGAGAAGGTTGTGCACAGCCAGCCCCGTCCGCCCACCCCTTAGCATTAAATCCGCCCCCCTCCTCCCATTTGTAGCGCAAATGGGAGGATAGCGCTAAATACTGCAACTATCATATAATTCTCTCTAGATACTAAAAGATTTTTTTCTGTTTGTAGATTTTGCTTCCATCTAAAGGATTGCCTCATTGTCATAAAGGCAATAAGGTTCGATGTTTTATTGTTTTTTTAGTTGTGCAATAAGATCAGTGAAAACAGGACCTCCAGTTAGAAGGTTTTGCACAGCCAGTCCCGTCCGTCCACCTCTTTGCACTAAACCCGACCCCCTCCTCCCATTTGTTGCGCAAATGGGAGGATAGCTCTATATACTGCTTGTTAATGGTTATCTCTTTTGTAAAGTCATTTTAGTTTATTTTAATTAATTTTTTTCTGTTACTAAGTTTTAGACAATAGAAAACCAAAGGTCATAAAGACCATAAGACTTTAATGTTTTATTGGGTCTTTTTCTAAAAACTCCTCATTTTGTTGTGCACAGCCAGCCCCACTCGCCCAACCCTTAGCATTAAACCTGACCCCCTGATATCCTCCCATTTGCAGTGCAAATGGGAGGATATTAGGGGGAGGATACAAAACCCCGAACGAACAGAAATTGAAATTAACTATCTTACAAACATAAAGATAACCGGTGCAAACATAAATAAATGAATAAATCTTATATAGGCTCAATATTTTTTATTACTTTCCCCCAGAGCTGCTTTATGTGCAAGGGTTAAAAATACCATTTTATTAAAAATAGTTGAAAGGTTAAGTAACAAAACTCTGGCGTCGACAAAACCCCCCAGGGCCCGGGGGCAGGAAGGGATTCTTGTATAAACTTCAGAGAGGGCTCATTTGATTGGAAATTGGAAGTTCTAGTTCAGCTCTTAAGAGTCAAAATTGATCGAAGGGCAAATAACCCCCCCCCCCCCCACACGCCCTTTTTCCCCACCCCTTCCTTTGAACTATTTCTGTTTATACCTGAAGGCCCAATGAGAGTTAGAATGTTTTGGTATTAACACACACCTATTAGGCATCTGCTCTCCTCTCTAACAAGGAAAGAAACAGAGAGTGTAAGGCAGTGGCAGATCCAGGGGAGGGGCGAGCCCCCCCCCCCCTAACGTAGTCTAAAGTAATGTAATTTACTTAATTAACGCAAGATTGTGTTAATTAAACCTGCTATTTTTTCAATCCATTCATTGTTGTCAATCGCTGTCCACAAGTTATGCAAGCTGTCTGTTGTTCATATATAAGGTTTTTATCAAAGAGGTAATCGTATAGACTTTGAAAAAAGCCTCATTCGATTTAAATTGAAAGTTCTAGATCCGTTTTTTAAAGTCAAGAATAATCGGACAGTAAGCAACCCCCCCCCCATGCCATAAAAACTTGAACCTTTTTGCAATCAAAAACGAACAAAAATTAATTAAAAAAACTCCGAAAAATAAGCAAAAATCATACAACAAGTAATAATATAAATGAATAAATAGATCTTAAAGCGAGTAGTGCTTAGATTGAATATGAAAATCAAGCTTAAAACGAAAACAAATATTTTGCTATTAAAGTATAAATGAAACTTAAAACGAACAGAAATTAAATAAACAATCAATGCGAACAAACATACAATATATATTAATGTAAATGAATAAATAAATCTTAAAACAAGTGAAACTTAAATTGAATATGCAAATCAAGTTTGAATCGAATAAAAATAACTACAAACAAGAGTTTGGGTATCGCCTCACTGCAGAAGCCTAAAACCTACTGCGTCATTGGCGCTTTACTGAAAACGAATTATATTACAAATGTTTTCTTTTGTACTTAATATTGAAGATAAATATTAAAATTACAGTAAAATTTTGAACTGATAAATTTTCAGCAATTAATACCATTATACATAAAATATTCAGTTTAATTTATTAGTTCTTTCCAAGATTGGTCAAGACAAATATAGTTCCACTACAAACAAAATTTGGATATTGCCTCCTTCTTTAACTGTAAAAACCTAAAGCCTTCTGCGTCATTGGCGCTTCACTGAAAACGAATTACTCGTATATTACAAATTTATTCTTTTCCAGTTCTTACAGCATTGAAAATGAAAATAAAAATTACAGTGAAAAAAAATCTTGAACTGATGGATCTTTCAACAGTTAAAATCATTATATATCTAATATTCAATTTGATTTTGTTTATACTTTCCAAGACTGATCAAGACTCATATAGTTTTCAGTAAGGCGCCAATGACGCAGTAGGTTTTAGGCTTCTGCAGTGAGGCGATACCCAAACTCTTGTTTGTAGTTATTTTTATTCGATTCAAACTTGTTTTGCATATTCAATTTAAGTTTCACTTGTTTTAAGATTTATTTCTTCATTTACATTAATATATATTGTATGTTTATTCGCATTGATTGTTTATTTAATTTCTGTTCGTTTTAAGTTTCATTTATACTTTAATAGCAAACTATTTTTTTTCGTTTTAAGCTTGATTTTCATATTCAATCTAAGCATTACTCGCTTTAAGATCTATTTATTCATTTATATTATTACTTGTTGTATGTTTTTTGCTATGATTGTTTATTTAATTTCTGTTCGGTTTGGGTTTCATTTATTCTTTAATAGTAATTTCTGGTCATTTTGAGTTTGAATTTTAACAGGTATTTGTATCTCCTGAGCTTAAGTTTAAAATGGCCTTTACTTTTCCTTGAAAAACTTATTTTTCGGAAAGTTTTTTTTAATTAATAAAAACCAAAGGCCTACTACGTCATTTGCGCTTCTCTGAAAACGAATTATATTACAAATATTTTCTTTTCCAGTTCTTTTAGCATTGAAAATAAAAATAAAATTAGAGTGAAATAAACTATTGAACTGATGGATCTTTCAGTAACTAATATCATTATGTATCAAATATTCAATTTGATGTTATTTATACTTTCCAAGACTGTTCAAGACGCAAATGGTTTTTAGTAAAGCGCCAATGACGCAGTAGGTTTTAGACCTTTGCAGGGAGAGAAGGAGGCGATACCAAAACTCTTGTTTGTAGTGATTTTTGTTCGTTTCAAGCTTGATTTGCATATTCAATTTAAATTTCACTCGTTTCAAGACTCGTTCACGTTTGTTCATTTACATTACGAATTATATTACAAATATTTTCTTTTCCAGTTCTTTCAGCATTGAAAATAAAAATAAAATTAGAGTGATATAAACTATTGAACTAGTTGATCTTTCAGTAACTAATATCATTATATATCAAATATTCAATTTGATGTTGTTTATACTTTCCAAGACTGTTCAAGACACATATAGTTTTTAGTAAAGCGCCAATGACGAAGTAGGTTTTAGACTTTTACAGTGACAGAAGGAGGCGATACCAAAACTCTTGTTTGTAGTGATTTTTGTTCGTTTCAAGCTTGATTTGCATATTCAATTTAAATTTCACTCGTTTCAAGATTTATTTATTCATTTACATTAATATCTATTGTATGTTTTTTTGCACTGATTGTTTATTTAAAAACTTTCAACAGCTTCTCTGTAGTGCTGGACAACACCTTTGTCATGCTTTGTCTAGAAATCCTAAAATCATGCTGAAAAGAATTTTCAGCCATAGCCTTAATTTGGTGAAAATCTGCATAAGAAAGCGTGCATAACGTTTCTCGCTCTAGCCTGAAAATATCCTGGTTTAACCGGTAGCGTTTCCAAGGTAAACCGGTAGTGGTCTTTGGTATATCGGAAGAACTGATCAGCGACTTACGGATAGATTAACTCAGCACTCTACCTCAATTAATAACACGCTTAAAAAGCGGAACAAACTGAAAATTTTGACTCTGCCCTTGCAGAGCACATTTTTGAAAACCCAGATCATACTATTTTATTTAATAAATCTAGCCTAATTTCGCATAACAAAGGTATTGTCCAGCACTACAGAGAAGCTGTTGAAATTTATAAATATCAACATTTAGGTCTAGCTTTGAACAGGGATTCAGGTGATTTAAGAATAAATGTGTCGTATTTCAGTTTTCTCAAAAGAGACGCCGATACTTTAGTAGTCCCAGATATAAACATTGTACCACTTTCCAATCACATAATCATACACGTCTTCAACCCCTTAGATCTCAAAGAGTGTCTGCAGGGAATGCAATTATTAAAGTCAGAAATCAGATGACATAGTTCTCCAACTCATTCAATTGCTGGTTCGTTTTGTTTTGAGTGAATAAATTTTTTTCTTTTGTTTCTCAGTTATTCGCTAGTATCCGTCGATGGCGGTTCAAATTTTTTGATTTTTTTGGTTATAATTTTTGCCTTTTTTTGAATTTTATTCATCTTTGAATTTTTTGTTTTTTTCATTGGTTTTTTGGTGCTGTTTTTCACATCGACTTTCCGTGTTTTATTTTGTTGGTTTTTTCTTCGGCACTCTCATTGAATATATTTTGTCGTTTTGCGCTGAAGATGAGAGGCGTTTGTCCCCTCGAAGTATTTGCTTTGTTGTGTTTTTTCAGTATTTTCATTTGACCTTTAAAAACCCCATTTTTGGTTGTTTTTCTTTTTTTATCTAATAAATTACCGGTGGGTCTGGGAACCTATGTTTGCTGCATACTACACCGTCTGCATTTTGGTAATCCTGTCCCTGAGTGGTGCCGCCTTTCAGATACTCTCCTCTGCATAGTCTCGTTTTTCTATATAATATACCTGATTTCGTACATTTAAGAACTAGTACAATAACTTGTCGAGTGGAAATTTTCTTTCAATGCTTCGCTCAACTGTTTTGTTATTAAATCAATTTCAGGCAATACAACAAGACTTTGTTTTATCAAGGCAGGGTGGAAGTTCTTCTGATTCCATGACTGCAGATGATTTACATCTAATTCTTGGACTGGCAAGGTAATTTTTTATATTTTTTTTTTATTTATTTTTTGCCGACCTAGTCTCAAAAGTTTTGCACTAGAATTCCCACAGGATTTTGAAGTTTCTAGAACAGTGGCTCTACTTATTCAATGAATCTTATGTTAATCTAGTTTTGGATAATTGCTTATATTGTTATCCAGCATTCTGATTGAAATTAGGTAACTTCTTATGAAACAAATAGCTTAAAAGTCTGCGCTCCATGTCATTTTAAATTAGGTTCTGATCAAGCCTGATTTGAGCCCGGCCAACAGAATAAAATCAGTGGGACACGCAGGGACTCACCGAGTAGCCGACTGGCTAGGCAGATTTTCTGTGCTTATGCTATCCTGTTTCTAGGAACATATAATAAAAGTATTAAAATTAAATGAAGGGGGGGCGCTTAAATGTCGGAAGCATAATTGTCCAAGTCTATTGTCAATATCAAAATCGTCCTGATTCCAAACATGCATAATATGGGATTTCAATTGCATTTCAAGGGTACCTAAAATTCAGAGAGTTGTTTAGGGCAATCAAGGCTGAAACCCCTAGAACCAGGCATATTTCAGTTCCACTCGGCTCTAGAAACACATTTGTCAACTTAAAGTGAGTGTAAAGAGCCTGAGCTGCTGTAGCCACCAGGGCGCTTTGTGCGTTAAGGGCAAGCTGATCTACAACCTTAGACACAGCCTTGTTCCGAACGTGTGTGTGTCTGAGTTAGAGAGAGTCTAACTCACATACAGACATACAGGGTTTTTGCAATTGATTTGTGCTAAAGAGTAACAATGGGAATAATTATTTTGCAAGAACCTTTTATTGCACAAGTTATCCTCCAGTTCGGCTTGAAGATAAAACAGGAGTATTGTCAATTTCTTTAACAGTTTAGTGGAAACGTGAAGAAGATACACCATGTTGAAATCACTCTCATTTTAGCAATTTCAATGTCTACGACTGCAAGGCCTAAAGGAGGCTAACCGTGTTAATTTGAATACTTATATTTTTTCTCCTTTTTTGTAGCTTCGTTTTATTGATTTTATGTATTTTTCCCCACTAAATGTCCTCCTTTCTTTTCGGATTGTTCGTTTCAGACGAGGAGCATATCCAAAAATCCAAATTTAGAGGCCTAAGATGCCCAAGACTAATAGTAATTAGCCTCCGTTTTATTCATGTTTGAATTTGAATCATCTATGGTAAACCAGCCTTTTATTTCTCCATTAAACTTTGAATCTCTGGACACCTTTTTTTCTACTGGAAGCGATCCATTTCTGCCTTTTCTGTTCTTTTTTCAGAACTTTCAGCGTCAAACCCAAATAAGAAAAAGTGTTAACTGATCTTTTAGCTTATACCATATCGTGTTATTTGTTATATTTCAAATGTAATGAATATTATGTATGCCCTTAGTGCAGAAGTACGTACAGTAAAGATAGAAGGGGAAAATATGCTAGGTCTTTTCAAAAAATTTCAAAGGATAATGCTGGGAATAAAGCTTGACTATGAGGTTCCAAGTGTGACTCATTTGACGAGGGGGTTCAACCTGACTCAGTATACGAGTTTTTATTTTAAAAAAATCAAATGATAATAAAGAGCGACATTAAAATTCAAAATGAAAAGAAATTATCCTGTATGCGAAGAGAATTGCCGCTTCCCTGGACCCTATTTCCCTTTAGAATTTCATTAGGTTTTCTAGATTTTATATCTCTCCGACTATCGTAGGTTTTCGGAACTGGGTTTTCATCGTATGTACACCTCTTGTGCTTAAAAAGGTTTATGTAGGGGTAATAAATTACGGAATACGGATTAACGCTTTACACAATCCCATCTTATAGATCCTAATTAGTATTACATATCTATCCCTTACTTTCAGAATCATGTTTCTGTTGCTACTTTTTACTATAATAATTGCGAAACAACGTCGTTGTGATTTATTTTTGTTTATAATCACTGTGCAACCGCGTGGAGACAAATTGCCTTACTCTTAGATTTTTCAGCAAGAAAAGAAATGTAGACAATTATTTGTCTGAGCCTAAATGCATATCAGGAACCAATAAAAGTTTCAAAAAGTTTATGTGTACCGCACCATTGAACTTGTCAGCTCCTCGAAATTCCTAAAATTGTGTTTCGTATGGACGAATTTTTACGAAAAAATAGATTTCATATAACTTGACTAGCTCATCAAAGACTATTGATTAATACTGAAGGAAAATCTCTAGGTCTTGATTCAAAAGTAGATTTCCTAACTTTTTGGTATCACTACATAAAAAGGAGCAAAGTGAAAGCTCTAATTTCTTTGGCAATCGCCTGAGGTAACGGTTGCATACCTTAACCACGTTCCGATTTTGGGCCAACTTCTATTTGAAACATGTTCCTATCTGGTTGCCTGCTAGAAAGGAGCTTTCCAGTCGACAACAGAAATATGGCTCAGTGGGGCAAAAGCTTCGGTGCATGGTCCTCCTCTCTAACATAGATTTTAAAACTTCACTTCATCTAACATGCTATAGAAAAGAAAGGAAAAAAGCAGAATATATGAATGGATTCTGCTTATTAAAGCCATTTTTCTGCTCAAGTTACCTCTTCATTTAAGATAAATTAATTTGCCTATCTTCCTTTGCAGTACTAAACTCTTCAGTTGGCATTATTTATCATTCTACCCAGACATGTAATTAGTAATTTTGACAGTTTGGGGGGGGGGGGGTATTTGTCGTAGCATCAAAGCAGGTAGATTGTTTGAGAATTATTGGATTATAATAACAAATCGTAAAAACCATGAGATTTTGGGTTAGTGGTGTTATATAGTACCTTGTTATAGTTTTCTTATTGTTTATTGGATATGTGTCCTTTTTGTTATATTTATCACTAACATTTGCGTTTTTTTAGGTTGTTATCTCTAAGCTATGGGAAGACTACATTGGGCAAAGAAATTTGGGACTTAGCTAGAAATATGGAAACAGAGAGAAAACAGAGGATTTCTCAGATTCGTCGTTAGTCCCTGTCATCGACATGTCCTTACAACCAAGTCAAGAAGTCCTATTTTATATCCAGTTTAAATGAAAGCTTGTTTTTTAATTACGTTCTTTAAATAAATAACCCCTCAGTCTAAAATATAAGGACCGATGTTCCACTGTAGCTACAGCCAGGTCCGTACACAAACATTTGAAACAGGGGGGAGTCTTGGGATAGGGACAAATTGGTCAGCGATCCTGTGAGTGAGGTCTTGTTTGTTTTGAAATACTATATTTGACTGATGAAGATATAACGTCTTTTATCTCATAAACTGAGCCGAAGTTTTAAGGTTAACCACTTGGCATCAGTTTGTGATAGAAGTACTCAAGTATAAAAATACTTGTTTTGTATTCATGAAAACCAAAATTGTGACAACAGTAGTAGATAAGCTGTGCATTAGCTAATAAGCACATTAAGAGATTTTATGCGTATGTAATTCCTCACATTAGAAGGGGATTGCTAACTGGGTAAATCCTATCCCCCCATGGATTTTGAATTCAAAATAATGTTAATTTCCATAAAAGTAGTAGGTTTAGTGAACTTATTGGCTCACACTTTGAGATTTACTGTATATTTTGCTGGGATAGTTTAAACACTGAAACCTCTATAAAAATAAAGTAGATATGTAAACACAACAATCAATTCTGATAAAATGTTACGATTTATCCTTCCTTTGGTTTAGCCTATTTTTCTTCTATTGACCGAAGATTTTTCTTTTTGTATCTGCTTCATCAGTGTATGGTCAAAAAGGCCTTAAAACGTTCGCAGTAAAAATGCGCAATCCACCATTTTCAAATTCTGTTCTCTATTAATAATTATCAGTTAGGCATTACTTGTAATGGAAAATCCCTACCCCCCTCCCTAAACTTCGATTCCTATAATTTTGAAAATTTATCTGTTGATCCCATTGTATCTCTTGTAAGCTTTTTAAATAAGTAAACGATATACGTGTATCCGATATATATTTATTGTCTAAGGTGATAAATTACTAAATGATACCCATTGGCCTTTTTACCGATTGGCCTTTTTGAGCTGTTCTTAAGGACATATTTTGTGTACAAGGGTGGTTTTCTTAGGCATTCAAGATACGGTTAAAGCAATTTTTCTGTAGAATTCTCAATTTTGTGAAATATCTTTCCCATATTGTTAGGGGCCTAAACAATTATTGTACCCATGCTGTAAATTATTTACTCTTAATTGAAGGGCTCTAAGAACACAATCATTTTCTGATTATACTTTTTCCATAGATTGATAAAAGGATAGAAATAAAACCTGAGATAAAACTTTTCTTCTTTATTGGCGGTTATGGAAACTTCGATGGGCCAGAGTATACATCTTCTTTCGACACGTAGCTTTAATTGCGTTATTTTGTCCGTCACTCAACCTTAAGGGTAGATCTTTGTAACGATTGTTATCCGGATGTTTTCTTAGCCTGACTGTCGTTAAATATACTATAGTGAGCGTTTTAGAGCCATTTAATTTTGGTTTGAATCTGTTTCTTATTCCTGATTTCCCGATTGTCTTGCTGGACGCTAAATTTTACACTAAGACTTAATATATTAAGACACTGAATATTTCACTAAGACTTAGTGCTTGTCCTACTCATACTAATACTAACAACTGCCTGTGGCACAAAGCTATCTTAAGCCAACGCATTTGCACTGATATGGAAATAAATCATTTTGCATATCTGTCATAAAGATTGACTTAGAGGCTTATTGACAATTCTTTGATATCCTGCTTATCTTCATAGCCTCCATCGAGAGGCCCGAACTTAAGCAATTCACTTTTGGCCCATTCTTTCTCTTCTAGTTCTAATCGCCTTTCATGTGCACTTCATGCTTTGCCAGGGACAATATTTTTTATAATGGTATTGTAATATAACACCCTGTTTTGATATGACTCTCTACTATCATGACACGTTTCTAACTTGATCTTCTTCAATTATTTGCAGCGCAGTAGTGCTGACTTGGTAAAAAGCAATGTGTTTCCCATGTCTTTTGTTTTGGTGGGTCATTATAGAACAGATGGTCATAGACAGGTAGAGAAGGGCTGGTTCGATCAATTGATGCAGTAGAAATAGTGAGAGACCTTAGTTTCTACTTTAACAATAGGCTAAAAAGTGAAAACTTACAGCAATTACATCAAAAGTATAAATTTTGGCCTCCACATTCTGAAACGCACGTTTTGCATGTTCAGTTCTCAAATGCTTAAAACATTATGTTAAGCATTAGTGAGACCTATTGCTGAGTATTATTCTAGCGTTTGGTATCCCTTAGGCCCCTTTGACAGGCTGCGGGTGGAACCTGTATAGAGGCGTGTGATAAGTTTAGCTCCGCATCTGAAGCAATTATATTGCAGTTGTCAATTGCGTTGTCACACCCAAGTTTGTAGTTCCCAGTTTTGTATTTTCGCAATACAGAGCTACTAGGCAAGACCCTTACAAGTTATATGCTCCAGAAGAAGAAAAAAAGAAGAAAGTTTTGTACGATTCAAGAGCTCATTAGCTAATTCTGATTTTACTAGATCGAATATGAAGATCCCGTATGTTCGTAAAAAACATTAATTTTTATTTTTTTGCTATTTTTAAAAGGCTTAAAGAGCCTCGTTTCCCAAGTCCGTGTCCCCGGGGGACCCCCATAGGTAAAAGTGGTATCAGATCAAAACTTCAAGTTAATTATTAAATCAGGATAGTTGAAAAACGTCTCTCTAGGGGCAACGTCATCACTACTGCGACAGGGGTAAGGACCCCGAACTTAATTCATCTCAGCCTAATTTTTAACATGCAAGACCAAAGTTGAAACATCTTAGGTGCTTACTTTCAGAAATTGTAGACATGCCAATCCTTTTGGAAATGTGTTATGCCTGGATTTTCAATATGTACGATTGGTCATTTAAATACACCAAGTATATATTTTATCAGTTTTGTTTGTTCACAAATGTTCGTCATGTCACAATTCGTACGATAGGGGGGTCAAATCCTGAGCCAGTTTCTTCTCCAACAACCCCCCTCCACCCAACTTCACTCATATAGATATATTTTACCACTTTCAACTCTTGATCAATATTATTTAGGGAGTGCTCCTCAAAAAAATTGAATGTCAATCATTAAAAATAGGCCGTACGTCTGGAGAGCTTGCAGCTGAGCGAATTCCCGCGTAACATTTGAATTTCAGATGCCAGTTGAGGCGGAAAACACCTGGTCCTCATGCAAGTTCAAGTTAAGTTCAATCAACAAGATCGTTGCGTAAATGTCCTAAATCAAAACTTGCCAAGTACATTTGTCATAAATGATGATGTAGTTTGTTCATTACAAGAATGAGGCTAATATATTAATATACGATTCAAAAACAGTATCAATAAATATTTGGCGAATAAAATTTAGTTTCCGCCAACTGTGGTATTTATGGATTTTCTGTGCTTGCTGATAATAATAGCTTCTTGATTCCAAATCATCTATAGGAGTCCAAATTCAGAACAAAATAGCTAGATATTGCAGCTAGTTCAACATCAGACTCAAGTGCTGGTTCCCTTGCAGTCCCACTTGGCAATGAATTGTCGTTTTAATCAAAAAGGTCAAAATATCTCAAAAAAAGCCTCTGGGGTTGATATGAGAAGTGCTGTGTCTAGGGTAAGCGCTCTAAAGTATAAATATCTAAACCTAATTGTACAGCATACCTTACTAAAATCAAACACGTTAAGTATACATTCACCAAATGGTAGACGTATCAAACCTTATTGAAATCAGTGTCAGGCAAATATTTTTGATCTGCATGATTGGAAGGCCCTAATAAGGTTCTAGGGCCCTTGCTCTCTCGTCCTTCCCCCACTATACAGATATGGTCGTATTGTCAGTTTGGTGAAAAAGATACTGCGTTTAATGTTGAAATATAGACGTCCAAGATCAAAATTCAAGAAGTATGCATGTCAAGAAGCACATCCTTCCTCCAACACTCCATCTAGAGTTATTTAGGGTGCGGTCATTTGCGGTCATTAAAAATTAATTAAATATTAATCTTCAAAAGTCTTTAATATGTCTTAAATATAGTAAAACTATTAAGTATGTATTTCACAAATGTTCATTGATTGGACTTTTTTGATTATATATAAATATGAAGGTTATTTAGTCAAATAAGTCCAAAATCATACCACATTAAGTAAATATTTCAAATGGACATAGATCACCACCGAGTCTCGTATTGAACAATTTCTTTGCTCAATGATTAAAAATTTAAGGGTAATATTGCAATGTAAAAGAAAGAAATTTAAACATATTACTTACATATTTGACACATGGTAGATTTGCTAGAAATCAGATTCGTACAATGAATTTTAATCTCTATAATTGGAGGGATTAAATTGGGGCCCTTTGGCCCATGTACCCACAACACCACTCCTTGCCATCACTACATATTGGAGTTTGACTGTCCTAGATCAGTACACACTATTAAATGTTTAACAAATTGTGATTAATTTCTACCAAAGTTTGGCATTTAACGGTTTCTGAGCTTGTTCATTTCGAATCTGAGGCCAATATTCCAGTGTAGAAGTCTTAAATAAAACAATACAAAAATTAAATATATATTACAACCGTAGTGTTTCATTCTCGCCAGCGCTGGTAATTAAGAATTTATGAGGTTGTTGATTGCAAATTTGAGGCTAATGTAGCAATATCAAAAAATAAAATCATTTTGCGGCCGATTCTGCTTTCGAATGCTTTCACCGTGATTCCTACTACTAAATTTATACTTTTAAATAGAACGTATTGAATTTATTAATAAAAATTATAAACTAATACTACTAGCATTGGTAAATACAGGAACTAGGCCATGTCCATTAAAAACGAACAAAAATTTATTTTGAAAAAATAAAGTTTTTCCATGAAAAGTGAAAAACAATTCCAAAAAATTAAAACGATCAAAATTAGCTTATAACATTTAACATCTTAACCAGAGAGAAAGTACTGTGAATGAATAGTTAGGGCTTAAAACATGCAAAAATTAAGATGAACAATGAAGCCGTTTTACAACAAATATAAATTTTCACAAATAAGGGTGATTTTGCCGTCGAGCATCCAACCACTTTCTGCAAAGGTTATATTGTCATTTAGTCTGTTGAAAACAAAAACTTTTCTTATTGTGATCCCCCCTTTTTTTGTCATCAGTATTTCGCTTTTTTAGTCTAATATGTAATCAGTGGTCCCTCCTTTAAATCCATTCCTCTCAATTGCATAGAAAATCCACTGACTAAATCAAATTTTCAATGTAAGCACTTTATTTTATATATATATATATATATATATATATATATATATATATATATATATATATATACTATATATATATATATATATATATATATATATATATATATATATATATATATATATATATATATATATATATATATATATGTATATATATATATATATATTTATATATATATATATATATACATATATATATATATATATATATATATATATATATATATATATATATATATATATATATTATATATATATATATATATATATATATATAATATATATATATATATATATATATATATATATATATATATATATATATATATATATATGTATATATATATAAAACAATTTGCTAAACAAACTTTTGAAGTTTCATAAATCGACGTAGTTTACAATAAAGTGTAAATGACATTCCAGCCTTCAGAGTGGGTTTAAGAGCAGCAACGCCAATCTTATTAATGAAAATTCATGTTCTTTATAAATCTGTCTTCTTTACTCATTGTAATTAATATTTGTAGCAGGCCTATTCTATCTCCTATTCGTAGTACCTTCTACTCGTTTTAACTTTGCCATGTTATACAAGCTAATTCCTACCAGTTTCAAATTTAAACTTGCTCTTTACTTGTCCATCTTATTTTGAGCTTTCTAGAGCTAAACCTATATCTTTCTCTTTTAATTCTAATTGTCTTTTTTGAACACTCAATATTTCACTAAGCAATGATATTTCTTGCTGTCGGAGTCCTAATTCTCGCTCACGGATTTCTTTGTCTTCTTCTTGTTTCCGAATGAGCACTTCTATGAGGTTACGCAAATTGCTGCTGCAGTCGCATCTTTCTTCTTGCATTAATTGTGGCTCGAACCAAGGATGAGAAGAATGGTTATCACCTGTAATAGAAAAGAAAAATGAAAACCAATCTTGTTGTTTTGTTATAGATGAGTAGTTCAGGTGCCAAATCGATTTACTCCATACAACAAACAATTTGGAAAACATGGAAATAAGAGGTTTTTTTATTATTATGCATCAATTTTTAGAGGGAGAATATGTCCTCGATTTTTTTTTGTACACTGACATGTGACGTACCAACTCATTGGCACTTGATGCGTGAGTTAGTCAAACTAACTTTTAAAAAAAAATTGGGCTAAGAACCGCAACATTGACTAAGACTGTACTCTGAATTCGAAAAGAATTGAGAGTTTTCTTCATCCCTTATAGTTCTTTTCTACGATTATTTGAGGTTTTTTTAGGGCTATTTTAATTTAAAATTACTAAAAAAATAAAGAAAATCCAGTAAAAATATGATTTTAGCTTAAAATTTGAACCAAATTTTACTAAAATTCAATAACTATATCCAATTGCGAAGTTCATCGATTGGAAATTTAGAAAATATATAATTTCTATCCGTTTTGTTCATATTGAATAAACAATATTTCCATCTTTTAATTGCTCCAAAGTAGTTATCATCAGTAAACTATCTACCAGTACCCCCATTAAATCGAAAAAAAACTTAGAGTTTTGCCGAGAAACACAGGAAAAAATTGCGTTCTCGTGATAATTAGTATGTTGCTAAGAGGGCTGGTGGAAACATAAGTTGTAAGTAACAGGTATTTTATCTTATAATATGATGCTTCATTAAAATACAGATTTTCTAAAAATTTGGTTTATTGTCACTTTTCATTGGCATATCTGCGCACTGATACAGGCCTCTCAAAGACAGGTTTCTCGTTGTAGGTTCGAAAACACTGTTGAAACGGTTTCTTATCTTTTAGAAGAGCCATGAAAAAATAGTATAGTGTTCAGATTGTAACGACAAAATTTTTGCAATCGGAATCAAGTCTGCAATAATGGTAGGTGTATTTTAGATTATAGAAATGGTTTTTGATTCTTGTGTATGATTTACAACAGTTCCACCACGTCATGTTTCTGTGGCATTCTCGTTAGCGCTTTCAAGCTGTTACCGCTCATTGCCCACGTGACAGAGACTGTGTATCTTGATCAAGATCTCTTAGAACTGTCCCCACAATAATAATAGAAAACTTTATTTCATAGAGGGTTTTCTCGGAAAAGAAAAAAGCAATTCAAATTAGAATTAGACAAATAAAAAGTAGAGACGGCATAAAATTAGCCCATGGACTTGGTTCTTTCTGCTTAAGTTAAAACATTATATTCAGGAAGAAAACGGCATAGACAAATTAACAAATCTGGCAGAAAAAGGGTCTGCAATTTATCATTTTTATTATTTTTTTGAAAAAAAAATCCAAAGGCAATTTTGATAACCCAAGTATTTTTACAGGGTGCCTGAGCTTATCACCATGAATGAAGCTATGATATATACAAGATCAGAACATTTTACAAATATGTATCTTTCTAACCTTCAGATAGATTTGAGCCATTCTCCGGTTCCTGTTCAGTCTTCAAGTGTGTATAAGGATATTCATTTTCAATTAGGTCTTCATCATTATCTCTGACTAATAGTGATGTTCTATTGTTGCAAACAGGTGATGACGGACAAAGCAAATCTTCATTCTGCATTTTCTGGTCGACCATTACTGTGTAAAAATAATCCTGGAAAAGATTGAAAAATAACTGCAATAATTGTAATTTCTGTAATAGTTCTTTAGTATGTTTATGTTTTCAGGTCAGATTTGTAAGGCTAGCTTTGATTTCTTTTTTTTAGATTTGGCATTTTTGGCATTTGTTTTTTTAGCTCTGTTTCGCATATTGGGCTAAGACTATACGTTTCACTACTATAAGCCTCATTTACATAGTATAAACATTTTCTTTGATTCATCTTCAAATGTATCGGTTTATCAACCCATGTAATTCTTCAAGGTTCTGTAGTTGGGCCAGTGTTTAACCTTACTTAAGTTACTAACCCTTCATATTCTGTGAAAAATATAATTTCTAATAAATGTGGTCATCTGTATATTAGCTCTACAGAGCATATCACCCAAAGGCCGTATCCAAGGAGGAGGAGTTAGGGTGTTTGAACCCCTCGTCCTGAAATGTTTGTCCGACTCGTAAAAACGTAACAAAAATAAATATAAACAAATTTGTGATACGTTTTTAAAAGTCTCTTTTTTGTAAACCCCTCTCCACCAAAAAAAATCTTGAATACGGCCCTGTCCATCCCAGATTGATTTTGGCTTCCCTGATGAATGTGTTGATTCTGCTGATGATATTGCCCAGTCACTTCTAAATGATGTGAAAATGAAGCAGATGTTAATACTTCTGAGTTGCATGAAAGAACTGGTCAGTAGTTGGGTACTAACCAATTAGCTTTAGATGATTCGAAATCAATGTCTTCATTTCTCCAGGGCTTCAAAATTGCCAGCTTTCTGAACTTAGTGATTGTTCACTCACCAGAGATATCTATGAGATCTTGACGGTTTTGAGGTCAACATTTGATGGAAATTCAATCGTTCAAAAGAACACAAATCATATAAAATGAAATACTTTTGGAAATTTTTGTGTTAAAAAAGCTTAATTTTTTTTACCTCGTCTGTGTCAGGACTGTTATTTAACCTATGTTATGTCTATCATTTGTGGAATTGTTTTTTTTTTTTTTATATATATATATATATATATAAATATATATATATAGCCACAGACAAGAATTATTCGAAGAACTTAGATAACACGTAAATAAAAAAAATAAATTTATATTCTTTTGAAAAATCAAAAGAAAGAAAGAAAAATTGCAGTCATATATTGTCACTGTTACGCCTAGAGGTCTTGTCCGACATGTTCACTCTTCCGAGATATTTGGCTAAATCAGTTTGCTAAGCTGTTTTCGAAGGTAAAATCCGCCAGGCAAAGTATGTTACACTTGGATCCTCGTGATCCACATTGTCCTGCTGATCCACCTTTTTCAGAACAGTTTAGCTAACATTTTTGCCATCGTCTCAGAAGAGTAGAAGAATTGGATGCAACATTTAAGCGTAACCAAGATCATATATGTCAGCGCTGGTAATACAATAAGCGTTTGTTACACGACATAAATTCAATAGGAAAGTGAAAACCTGAAAATGTATCTTGTTGGGGGCAAAGAGTATGGGTAACTCTTATAAGTTATACATAACTTATAAGTTACCCTTTCTCTTTGATTGGGGGTTTTCTAACCGTGGCTTATGCTAGGAAGGCTTTTTAGGAGAAACAATTTTGATGTTAAAAAGTCGAATCTCCAGCCATTTCTGCAAGTTTTAAAGCAGATAATGCAGAAAAGAAACTAATAAATACTTATTAGACTTAATGAAGGTTTTAGAACAGGCTGAACGAGTCTATCAAGCCTGCTGGATTAAAGTGATGAGCAAAATACTTCAGTAGGAATTCATTTGAGCCAGAGGAAAACTAGACAGTGGTTGAAAATTGCGATTTTTTGGTATTTTTCGTATTTTGCAAGTTCCGCATTTGTTTTTAGCCTTAATTTTTATGATCCTTATTAAAGAGGGCAAAATTATAATAGAGACCTTCTTTGGGGTTTTGGATGTAACGAAACGGGTAAAATTTTCCCCTTGATCAAAGGCGTGAAATAGAGGGGGGAGGGTAGATTCCTACACCTTCTTTGGCGCTGATATGTTTGGAAAGTTCCATTTTTTTTTTCTAAAAATAAGGCGTAGCTGCTCCCTTTGTCCTCTTCTGTGGTGACGATCTATTATTACCTACTTAATATTTCTAAAAAATAAAAAATCAATGACCATACAAATGACAGACTTTTCGAGGTGTTTTACAGTAAACGATTCAAACGATAAATAATAAGACGATTCAGATGAAATCGTATTTCTAAGAGCAAGCTTTAGCACGAAAGTAATTTTTAGAATGGTAAAACAACAATAAAAAAAATACAAATAAAATGTCTACATGCATGCATGTTGCACTATTTTTATGCAGGTTAAACATGTCAGTTTAATAGATTTTAAAATGTTTTCTGAAACCAGTACGAGTATTTATTTCATCCGAATTCTTTATAGAATGGAACAGAAAAGAACTGATAATGGAAGAAACAGAAAAATATTTTTGTCGTAGCTGCAAAATTTTCTAACCTAAGAAAACCATAAAATCAAAACGGCTTTAGTTTAGCAATACAAATGGAAATTTTACCTCCATTAGTTTTTTTTTATAGTAATGGTTATATTTTTATTCGGTTAAAATTTTCTTTTATACGGTGCTGTGTTCCTTCTTTTACACTCTGTCAAAAATTGGTTTGACCTTGACTATTCTCTTGGTAGTTATAAGATTGTGTTGTATGTTGATGTTTTTGCTTGACATTGCGCAGTAAATTAACGGTGCAACCTCATCCATGGATGCTGAAAGGGTTATTAGGGAGGGGGCAAATAAGAGTGAAAATTCTTTTCTGGCTGAAGGGGGCAGAAGTTGGAGATTTAAACAATAAAATTCATGCTGTCTTGACAATATCTAACCATTTTCTTGGATTTCAAAAGAGAAGGGCACAAATTCTCTGTCCATCCCTCATCCTTTCCATACGGGCCACAAAAGCATATTTTAATTGTATGAAAGGAGTTTATCTCTTCCTTTGGATCAGCCAGCGCAATAGTGCTGCCTAAGAAAAGAGCAAAGTGGGCTCTGTGTATCTTGATTTTTTTTTCACCAGGGTGCTTCATGCGGAAGAAGTTGTAGAAACTTCAGAGGGGGCTCGTTCAATTCAAAGCTAAAAATTCTACTGCCCTTTTTAAGAATCAGAATTGATTGGAGGCCAAGCAGCCTCTCACGCCTCTTACTTCCCCGAAGACATCCGATAAAAGTTTTGAGGTAGCCATTTTATTCAAAATAGTTGAAAATTCCAATAAATATACCTCTGGGCCCTCACAGTCCTTGGGGTAAGGACTGTAAGTTATGCAGTTCACCCGTGGTTTACATACGTTATTTATTATTCAGTTGGGAACGGCTTAGGGTATTAAGGTGAAATTTTCAGGGAATGTTGAGGGGAAAGTTGAACTAAATCAAAACATGCGTTGCGCATGCAGGTTGTCAAAAGGGCGTAAAAACAATGCCTGAGAAGGGGATTATAGTATTAAGTTGGAGCTTATAGGGTATGTTAAGGGAGATGTTGAACTAACGAAAAGGCACTATGTGCATACTGCTACTAATGCTACTGCTTCTACTATTACTAATGCTACACCTGCTATTACTACTAAGGCTAAGGGTATTTAAGGTGAAAATTGCAGGGAATGTTGAGGGGATGTTGAACTAAATCTAAACATACTATGTGCATATAGGTTATCAAAAGGGAATGTCAGCAATACCTCAGGGACGGCTTTTGGTGTTAAGTTGAAACTTCTACGGTATGATCAGGGGGATGTTCAACTGATCGAAAGGCAATATGTGCGATCTACTACTGCTACTACTACAATTAAAGTTAAGGTTATTAAGGTCAAAATTTCAGGGAACACACAATGTGCATGCAGGCTTTCAAAAGGGGCGTATCAGCACTATCCCATGAGCTACTTAGGGCATTAAGGTGAAACTTTTAGGTTTAGGGAATGTTTAAAGGGATATTGAACTAAATAAATGCACACTATATGCATGTAGATTGTAAAAAAAATGTATCAGCAATGTCTCACGAATGACTTAGACTCTTAGAGTATTAAGTTAAAACTTTTAGGGCATGTTGAGGGGGATGTTGAACTAACCAAAAGGCATTAAATACATACTACTACAACTACTACTATGATTACTGCCAATACTGAGGCTAATTGTGTTAAGGTGGAACTTTCAGGGAATGTTTAGGGAGAGTTTATTCTGACTTTGAACAAAGTCAGAATAAACTATGTACATGCGTGTTGCCAAAAGGGCGTATCAGCCATACCTCAGGAAAAGCTTCGAGTATTAAGTTGAAACTTTTCACATATGTTGAGGGAGCTGTTAAATTAACCAAAAGCCACTATGTGCATGTCACTACTGCTACTCTACTTCTTCTACTAAGGGTAAGGGTATCAAGGTGAAATCTTGTGGAAATGCTGAAGGTAATGTCCAACTGAATCGAAACACACTATGTGAATGGAAGTTTTCAAAAGGAAGAATCCACAATATCTAAGGAACAGCTTAGAGTATAAAATTGAAACTTCAGGGCATGTTGAGGGGGATGTAGAACTAACGAAAAGGCACGAATTCTATAACTACTACTACTGCTATAATTACTACTGTTACTGAGCCTAAGGATATTGAGGTGAAACTTTCGGGGAATGTTTAGGGGGATGTTAAACTAAATTAAAATACGCTATGTGAATGCAGGTTGTCAAAAGGGCGCATCGGCGATTTCACAGGAACGGTTTAGGATATTAACTTAAAAACTTTCAGGGTATGTTAATTGGGATGTTGAACTAATCGAAAGGCACTAAGTGCATACTACCACTACTACTGCTGCTTTTATGATTACTGGTACTACTGAGGCTAATAGCATTATAGTGGAACTTTCACAGATGTTTAGGGGAAGATTAAACTAAATCAATATACACTATGTGTATCCAGGTTGTCAAAAGAGCGTATCAACAATATCTCAGAAACGGCTTAAATTACTAAGTTGTCACTCGCAGGGTATTTTGAGGGGGATGATGACTTAATCAAAAGGCTTAGAGTATTTAATTGAAATATTTAGGTTATGTTGAGGGGAATGTTGAATTAACAAAAAGGCACTATGTGCATTCCACTACTACTATTACAAATAGTACTGCTACTGCTGTTGTTACAAATACTACTATTGCTACGGCTAAGGATATTAAGGTGAAACTTTCCTTGAATGTTTTTAGGGAAATATAAAAATTATTTTTTTTTTTTTTTTTACAAGTTACGAAATTCTTTTGTTTGACTTTACGAAATTCTTTTTATTTGACTTACTTTCTCTTTGTCAACTCAGTTTTACATGTGGAGATGTTCCAAGAGAAATTTTCAGCGAGGTTGGAATTGTATGGAGGATTTTTCCGTGGGGGGATTTTCTGGGAGAGAAATTCTCCATGGGGGAATTTTCTATGGGTAAAATTCCCAACGGGGGAATTTTTCGGTGAAATTTTCAATAGGGGAAGATTTCTGGGAAATTTTTTTACGGAAGGGAAGGATTTACGGCATGATTTGGAAAACGATCTGAAACTAAATAGAAAACAAGTTTTTTTTCAAATAAAAATAGGCTAAGGATAATTTTCCTGTGTAATTGTCCACAGGAAATTTTCCAGGGAGATTTTACACGGGCGAAACTTTGCACTGATTAGTTTTTCGTGGTTCGGGAACTGTCCATGGAGAGGCGAGGCGAATTTCCCGGCATTATTTGAAAAACAATCAGAAATTAAATTTTTAAAAACAAATTTTTTCAACTGAAAGTAAGGAGCAAAATTAAAACCTAAAACGAACAGAAATTATTCCGTATATGAAGGGGAGGCTCCCTCTTCAATACATCGATCTTTACGATAAAGTTTCACTTTTGTCCCAGTTCTTTCAGAAAGACTCCTGAAACACAAGGGTCGTTTAGAATAAGAAGCTTTTTAAAGTACTAAAAAACTTGAGCTTGAAGAGCGAGGGATTGAGGAGGGGGCAGTCCCTCTCATATAAAGAATAATTTCTATTTGTTTAAGTTTTAATGCTGTTCCTTTCTTTCAGTTGACAAAACTTGTTTTTTATTTCATAACTTCAATAAATCCAAAATTATCAAGACTTTCATGAATGAATATCAGTATATACTACACTTTCAATCCGTGTTCATTTGTTCTTTTCAGTAATCTTGGTTATGATGGTGATTATTTTAGGCTTTTCTTTCATGTTATGAGAAATGGAAACACATAGCATGAAATAAAAATTGTTCTTAATAGTGTACAAACTACATTCTAGTCTTTAGAAGGGCCAGGGAGCTTTGGCCCTATTCCTCTTTGTGGTAGTTTCTGCTTGTTTCGAGTTCGACTTGGTTATTTAGGTTATAGTGATTTTTTTCGTTTCGGTTTCATTTATTTATTGATAGTGATTTATGGAAGTTTTAGGCTTGGAAAATTATTTAAGTTTATTTCTGCTCATCTTTGGTTAAATGTAGATCTTTAATTTTCTTTGAAAAACTGTTTCGTGGCAAAGTTTTTTTTTAATTAATCCCAAAAAAACAGCTGGTTGCTTCCGAAGTAAGGTTGATTGATTCATATTTACTACTGATAGTATGTTTTCTGACTTACCTGAAGTGTTATATTACTTCCTATAGGCCCTTCTGAGTATAAAGCTTCACAGAGTTTAGAAGCAGTATATTTAACACTGCCGTTTGGATACTTTTTTGATAGTTTTGCCGCTGCCGATATCTTCTTCATTATTGTAGAAATACCGTTAGCTAGAGGTATAGTAGTCAGTGGAACGGTGAAAAATAAGGCTGTGTCCGGACATAAGCTCGTACTGTATTGCTCAAACGACTTCACAGGACAATAATTACGTCCTGGTTGTTCATACAATCGTAGATTAGAGTGACGAGTAGATCGATGTAAGAATCGTCTATCTTTTTCTTTGTCGAATTGAACAGATATATCTCCTTTCTTCAAATTCTTCGCATCTTCTTTGCCACCACATATCCCAAAAAAATCAAGCTCGAACCATACTTTCTGCACAGCTTTGTTCAGGTCAGTAAAGTCTGACCAATAGGCATAGAGCAATCTGAGGTCATCTTGAGGAATGACACAATGAGCAGTATTCTGGGATCCACTTTTATCAAAGCCTTGAAGGCGCAGGTTTTTTGAGATGTGACTAAAAGCTTTACTGCTTTTCTTGAATGCAGGGTCGTTGTTGATGTCTATGGGAGGTGTGCGTGCCTTTAAAGTTCGAGATATACCATATCTACAAATGAGAGAATACTTCATTAGCAACTTGAGATTAGCTTAAGAAGTTAAAACCCATTCAAACCGTATTTACGTGGATTCGTCTCTGGAAGCTCGTATAACTCAATCCATAAAACGGCCCTAACACAATACATACTAAAAAAGTATAGATATAGCCCGATGGTTAACATATTGATCATATACTGTAATAAATTTACAGAAAAAAATCAACCTAAGTACTTTTACCCTGTGCTTAATCACGTTAAATCGAGTTTTCTTTCGGTTCCAATTAACGAGCGTTCGGTTTTCTCGGAAATTATGCGGGCATTTTGCTTAGAAATGGTTTTAACGGTTTACCGATTAATCCTATTCTAATCCAATCTCATACCCCTCTCCTCTAGCGGTGAGCCCAAGCAATGATATTTCAGTAATATTCAGAGAATTTCGCTAAGCTCCTCAGCAGAACATTTACTCACTTACTTCCTTAAGTCATCCTCGTAAGACATTTTGAGATTACTCTTCCTGCCAGCTCATGTGCGAAGGCTCGTTACTAATTGTCATTTGGTGCAATGCGTGGTAACTGAGCACCCTAAGGTTGAGGAAGTTCTCCGTCCATCGTTTTCGTGGCCTGCCTCATGGACGAAGACCATGAAGAGACTCTTCAAAGGAAATTTTCGAAAGGCGACTCGTCTCCATTCACTTAACATACCAGAATCAGCGTAGCTGTTGCTTATTGATTTTGGTCAGAACAGTTTCAGTAGAGTGAGACGTCTAATGTACTTTTGCATCGTATTATACAGCAAACTTTCTTCCTTGCCAAGTCAATTGTTACAGGTTTTCTACCATCGTACCATAATATTTCCAGGTATGAACATCTAATGAGTCGGAAGTAACAGACCTGGGATTGTTTGTAGAGGATGTAGAGTCTTGTGCGGCCAGGCTTGCACAACGTCTCCATTCAGCTGGACGTAAGGAAGACTTCAGGTTGCCCGGTTGTAAGTCGGCTTAAGCTCTTTATTTAGGCTCAATAAGGAGTTTCTGGTCTCCAACCTACAGCGGTGGGCTGGATTGTTTTCCTGAGGTTCAACGCTTTCGTTGATTTAAATAATACCAAAATAGTGACATGGGTTGTTATGATATTGAAAGACGGGTGCCGTTTTGATATTTTGACTAAAGAATTTAAAATTCTGAACAGAAATTGTTTGGAGTTTCAGCAACTCATATCCCTGATTCTGTAAACATGAAATTAGATGGTGTAAAATTTCTTTCTTTCCGGGATCTTGCCCCTCCCTCTTCTCCCTCTAAAAAACCCTCCGTACGTGTCTTTACGTATAATATCAACTAGGTTTCTTCCTATAAGTTGCGCAACTTAGGCCCTTGAGTAGGAACTTTTGTCGCATTGGAGTACATTTTGTAAAAAAAAAAAAAATTAAAAACGCAAAAAAACAATTAAGTAATACATAAAATTAGTGAAAGCAACTGCTTCGCCGGATCAAGCTTCCGGTTTTTTGGATTTTGTTTATGTGAAATGTTTCGGATTTTTATAACCTTATGTCTATTCTCATGGTGCCAAAATTATTTTTAGTAAATTTTCAGATATTTTGCACATAGAAATTTTGGTACCGTTGCGCTTAATGGTACACACGAAAGAAGGCAAGTTAATACTAATCAAGAAAAATAAAATAGGATGAATATATAATAGTTTAGAAACAAATTTGGGCTATATATTTGCACATTAGGGGGCGGAGGATAAAGCATAGCATATATTAAATACGTAACCTACCCTAACCTAGGTACCTCCCCCCCCCTAAAACCCCCAAAACAACAGTTTAAATACTGTAAATTCAACGAGAAACCCCGCTCTTCGATCAATTTAGATAGCAATTACCCGCTTTATGGTTCTCCATGACTGCATTCCTTCGACAGTCTATAGCACTGTGTAGTTAAGCACAACTGTACCGAAATTTTGAATGCATACATTTCCTAGCTTTTTATCACCTCTCTCCGGTCACTCTGGCCATCGACCCTTGCAACTATAGCCTTGCATTGCCTTCCTTTGGTCGCTATGATGGCCAACTGAGGACTTCGGCCATCACAGGCCTGTTATCACGACCTCAAACTTCCAGTTTTGGGTGTTTGCTTTGTCTTCTTTTTTTAGTGAATATTTTTCTGCGTGTCATAACCTGTGTCAATTCTCAAGGTTGTCAAATTATTTTGTTTCCTTGGATTGTTTGGCTTATTTTTCAGTCAAATAAGAAAGTGAAAACACACACGTTAAAGGGAATCGCCTTCTTTTTTAATCATTCAAACCTAGCGAGGTGTTTGTACACATCTACCTGTATAATTTCCAATAGTTCAACCTTTTCATTTGTTACATAATGTATTTAGATTTCAGACATTCGATATTGCAACGGACTACCATGGTAACGCTATTAGTGCTGATTGATCTGAGCATTCTTACAACAGTATCTTGATTTGTAGTTTTGCAACGTGACAAATCTTGGTAATCTAGTAATCTCAGTTTCGAAATATCAAATTGGCATTCATGATGAGGCATGGCAAGGTTTACTTATTTAAAAAAGAGTAGAAACTTGAGACACTAGCGTATGTGGAACCTATAAAGATGACGGTAATACCTGGAGAATACGGGTTTTAACTCCAACCCTCTCCCTCCTGAAAATGTTGAAATTCACATAGTGTAGCTGCTGCTCCATTATTTTATGTCGAAAGAAGATCTATTCCTGTCTATGAGTCAAATATAAAGGTTTCCTAAATACCGTGGACTTCACATGAGAATTCAAAAAATGTCTACTGCTGGGTTCACCCTCGAAACTTCCAAGGCATATTTGGCGGGGATTGAACATAAGCTGTATTAGCCCTTAAAACTGGCAGAAATCATCCTATTAAAGTGGAAACTATCCCTCCTGGGCACTCTACTCTTAACCATTGCGCCGACGGCTGCGGCCCATGTGAAAAGTACACCTTAAAATTCAGCACAGCCACGAAACCTGGAGGGGAGGTTTCAAGTTTCTCTGTATAAAATACCCCATTTCACGTTTTTCTTGACAAAAATGGTAAAGGGTATGTTTACAAAAAAATCTGTTGGTGACCGCATCAAATTTGTGTTCATAGAATATCAGGGGACGGCTCCAATAAAACATCTCCGGAAGACGGCTAAAACGAATTTATAAGAGTCACGAAGAAAGAGACAATAGCTTGTAAATAAGCCGTTAAGCACATATCTGAGATCTTGCGGTAAACTTCCAGCCCTGGCAGAAGAAAGAATTAGAAAGAAGTAACGAGATGCATACTAACCATGCAAAAAAGCGTGGTACTTGTCTATTTTATAAAACACACTCGAGAAGTGAAGTTTGGTTAATGTCAATGAAATAAAGCAAAATTATGACGAAAATATAATAATCTAGAAACCAATTTCGGCTATATATTTGTGCATTAGGGGGGAGGGGGGTAAAGCATAACATATATTAAATACGTAACCTAAACAAACATATTCTAACCTAACCTAACCAAAATACCAACTAAATACTGAAATAGAATATAGCTACAATTTATTTTCCAACCGAGCCAAAACAAATTGTCTGGAATAAAGAAGTTGCTTGACCAGTTTCTCGCCTCATATTTGCATCATTCGCGATCGAAATTCTCGGGTGTGTTTTATATAACAGACAAGCACCAAAAACTTTTATCCCTGATATGAGGGTGCTGCCCCATCTCTAAACCCTCGCTCTTTACGTTAAAGTTGGATATTGTGTCCCAATTTTTTAAGAACGACTGCTGAAACACAAGGGTCGTTGAATTGGAATAAGAAGCCTTCTTAAAGCACTAAACAACTGTAATATAACGAGAGAAGGGTTGAGGAAGGGGCAGCTTAACCTATGTACAGAATGGTTTCTCTTCGTTTTTATTCTTAAAATTGTTTATTACTTGTTTAATTTTCAGTCAGGGACGAGGTGACAACATCTGGGAAGAGGAGGTTTCAACTGTCAAAAATGTTTATTTTTAGTCACAAAATGTTTACGTAACACAATTTACGTCGTTTAAATATGTATACGTCGGTCATTTCCTCTTCACTAAACCCATTTTATTCGTATTGCAGAGGCGATTTTTGGTTGGCTATAGCCGGAACAAACCGGTAACTCCCCAAATGTGACCTGTATGTAAAGTAATCGCATACGTATTGGTATGAACTTAACTATCCCTAAAGATTCTCGGACCAGCGTTATGTTATCCAGTATTCGATTTCGAGAGTCCAACAATGTGAAATATGTTTTTGTCAGAATCTCAGAATCAAGAAATACATATTCTATGTAGTTCTTCAGATTTTCGATGGGTGTAAAACTTCGAAGCCTCTCCCCATCAGACTAAGTAACTGTTTATAAAATAATGGTACTTGTTTAGAATCCAGTATACACGCGAGAAAGACCGCATCGAAATCTCAAAGATGCTATATGAAAAACAGGTTTTCGCTGCCTAGTGAGGTATTGCTCACTCCGTGACAAAGATTTAAACTTTAGTTTTTTGGGGTTGAAGGGGTAAAAAAAGGTACCTAGGTTAGGTTAGGCTACGTATTTGATATATGCTATGCTTTACTCCCACCCCACCCTCTAACGTGCAAATATATAGCCCAAATTTGTTTCTGAACTAGGCTATTATATTTTCACCCTGTTATGTTTTATTTCATTAGCATTAACGAAACTTCACTTATCGCGTGTTTACTGGATGCTAAAAAGGTACCAAAATAATATTCGACGGGTCAACAAAGGTAGGGGTAGCTCTTTTGAAGCTGTACAGACAACTCATGGTTCCAGAGGGGTGTTTCACAAAACTTTACTGTCTTGAATTTCGAGATCCGTGTTTTAATATCTTTAATAGATAATACGGTTTTCCGAATAAGCCATTTTAGTCGATGTAGCTATCTATAAGAAGAAAAAAAATGAAGATTAACGAAATTTTTTTTTTTGACATTAGTGCCTTTGAGCGTGCGACGGGTGATACAGTCAACTATGCTTTCGTTTGAATAAAACCTTTTAAATAGCTATACTATCACGGGCGCCAACGCAATCATTCCTAATACTGGCACAGCTATTCCCCAGAAAGAGTCATTCGAGTTATAAACACATGTTCTGAAAGAGCAAAACTGATTGGAAATAATACGGCTAATCTATGAGGAGGGGGAGGGGGAGGCTCCTTAAGCAGCCTTACGATGGTACTCGAAGAAAATGAACAAAACACAATAATGGCGATGCGACCAAAATGAAGATATGTTCGCTTATAGACTACTCAAATAAAAAAAACAACAATTACGGGGGTAAAATATTGCAAAAGTCATTATTGAACCTTTATAATCACAAGAATTCACTCACCTGATTGTATTAAGGCTTCGAACTTGGTATGGTGTGCCATCTTTTTGTCGAAGTTCAACAAACAGCATTTCTAGGGCCTCGTCAAGCTCCTCTTTAGAAAAATCCTCAAAATTTGAGACTTTTCCTTTAGAAATTAAAAATTCTCTAAAAATTTTGGCACCATAAACACCAATCCGTTCCGATGATGCATTGCACACTTCTTCACCACCTTTTTCCATTTTAAAAATTGTAAAAAACGACTTTTAAATTAAGTCAATACAAAAATGAAAAATTATTTTCTCAGACTAGCTACTATACTGTCTATAATTCATTATCAAACTCTTGGGAACGCTCCACTGATATAAAAGACGTGACGTATATTCTTTATAACCGACTCTATGGCGCAGCGCATATGATTTTAAATAGACGATCGATATAACACGCTGGTTCGGGTCTTGTGATGGTATATTTGAATATTCAATGGCAAAAAATTGATATTTGATATAATGCAGGTGTTTTTAAACTCATTCGTCAAACCGGAAACTGTGACTAGTACGGCAATATATCGATACGTCATTGGAGACTAAAATTACAAAACCAATTTCTGGGACAGTCTAATTTAGATTTTGCATTTTAGTTTTTATGACAGTTTGTTTTTTAAGAGCTGTCATTTCAAACCACAAACTGTTTGATACTCCGGCAGGGAAAAAAATGTTATGCCAGTACGCGGGAATTCATTTGGAGGGAATAAACTATTTTTTGGAGGGGAGGGTAAAAGTAGGCAAATTATGTGAAAATTATAAAAATCATAGAATGTATCCTTAAGATCCCGAAACTTGGGGGAAATAAGTCCCCTCCCCCAGCCTGTGTATTTGTCTGTTCCCAACACAAGACTTGAGCATACTTAAGAATGAATTAAACGTTTCCCAATAAAGAAAAACGATCCATAAAATCTCGAAACACACAACAGAGTTTACTAATTGCTTAGGGATCAAGAGAGAACTATTTGACTCTGCTAAGATTCAGCGGAACACTTCTAGCAAGCATAAATGAACCCCTTACGGATTTCCATTGGGAGGATCTTCCTTGGGAAGAGAATTTCTTGGGGGGGGTGTGAATTTTCCAGGGAAAATTTTACACTGAAGGGATTTGACAGAATTCTTATACGAAATTCTTTTTAATTGTCTTACATTCTCTTTGCCAAAATCAATTTTGCCTGTGGAGATGTCCCGGGGAACTATACGGGGAACATTCGGGCTATTTTCCGAATGTTTTGATTTCCGAAAAAATTCCACAGAATCTTTTTTTACGGAGTAATCGAGAAACCGTTTAGAAATTAAAGTCTATTTTCCGAATGTTTTGATTTCCGGAAAAAATTTCCACGGAAGGGGGTATTGCCGGAGTGATCGAGAAACCGATTAGAAATTTAAGTCTTTTTCAAATGAAAGTAAACTAAGGATAATTTTTCAGGCTGAATCGTCCACAATAAATTTTACAAGGAGAGGGATTTTCAGCGGAGATGGAACTGTTTTGGAGGAACTTGACGGGGGGAGGGTGAACTTTACGTTGGATAAAATTTTCACAGAGGAGTTTCACGTGAGAGAGGGGGTGTATTTCATGGAGGGTGAGCAAGATTTACCAGCAATATTTGAAAAAGGAACAGAAATTAAATAAAAAAACAAGTTTTTTTACTGAAAGTAAGGAGCAACATTAAAACTCAAAACGAACAGAAATCATTCTGTATGTGAAGGGTTGCCCCCACTTCAACACCTTGCTCTTAACGCTAAAGATTGACTGTTTGTCCCAATTTTTTAAAAACAGCTACTGAAACACAGGGGCCGTTTAGTCAGAAAAGGAAGCTTTTCTTAAAAGTGCTAACAGCTTTAGCGTAAAGAACAAGGTAATGAGGAGGGGACAATCCTTCATATATGGAATAATTTCTGTTCGTTTTGAGTTTCAATGTTGCTCCTTACTTTCAGTTAAAAAAAACTTACTGTTTTATTTAATCTACAGGATGAAATTGATTGTATGTAACTTAAATTGTATGTGTACTGTGCCGGCAATAAAATGTTGTTACCTGGAATCTTAGATTTTTCTTGAATCTTATTGCACATATTAGGAAATCGCAGGAAATGTTGAAAGGGGGGAGATTAAACAAAATCAAAACGCACTATGTAGATAATGGCAGTCAAAAGAGCGCATCAGAAATACCAGGAACGGCTTAGCATACCATATTGAAACTTCCAGGGCATGATGAGGGGGATATTCAACTGACTAAAAGACAATTATATCCATGTTACTATTGTTATTACTACTACCAATACTCCTATTACAATACAACTATTATGACACCTACTACTGCTACGGCCATAGTTTTGAAGGTAAAAATGTCAGGGAATATTGAGGGAAAGTTGAACTTAATTAAAACACAATCTGTACATGCAGGTTGTCAAAAGGGCGTATGTCAGGAATGACTTAGAGTATTAAGTTGAAACTTTCAGGGAATGATGAGGGTGATGATCAACGGATGAAAAAGTAGTGTGTACATGCTACTGCTACTACCATTACTACTACCATTACTAATGCTATTTCTATTTCGACTACTAAGGGTACCAAAGTGAAAATTTCTGGAAATTTTGAGAGAGAAGTTGAACTAAATTAAAACACACTATGTGCATACAGGTTGTCCAAAGGGCGTATCAGCAATATCTTAAGAACAGCTTAGAGTATTAAGTCAGAACTTCCAGGTCATGATGAGAAGGATGTTCAACTACTATAGTTACTACTCTTACTACTACTACTGTAACTACCACCACAAAGGCTAAGGTTATGGAGGCGGATATTTCAGGGAGTACTGAGGGGGAATTTGAACTAAATAAAAACAGACTATGTACATGTAGGTTTTCAAAAGGGTGTATCAGCAATTTTTAGGAACGGCTTAGAGTATGAAGCTGAAACTTACAGGGCTTGTTGTGGGGAATGTTGAACTAACCAAAAGGCAATGTTTGCATGCCAAGACTACTACTTCTACTTCTACTACTGCCATTACTATTACTACCGTTACTACTACTGCTACTACTAAAGCTAAGGGTATTAAGTTAAAAATTTCAGGGAATGTTGACTGAATTTTAACTAAATCAAAACGTATTATGTTAATGCAGGTTGTCAAAAGAATGTTGAGGAAGATATTCAACTGAATCAAAACACCCTGTGTCTATTCAAGTTATTAAAAGATGCAGAAATTTTTAGGGGGTACGCTGCCGGCCAACAAAAATAACAATCCTTTAACTTTAGGACCGGCAATATTTATATTTCAGCTATAGTTTTCTTAGTACCGGTAACTGAGAAGGGATACCTAAAATATTTTGTGTGTAAAAAGGGGTACAGTGTCGAAATAATTTTGAGAACCACTGGCTTAGAGTATTAAGTTAAAACTTTCAGTGCATTTTAAGGGAGATGTTGAAACAATGACATGGATACTACGCCTGCAACTTCTACTGTTAATGTTAATCCTACTACTAAGGCTAAGGGTAATGAGGAAAAGATTTCAGGAAATGCTGAGGGAATGTTGAATTAAATTGAAACACGCAACGTGTATACAGGCTGTCAAAAGCATGCATCGGCCCTCGGCAGCATCATAGGCAGCGCAATAGTGCTGCCTAAGTAAAGAACGATGTTGGCATTATGTATTGTTTTTTTTTGTTTTTTTTTTCATTTTTTTTTTGTTGTTTAGTCCAGGGCACTTCGTATCGAAGGAGTTGTCGTAGAAACTTATAAAAGGGCTCATTCAATTGGAAATTGGAAGGGTTTGTGCCATTTTTAATAGCCGAAAGTGATTCGAGGACAACTAACACCCCTTCCACGCCCACCATTTTATAGAAAGCACTGTCGTAGAAACTTCTGAAAGGGCTCATTCGATTGGAAATTCAAAGGGCTAGTGCCCTTTTTAATAGTTGAAAGTGATTGGAGGGCAACTAATCCCCCTCTCACGCCCACTATTTCCCCAAACACATGGATCGAAATTTTGAGATATCCATTTAGTTCAACGTAGTTGAAAGTTCTGAAAATTAGGTCTTTGGGGATGATAACCCCCTCAGAGCCCTCAGGGCAAGGGTTGTAAGTTATACCCTGGGGGCATATAAGGTTTTTATAGAAAGTGTCGTTGACGAAAAATTCAAAAGGGGCTCATTTGATTGGAAATTGAAAGGGTTAGTGCCCTTTTTAATAATCGAAAGTGATTGGAGAGCAACTGACCGCCCTCTCACGTCCACCATTTCCCCAAACCCACCCAATATAAATTTTGAGATAACCTTTTTGTTCAACATAGTTGAAAGGTTGTAAGTTATGCCCGGGGGAATATAAGGTTTTTATAGAAAGCGTTGTCGTAGAAACTTCGAAAACGGCTCAGTCAAATAGGAATTGAGAGGGCTAGTGCCCTTATTAATAGTCAAATGCGATCGGATGGGAGGGTAAATGCCTCCCCATACCCATCATTTCCCCAAACAATTCCAATCAACATTGTGATATAGCCATTTTGTCGAACACTGTTAAAGGGTCTAGAAATTATGTCTTTGAGAAAGACAACCCCCCCCCTCTCCCCAAAGCCCTCAGGACTAAGCGTGTAAGTTATGCCCTGGGGGCATATAAGGTTTTTATAGAAAACGCTGTCGTAAAAACTTCGAAAAGGACTCATTTGATTGGAAAATTGAGAGGGTTATTGCCCTTTTTAATAGTCGAAAGTAATCGGAGGGAGAATACCCCCCCCCCACCCCCGCCCACGCCCATCATTTCCCCAAACATTTACGATTAACATTTTGATATGGCCATTTCGTTCAACGTAGTTGAAAGGTCTGGAAATTATGTCTTTGAGGATAACAAACCCTTTCCCCATAGCCCTAAGGGCAAGGGTAGTAGGTTATGATCTTGGGGCATATAAGTTTTTTCTAGAAAGTTTGGTACTGGTGCATTATATGGGCTCAAGTTTGGTTAATGCTAATGAAATAAAATATAAAAGGATGAATATATAATAGTTTATAAACAAATTTCGGCTATATATTTGCACATTAGGGGGGGAGGGGGGGGGGGGGTAAAGCATAGCATATATTAAATACGTAACCTAACCTAACCTAGGTACCTACCCCCCCCCCCCCTAAACCCCCAAAACAACAGTTTAAATATCGTAAACACAATGAAAACCACGCTTCGCATTGCATTTCTCTATAGCGGTCTCTTGCAACTAACCGGTATGGCGGGTTTTTCGTAAACTGGTTTCCTTGTACATAGACATAAAAGTAACCATATAACTCACCAGTACCGAAAGTTTTGTCATAGAAGTTTCAAAAAGGGCTGACTCGATTGGAAATTGAGGGTACTAGTGTCTTTCGTATTAGTCGAAAGTGATCAGAGGGCAAATGCTCCCCCCCCACGCCCATCATTTCCCCAAACACTTCCAATCGAAAGTTTGAGATAGCCATTTTGTTCAACTTATTTGAAAGGTCTGTAAATTATGTCTTTCAGTATAAAAAATCCCCCCAGCCCTCAGGGCAAGGGTTATAAGTTATGCCCTGAGGGCATATAAGGTTTTTATAGAAAGCATGGCCATAGAAACTTCAGAGAGGGCTCATTGCATTCGTAATCAGACGCTGTGGTTCTCTTTTTAAGAGTCAAAGTGATCGGAGGGCAGCTACCCCTCCCCCCCCCCCAAACACACGTCGTATTGTCCCGAAATGTGTCTAGTAGAAATTTGAGATAACCATTGTATTCAAAATAGTCTAAATATCATATAACAAGGTTATTGGAGTTGAAACAAACCCCAGAGATTTGGGGCAAGGGTTGTAAGTTATGCTCAGGGGTTATTTAAGGTTTTCATGGAAGGGATGGTCGTTTAACTTTAGAAGAGCCTCAATCTTTTTCCCTGAAAAAGACTATGTCGATATAAAACGAACAGAAATTTATTAAAAAAACTTTTTCCACAAAATAAGTTTTTCAAAAAAAAGCAAAGAACTCCATTAAACCAAAAATGAATAAAAATAGAATCAAATGATCGACCAAGCATACACTTACCACAAATCAGTATTAATAAATAAATGAAACCCGAAACAAACAGAAATTAAAATAAATAATATAGTCAAACTCAAAAGGAGCAGAAATTATTATGAGTAGGGTTCTAAACCCTATGATTTCTAAAAGCTAGAATATAACCTGTATTTTACTGAAAAAAATCTTTTGAATGTTTTCATTTTTATAACTTTAAGAAATCAAAAATTAATTAAGACTTTCAGGAATAAATATCAGCATATGTATATTAAACTGACAATGCACATTTTTTTTCAGTAAATTCATTTGAATTTTTTTCATTAAAGTACAAATTATGTTCTGGCTTTCAGAAAGCATAGGGTCTTAGAACCCTACTCATATTAGTAGGGACACTGTATATTAGAGCACTCATACTGAGTGTTCTTTGGGGCAAGAGATGATGAGCATGAAAGTCCATCCGCTGCATTTGATAAGTTTATAAGTATTGTTCAACCGATATTTTATTCAACGTGTCCAATGAGAACTGTCAAGCTGAAGAAATCTACTCCTAGAAAAACATGGGTAACCAAGGAGCTTCTTCGACTAATCCAGAAAAGAAATGATTTGTACGTACTCTATTTGAATTCAGATTCACAGGAGGTGTTCAATGACTTTATTAATAGGGACACTATATATTAGAACACTCATACTGAGTGTTCATTCGGGGCAAGAGATGATGAGCATGAAAGTCCATCCGCTGCATTTGATAAGTTTAAAAGTATTGTTCAACCGATATTTTATTCAACGTGTCCAATGAGAACTGTCAAGCTGAAGAAATCTACTCCTAGAAAAACATGGGTAACCAAGGAGCTTCTTCGACTAATCCAGAAAAGAAATAATTTGTACGTACTTTATTTGAATTCAGAGTCAGAGGAGGTGTTCAATGACTTTTAAAAACTTCGTAATGAAACTAATCGGCTTCGCAGATCTTGTCTTCAAAAATGTTATGGTATGAAATTTGAAAATAATAAAGGGAACACGAAAGGCACGTGGAAAATTAAATGGTGGCAAGAAAAATGAAAACCCAACTAGCTTAAAAGTTCACGATAGAATAGTTGTTGAAAGGAAGGAAATTTCTGATATTTTGGGCGAGTATTTTTCAAAAATAGGTAAATCACTAAGTGAAATTTCATGTAATGATAATAGTAAAATTGCTGAAACTTTTAAAGATGAAAGAGGTTTGGGGATAAACATGAACATTGCTGAAACTAATCTAGAGGAGATGAAGCAAATAACAGGATTGATGAAGTCAAATTCATCTGGGAGTGATGATCTCAATCCGCAAACATTTAAATTAGTTATGGTATATTTGTTGCCCTGCCTTGTATATTTAATTAATTTATCGCTAAAGAATGGTGAGTTTCCTTCATGATTAAAAGAGGCCACGGTTATCCCTTTGGAAAAAGGAGGTCTGAAGACAGATCTTTCGAACTGGAGACCGATTTCGATGTCGTCTTTGTTTTCAAAGCTATATGAAAAGGTCATGCATAGTAGATTGTATAACCATCTGAATCTATATGGATTTATCGCAGAAACACAGTTTGGATTCAGGAAAGGCCATTCTACGATACATGCATTCCACCATATCACAGATTTTGTTAACTCTGCGCTTGAACGTGGGGAGCTGATGCTTTCAATTTTCATAGATTTTAGCAAAGCTTTTGATACTGTTGTTTTTTACGATCTTATTGAGCAGGTTGCGTTGTTTAGGCGTTCAGGATGTATCTTTGAATTGGTTTGAGTCTTATCTTGGAGGGAGAACACTTAAGAGTGAATGTTGATGGCTGCAATTCAAGAAGTTATAGGGTTTCATTGCGGAGTTCCACAAGGTTCGGTTTTTGGACCCCTACTTAACCTAATTTATGTAGATACCATGCGATTTTATATTCCTGGGACACTAATCACGTCCTTTGCTGATGCCATTGTTTTTACAGTATCATCATCTTGCGAAAATCTTTTGATTGAAAAGGCAAATAAGGCGCTAAATGAACTGGCAAGTTTTACGAGATTTAGCTGTCTATCTGTTAATGTTTTTAAGACGAATTTCATGGCTTATTGTAGAATTGATACTCCCATTATTTCAAATAATAATATATGTCTGAATGGTGTATTCTTAAAACAAGCTTTTAGTGTAAAATATTTAAGTTTTTATCTTGATTGCAATTTGAGTTGGAAATTACACGGTGATGCTGTAGCAGCAAACATGGCAAGAGGATTGGGTCTTATAAACGGGCTAAGGAATGAGCTCCCACCAAGAATTCTAATGATCCTTTATCATTCTCTGATCAGTCCGTATCTATCTTATGGTTGTTTGCTGTGGACTAGTTCTTTTGTGCCAAGTTTTAAAAGAGTTCAAATTTTGCAAAATAAAGTTGTTCGTGTCTTAGGAGATTATGTGAGATTTGAAAATAGTACTCTGAGCTGCTTCCCTAAAATGAAAATTCTAAATGTTTATAAGTGTATCTAAATGAGTATCAACTAGCTATTTTTGTTTATCAATCTTTGAATTGTTATTCACCGGAGTGCTTTTGGAAAATTTTTAAGTCTAACTCGTTTTATCATTGTTATGAAACTAGCCATTCTTCGGGGACAGTGTTTGAGGCTTGAAGTGCTCAACGCGGATCTTTATTTCCTTGTTTTGCAGGACCGCAGATGTGGAATTTACTCCCTGAGGGTATAAAGGTGAAATATAATGTTAGACAGTTCAAGAGTGGGTTGAAAGGTTACCTTCTGGGAAGTTGTTAATGATTTAAGTTGATTTAAGTGTGTGTCACTAGTAATTCGTTTTCACGTCGCTTATGGTTTATCGACGATATTGTTTAATAGTGTGTGCTAATAAGTAAAAGATGTTATATTTTCACTACTTTTCTTTCTTTTTTTCTTTTTTTTTATTTATAGGTGAAGTGTGAATATATATTAGTTGATTATAAGGATGGAAACAACCATCATATACAACCCAATGGGTTTCGCCGATTATTGTTGAAAGATAATGTAAGGGTTATTTTTGGTTAATAAATGATTTCTCTCTCTCTCTTTCTCTCTCTCTCTCTCTCTCTCTCTCTCTCTCTCTCTCTCTCTCTTTCTCTCTCTCTCTCTCTCTCTCTCTCTCTCTCTCTCTCTCTCTCTCTCTCTCTCTGTTAATTTCTGCTCCTTTTGAGTTTGACTCTGTTATTTATTTAATGTCTGTTTTGTTTTGGGTTTCATTTACTTATTGATACTGATTTGTGGTAGTTGTATGTTTGGTAGATTATTTGATTATATTTTTATTCTTTTTTGGTCTAATGGAGTTCTTTACTTTTTTTTGAAAAACTTATTTTGAGGAAAAAGTTTTTAATTAATCTCAAGAAAAGCTTAGAGTATTAGGTTTAAGCTTTCAAGACGTGTTAAAGGGTATGCTTAACTAATAAAAATGTACTATGTGCATACTACTACAAGAAGTAGCAGTATTAGCAGTATTATTAATGCAGTTACTGCTATTAGTACCACTGTTAATGCGGCTAAAAGTATTGACGTGGTACTTTCAAGGGCTGTTGAGGAAAACGTTGAGTTAAATCAAAGCACCCTGTAAGCATGCAGGGTATCAAAAGGGCGTCAGAGCAATATCTCAGAAATGACATAAAATATTAAGTTGAAACTATTAGAGAATGAGGAAGGAACCTTGAACTAGATTAAAAAGAAACGATGTTAATACTATTAGTGCTACTACTACGATGCTATTATTAATACTACTCCTAATTTTCCTATTAGTACTTCTCCTACTCTGACCACTATCATTGCTAATGCTAAGGGTATTAGTAAAAGTTTCAAGGAGTAGCGATGGTTGTGTTAGACTGAATAAAAAACACTGTGTATTTGTGGGATATTTAAGGCATGTACTAGGAATATCTCAGCAACGCCTTAGCGTATTAAGCAGAAACTTCCAAGCCTACCAATATTACTACCGCTTTTGATACTTTTTCTTCTACTACTGCTACTGCTATTGTACTAGATCAATATAGTTTAAGTGCACCAAGGTTGCAAAAATAGACAAGGATTTCAAGATAGTCAGGCGGGATATCCTACGACTGGGATAGGGTATAAAGTAAAAACTTTCAGGGAAGTATTATTTTCTTTTAAAACTAAAAAAAAGCCCTATATGCATGGTTGTCAATAAGAGGCCTCAGTAATATCTCAAGAACGACTCAGTGTATCACGTTGAAACTTTCAGAATTAAGTTGATCCAGGTTGTCAAAAGGGACCCGGCTGTCAAGATATCCAGGCAGGATATCTTATGGTCGGGATCAATAAGGCGTATCAGGTATATCTCAAGAAAATACAATATGTGTATCCGGATTTCCGAAAGTGTATATATTATTAAAAAAACAAAAATCTGGAGTCTTATAGAGAAAAACCGAAAAGATTTGAACATACTTTTTAACAAATTTTTCCGCAAAAAAAAGTGTTTCAAAGAAAGATAAAGAGCTATATTAAGCCAAAAATGAGTTGTTTTTTTTTATTTTAGTAAATCCAAGATTATTAAGACTTTCAGGAATGAATATTAAACTATTTAATAATTGTCAATTGACAATTTTTTTTGCAGGAGTCTTGGTTATGATGGTGATTTATTTTTCTTTAGATATGATGAGAAATAAAAGCACATAACTTGAAACAAGTGTTGTTTTCAGTAAAGTGGAAATTTTGGTTTTGGTCCTTAGAAGCCACGGGGTGTCAGGCCTATCCCTTTTAGTTCCTGCTTGTTTGAGTTTGACTTGGTTATTTATTGTAATTGTGTTCGTTTTGGATTTCATTGATTTATTGATGGTGATTTATGGCAGTTTTACGCTTAAAACATTTGAGTTTATTTCTACTTATCTTTAGTTGTCTTTGAAAAACTACTTTTATGGAAAACACTATTAATTGATTTAGTCTTTTTCATTGGTTAAGAAAAGAATGTTTAAATATTTTCATTTTTTTTCTCTTTAAGAATCCGGATTTTAAATTGCTATTTGTATGCTGGTTAAAATTTTTCAACAATTTCTAATAATATATACGCTTTTTAAAAATCTCGATACACATAGTATATTTTGGTTAGAATTTCACACCTCAGATTTTCCTGAAAAATAAAACATAATACCCTATTCTATTCGTAAGACATTGTATCTATGTTATTTAGATAATCTGGATGCACTTACGCCCGTTTGACTTATTTAAATAGTAAGCGCAGAAGTAGTAAAAGTAGTAGCCCTAAAAAGTTAAACTTAACACCCTAAGTCATTCTTGAGATATTGCTGAGAAGTCTTATTGACAAGCAGCATGCACATAGTACCGTTTGATTAAAGCAACATAAACATTCCGTGAAAGCTTCTACTTTATACCCTAGTACCATAGGCTAAGCAATAGCGCTGCCTAAGTAAAGAGCGACGTGGCAACAATGTATTATTTATCTATTATTTGGTTTTTGGTTTAGACCAGGGCACTTCGTATCGAAGGGGTTGTCGGAGAAACTTTCAAAAAGGGCTCAGTCGATTGGAAACTGAAAGGGCTAGTGCCATTTTTAATAGTCAAAAGTTATTGGAGGGCAACTAAACCCCCTCCCACGCACACCATTTCTCCAAACACATTCAATCAAAATTTGAGATAGCCATTTCGTTCAACGTAGTTGAACGATCCGGAAATTATGTCTTAGAGGAAGACAACCCCCCACAACCTTCAGGACAAGGATTGTAAGTTATGACCAGGGGGCATTGAAGGTTTATATAGAAGGTTTATGGATTGCCAGTCAGAGGTTTTAGTGCCCTTTTTGAAATTCAGGGTTATCGGAGAATGGAATCTCCCCCATACACCTCGTATTTTCCCGGAATGTATCTGATGGAAGTTTTGAGATGGCCGTTTGTTGTCGTAGAGACTTCGAAAAGAGCTCAATCGATTGGGAATTGAAAGGGCTAGTGCTCTTTTTAATAGTTTAATAGTTTTTTTAATAGGGCAACTAACCCCCTGCCCCACCCACCCGTTCCTTAAACATGTCCACTCAAAATTTTGAGACAGCCTTTTTGTTCAACGTAGTTGAAAGGTCCAGAAATGATGTCTTTGAGGATAACAACCCCCCTAGACCCTCAGGGCAAGGGTTGTAAGTTATGCCCTGGGGGCATATAATGCATATATAGAAGGGGTGAGTGTATAAACTTCGGAGGGGGCTTATTGGATTCGTAATCAGAAGTTCTAGTGCCTTTTTAAGACTCAGAGTGATCGGAGAGTGGATACCCTCTACACCTCGTATTTTCCCGAAATAGTGCCCTTTTTAATGGTCGAAAGTGATTGGAGGGCAACTAAACCCCCTCCATCGCCCACCATTTCCCCAAATACATCCAATCAAAATCTTGAGATAGCCCTTTTGTTCAAAGTAATTGAAAGGATGGAAAATCATGTCTTTGAGCATTAACCCCCCGCCCCACAACCCTCAGGGCAAGCTAAGTTCTGCCCTGGGGGCATATAAGGTATATATAACGGTGATCGTATAAACTTCGGAGGAGGCTCTTTGGACTTGTAATCAGAATTTCTAGTGCCCTTTTTAAGATTCAGAGTGATCGGAGAGCGGATAGCCCCCACCCCACCCCCAAATCCTCGTATTTCCCGTAATGCGTCTGATGGAAATTTTGAGATGGTCATTTGTTGTCGAAGAAACTTTGCAAAAAGGCTCATTCGATTGGAAATTGAAGGGCTAGTGCCCTTTTTATTAGTCAAAAGCGATTGGAGGGCAAAAAGCCTACTCCCCCGCACCCATTAATTTCCAAAACAAACTTAATCAAAATTTTGGGATAGCCATTTTGTTCAGTGTAGTTGAAAGGTCTGGAAATTATGTCTTTGACAACCCCCATACCTTCCCAAGACCAGAGCATAATTTGCACTTTACTGGAAAAAAATGGCTGTGGATTGTCAGTTTAGTATACATATACAGATATATGTTCTTTAAAGTTTTAATAATTTTTAATTTATTAAAATTGAAAAGTTACAACATTTTAAATGTATTTTGTTTATTTAAATCTTACAATAAATAACCGAGTCAAATTAAAAACGATCAAAAATTAACATGAGTAGGGCTGACAACCCCCATGCCAACTCAAGACCAGAAAATAATATTTACTTTACCGACAACAAAATACATTTAAAATGTTTTCACTTTGTCTTTACTTGTTCAAAATGTTTTACTAGATATATGAAGGGGGAAGTCCTCCCCCTTGCACTCCAATTACAGCACGAGTGTCTGGTCTTTTTTTAAGAGTAACAAGAGGTCAAAGGGCGAGCAGCCCTTCTCTCAAACCCATTCATTTTTCAAACGCAACCAGTTAAAATTTTGAGACAAACATTTTGTTCACCACAGAAGAACGGTCTAGCAACTATGTCTTTAGGGATATTAGGCATGTTAACCCCCCACAATTATGCAATTGGCCTATTATGCTTTAAAACTAAATGTTACTTTAAAATAAATTAAAAGGCATTGGGTTAAATGGCTGCCAATAAGACACCTCAGCACTATATCGACAACGAGTGGAGGTATTAAGTTGAAACTTTTGGGGATACTACTACTACTACTTCTGCTTTTAGAGTTTAAATAAATAAATAGGGTTTAAGTGTATGCACGTTGTGAAAGAGCATAGATAGAATCTTTTGGGAATAATAATAAGTTTTGTTTTTCAGGTCAACTTCAGAAGCTATAAAATTAAAATAAATAATTACTGTTTGTGTCAGAATTAAAAACTGTTGGAAAAGTTTCTCCAACACACAAATAACAACCCATACTTGGATTCCTATAGACAAAAACTGAAAGGATATAAAATATTATTTTTTCCATGAAAAAGACTATGTCAATAAAAAAGAACAGAAATTAATTTAAAAAACTTTTTCCACAAGAAAAGTTTTTCAAATAAAAACCAATGAGCTCCATTAAGACAAAAAATAAATTCAAATAATCTTCCAAGCGTAAAACTACCACAAATCACTATCAATAAATAAATGAAGCTCAAAATGAACAGAAATTACAATAAATAGTCAAATCAAACTAAAAACGAGCAAAACTTATCATGAGTAGGTCTGATAACCCCTATGCTTTCTCAAGACCAGAACACAATTTGCGCTCTAATAAACATAGATCAGAAAAGACCAAATCATAACTTCCAGACCAGTCAAATCGTAAAATATAAAAGTAAACATTTCAAATAATAATCTTGCGACACCAAACATCCAATAAAGGCTAAGAAACCTAAGTCTGGAAGCCCCATATAGCAGTGCTTCCATTTCTACTATATTTTAGACTACTTTATTTTGAATGTTTCTCCTCTAATATTTTTAGACCTACTTTAGTACTTTATTTCTAATTCAAATTTGGATTTTCCACTTTTTTTCTTGCCGAGCCTATGGATTTTTATTACGGAAATAGGAATTTTGGATACAACGGCGGAATTTTGGCAAAAGCGATTGACAAACGTTCTTGTTTTGTCTGACTTGGATACACCCGCGAAACTTGAAACAAAATAACCAACGTGGAAGGACCGACGTGATTTAACAAATACAAATAGAAGCACCTATGCACATTTACGATTTTACTTGCTTAAAAAGAAGTGCTAGAAGTTGTGAAGAGCCTTTGTCACAATTTCATGGTAAAAGAGTATGTGAAACAAATTGAGTCTGTTCAGTCTGTGAACCTTAAAAGAGAAGAGTTCTTCCTACCCGCCTCTAAGATTTACCTGGGACCAGAAGCAATCTCTCGTCTGTGTTTTCCTTACAAGGAAAAGATACAAAGTTCACGGAGAAATGCAATAGCATCAAGGAGATTGCCTAAAAATTACATATTTAAAGCATTGTTCCAGCTAGTCGACCGATTTCCACTTGATCACGACATTTACAACTTTGTAGAGATTATCCCACCCAAAAGTCGCATCGGATGGTGATATTTCATCGTTGCGGCTTTTTTGCCAAATGTTTGGGCACCCCTCTTGGGATTTTGGGCTGGTTGAAAAAGAGTGGCGGGCATTGATGCTGCTTAGTCCAGACGACAGTTTGCTCAGTGGCGGCAACCTGACTGATTTTTGGAACTGGGTGGCGTCCATCAAGACGCCAAGTGGAGTGTCAAAGCTCCCTTGCGTTCTTCATGTCATTCGGCTTATTTTTGGACTTCCCTGCTCAAATGTCGTTGTGGAAAGACTTTTCAGCGTGGGCTCATAACTTGTGAATGGGCTCAAAAACGTAAATTTGGCTGCGACGATTTCTGTCAAGCATGGGATGAAGTGTAAAGGCCCCCCTACGTTCACCGAGAGTTTAAAGAAAAAATGAAGTCCGTGAAATCCGATGCGACTGCTTCCGAATGTGTCACTTTCTTAGGCATTGAGAAATACGATGGGGATGGCGACGACAACGATGACTCGGGGTATTAATCTTAGTATTTAGGGTTTTCTCTTAAATCTTATTATTTGGTAATTATCATTAAATTTTTCTGAATACAGTTTAAAGTGCGTCTACATTCGGCATTTTCTGTAAAACTGGGAGGCAGGTAGCAGTCTACACTAGTTGAAATCGAATAATTCGAAAGATCAAAATGCAGGTGCTGTCCTTAAATCCAACTTTAAGTGATTCATTTTTGCTACAACATTCTGGATCAAATTAACAACTCAATATAAAAAAAGTCAAAAAACAAAACTAATGCGTGAAAAAAAAGGATCAGTTGGATATCATTCATGCCAATCCTTCGTACTAATTCAAATAAAAACGAGGGTGTTGCAAAATTAGTTATAGAGAAGGAAAAAAATAATGGCAAAGAAAAACAAATAAATAAAATATATTCATATGGTCCAGAATCTGATATTTGGACCCGGAATCTATAGATCAAAGGCGAACTTAACTAGTCGATAAATACAAAGCATTGTTTTAAACGTCAAAAGAAGATATTTTAGTACACGTAAAAGGCCTTGAGTTACAAAATAAATCGGATTGTGGATTGTGTTCTTACTTTCGGATTGTGTCCTACTATAGTTCCACTCTTTTTTCGCACTTAAATACTTTATTCCCACATTAGTGGAATGTAAGCACTGCCGTATAGCCAACTAACCATCCTAACTCGTTATTTCAGACGAATCTCCGAGATGCCGGTAATATGATGCCTAAAATTTTACTCTTAGAGTAAATGCATTCCCTCTATGAAAGAATAGTCAGGGGTTAAAAGTCAAAACCTTTAAAAAACATCAATTATTTGTTTATCTTCGTATTGCTACGCTTTTACGAGTCATAACAACATTTCAGGGGGAAACGAATAAGAGTTTCAGTAGGGATAAGTCCTTTATTAGACATTAAAAAAACAAATACAAAAGTTCTGAACATTTCGAAGACAGAGTCGGTCTTCATCATCAGCAGAAATACTAAAATATAATAATTAACACAAACTATATTTATACAGAAAAAAATGTAATAACTTCCGGATCACTGAATGTTACCGGTTCATTGGCGTTAGTTATAATACTTTCGTTTTTCTGCTGATGATGAAGACCGACTGTGTCTTTGAAATATTCAGAACTTTTGTATTTGTTTTTTCACTCTCTAACAAAGGACTTATCCCTATTGAAACTCTTTTTCGTGTCGTCAAAGAAAGGCAGTGTGGTCTGTGAAAAAATTCAACATCGCATATATGGGGATGATAGACCAGGAAAATTTTGTAACTATAAATTCGGCAACATTCAGTTTACAATTAGAAGAAGAAGATTGTGCCAACATAACTAAGGATTGTAAATTTAGTAACATTTTGTTGACAATTAGAAGAAGAAGAAGTTTGGACAAGCCCTATTAAGAATTCAACATTAATTTTAGCAAATTTAAGGAACTCAAGCCTTTGAATGAACTTAGTTAATTAACTTTTTAAGCCAACAGACCGGTAACATTCGGTGATCCTGAACTTATTACATTTTTCTGCATAAACATAGATTTGTGTTAATTGTAATACTTTAGTATTTCTGCTGATGATGAAGACCGACTGTATCTTCGAAATGTTCAGAACCTTTGTGTTTGTTTTTTCACTGTCTAATAAAGGACTTATCCCTATTGAAACTCTTATTCATTTCGTCAAAGAAAGGCAGTGTGGTCTGTGAAAAAAATTCAAACTGTAAAAAAATTATTAGAAAAAGGCTTTCAAGGAATCTTGACTGAAAAACTTTATCAGAAACTTGAAACAAAATTAAAACACTAATTATTGAAAAAACAAAGAAATGAAACACTAATTTTAGAAATTAGTCTCTGACATTGGAAAAAATTTCATTTGCATGATTCCAACCATTCTGATGCTAAAAAGAGTTTTTAAGAAATAAATATTTCATTTTTTGTTTTTTAAGAGTCTATGTTTAATTTTTTGTTTTTCGATAATTTTTGTTTCATTTTTTGCTTTTTTTCAAAAATTTGTTTTTCCTTTTTGTGTTTTTTTTTAAATTAATGTTATAAATTTTGTTATTTTTTAGGTTTCTGTTAAAGTTTCTCAGTCAAGATTACTTGAAACCCCTTCATAGCTCAAAAAGGCTAAGTCATAACTTCTAGGAAAGTCAAACCACAAATTAGCAAAGTAGACATTTCAAATAATAAACTTCCGACACCACACACCCAATAAAGGCTACGAAACCTAAGCCTGAAAACCTCAGAGAGCTAACTAACCATCTTAATTCATTATTGCTTAAACGTCAAACCACGAAATACCAAAGTTTACATCTCAAATAAAAAGCTTCAGACACCACATACCCAAGAAAAGCTAAGAAACCTAAGTCTGAAAAACCCCAAATAGTCAACTTACTATCCTAATTCATAATTTCAGACAAGTCAAACCACAAAATAGTAAAAGTGAACATCTAAAATAATAAGCTTCAGGCACCTCACACCAACAAAAGGCTAAGGAACCTAAGTCTGAAAAACCCTAAATAGCCAAATAACCATCCTAATTCATAATTTCAGACAGGTTAAACCATGAAATATCAAAGTAAACATCTCAAATAAAAAGTTTCGGACACCACACATCCACGTAAAGCTAAGAAAATTAAGTCCGAAAAACCTTATTCAGCCAACTAACCATCCTTGTTCATAACACATTAAACTAAAAAATGCCAAAATAAACACCTCAAATAATAAACTTCAGACACCAAGCACCCCCGAAAAGCTAAAAAACCTTAATCTGAAAACCTCAAACAGCCAACTAACTTTCCTAGTTCATAGTTTCAGACAAATTAAACCACGAAATGCCAAAATAAATATCTCAAACATTACACTTCAAACACAACACACCCACAAAAAGTTAAGAAGCCTACGTCTAAAAAAAAACAAATTGCCAACTATCCATCCTAATACATAATTTCAGACGAGTCAAACCACGAAATACCAACTTAAATATCTCAAATATTAAACTTCAAACACCACACATCCACAAAAAGCTAAGAAACATAATTTTTAAAACCCCAAACAGCCAACTAACTATCCTAATTCATAATTTCAGACAAGTTGAACCATGAACTGACAAAGTAATCATATAAAATAATAAGCTTCAGACCACTGCACACCCAAGAAAAGATAAAAAAAACGTATGTCTGAAAAACCCCAAACAGCCAACTAACTATCCTAATTCATAATTTCAGACAAGTTGAACCATGAACTACCAAAGTGAACATATAAAATAATAAGCTTCAGACCACTGCACTCCCAAGAAAAGCTAAAAAACGTATGTCTGAAAAACCCCAAATACTCAAGTAACCATCCTAACTCATAATTTCAGACACATCAAACCACGGAATATATAAACAAATATCTCAAATAATAAGCTTCAGATATCAAACACTGACAAACAGTTAGGATACAAAAAGTCTGAAAAACCCCAAACAGCCAAGTAACCATCCTAATTGAAAAGTCAAACCGCAAAATACCAATGTAACCATATCAAATAATAAGCTTCACGATACACGATACAACCACAAACAGCTAAGAAGGCTAGTATCAAAACCTCCACGCAGCCAACTAACCATCCTACTTCATAATTTCAGACAAATCAAACCAGGAAATGCCAAAGTAAAAATCTCAAATAATAAGCGTCTGACACCGTACACCCACGAAGAGCTAGGAAAACTAAGTCTCAAAAACCCCAACCAGCAAAAAAGATGATAGGATATATTTTTCAAAAACAGTGACCCCCTGGAAAGAGAGTGGGGAGAAGGACCCCGCAGGGCTAGAAAATCTGGTGTAGGAGTTCTAAAATGCTAATATGTCCTTATACCCGCAATGAAACCTAAAACTCTGGAAGAACATAAAAATAAGGAATATAAGGGTGGAAATTTGAAAAAAAACTAAATGTTAAGAAGGGGATAAACGGTAAATTATAAGCAAAAAGAACTAAATTAAACAAATTCAAAGAGGATGGTTGGTCCAAAAGACCCCTGAAATAGAATTAGGTGTAAGGGCCCTGTACCTTCAGAAAAGTCAGGGGTGTGAATTCTAAAAGTGCCAAACTCTCCGTATACGCCCGATGAAGCATAAAAATATTGAAAAACGACAAAAATGTAAACAAAAAGGTTTAAATTAAAGAAAGTCGACTTTTTCGGTCGTATTCAAACTACAGAAGGGTCAGTAAACCCAAGACGGGGATCTAAGGACTTACCTTAAAAGTACAAATGTTAAAATAATGAAATTAGAGAAAATAAACCAGTAAACCTATGAAATGGAAAACAAAACGTTAAAAAGCTGATGAATGATAAAATATAAGCAAACAGACTTGAATTAAAGAATTCGAAAAACACTTTCAGCCCCAAAAGCCCCCTGAAATAGAGTGAGGGGGAAGGCCCCCACCCCCCAAAAGAAGTCTTGAAAAGTCAGGGGGTATGAGTTCCAAATATACAAAGCTCTCCATATGTCCCCGACAAACATGAAAATATTGTAAAAAAAATACCAATATATGCAAAAAGACTTAAATTAGAGAAGTCGAAAGTCTCTTTCAGACCCAAAAGGCCCCTGAGTTAGAAGGAGGGTGAAAGGACCTGGTCAGTCAAGAAAGTTCAGGGGGTGTGAGTTCCAAAAATGCAAAACTCTGTATACCCCGAAAAACATACAAATTTCGAAAAAAGATTAAAACACAAGTAAAAAGGCTTAAATTAAAGACAGTCGACGAATACGGTCAGTTCAGATCGTCGAAGGGTCAGAGCCTCGTTATGTGGACCTAGGGACTTCCCCTTAAAAAGAACAAATATTAAGATCATGAAATGAGCAGTTAAAACATAATACATGGAAATGCAAAATGTTTAAAAGTTGTAAACGGTAAAATATCAGCAAACAAGCGTGAATTAAAGAAAGTCGAAAAGCGCTTTCAACCTCCAAAAGCCCCTAAGATAGAGTGAAGGGGAAGACCCCGTAGGTATGGAGAGCTAAAAGAAAACACAGAAGTTCTTCAAAATTAATAAAATAAATATTTTTTTAATAATATAATGTTACAGGAGTGTACAAAAATGTAAAAAAAAGGCTAATGAGCAGTAAAATAAATTTAAATAGGGTGCGTGCTCCCAGAACCCAAAAAGACCAGTTCTCTTAAGATACACCTGAGGGGAAGGCCCCTTGGGTCTAATACAAAAAAGCATAAAATCTTGAAAAACGAAAAATAAGCTATACAAAGCTTGCAATTAAAAAAAAGGAAGGCCCCTGTAGGTCTGGAAAGCTCAAGGAAAGACGGGACTTGTTTGAAATTAATGTAAGAAAGATTTTTTTTATCTCTATGGTGTTAGAGAAGCGTACAAAAATGTAAAAAAAAACAAGCTTAATCAGCAGTGACAGAAGTTTGAATAGGGCGCGTATTCCTGAAACCAAGGAAGGCCAGCACCCTTAAAATGGACCTGAGGGGAGAGCCCCCGCAGCCTTAATAGAAAAAAAGCTATATAAAGGTTGCAGTTAAAAAATAGATGTTGGGGTTTTACGCCTTTTCTAAAAAGTTGAATGGACGCGTAGTCCCAAAATCAAGAAAGACCAGTGCCCTTAAAATGGACATGAAGGGAAGGCCCCCACAGGTCTAATAGAAAAAAAAATAAAAATTTCGAAAAAGCTAAAAAAGAATAAGCTAAATAAAAGTTGTAATTAAAAAAAACATATTTGGAAGAAAAAAGAATGTAAAGCGGACGGTGTCCCCCAAAGCCCCCAAAATATTCATCCTGAAATAGAGTGAGCGGAGAAAGGGTCCGATGGATTTGCCGATAAAAGACAAGGCTCAGGATTTGCCTGGTAAATGTCAATCGATGAAAATTCCATGAAGAAGCGTCTATTGTCCATACATTAGCCGTAAATGCTATGTAACGGCCCTAAGAACCAGCTAAAAAAGACACTAGCGACACTAGCACCATGAACAGATTTCCAGTTTCAAAACCACATAATGCCTAAGCAGTTTGAGTATATTTTGAAAGAAACTAGCCCCTTGGCTGCGAGTAGTTTATTTTTAAATCGTACCAAGCTTACCACCTATGAGTTAAAAACAACAGATGTGAGATTGGGGAAGAAAATTCCTGTCTGGGAAAGGTAATTTTAGATCATTCCCTCGACATTTGCTCGCACATGTTTAAACTAGATGAATCTCTGAGATGGCGGTAATATGATGCTTAAAAATTGGACTCTTAGAGTTGATGGAGTATGACATTCCCTCTTAGAAAGAAAAGTCAATGGTTGTGAGGTCTTAAAGAGAATAAATGTTACTAATCACACATTATCCCGCTATACGCAGTGACTATTTGCCCCTCTGTTTCTCCTATCATTAATTCATAACCCCCGCTACTCCTTAATGTGAAAAAATCACCTACAACCGCTAAAAACAGCTAAATAAAGACAACACGATCGAAAGATAGGATTTGGGGTCTGGAAGTGATAGCAAGAGATCTACTCATATCTTAGTTTTGACAAGAGTTTTGAAGACACTAAATTTTGGCTAGAGGGCAAACTGGAGTCTGGGGGGACAGCCCCCCCCACCTCCCTAGTAAGTTACGTCCCTGGGCGTCTGACACCATAGTTTGCTTTATTTCACGTCATAATTATGCTTGAAACCAACTTAACTTGAGTTTCTATATTGTTTATGTTGGCATCGGACTTTAATTATTACTAAACTGGACAAATGAATGTGCTACCAAGTGGATGCATTGCCCGACCTCCCACTAAAAGTTCGAAGGTTGAAAACTATATGTTTATTCACATTTTTATCAGTCTTTTTATTATTAAATAATACCGCTAATTTCGGTTTCAGCCTTATAACATATGGTAGGAAGAACAGGCAATGTATTCACCGGGTAGCATGTTCATTCTTGTGTTGCCAAACGGTGCGCATTTTCTGTTTTTGCGCTTTTTTGAGTTGATTGCGCATTGAATTTTCACATTTGCGCACTGCGCCTATTTCGTGCATGTCAAAAAAATTCGGCGTAAAGTGGGCGCATTTTGCCTTCACAATAACAATGACAAAACTCAAAATCTTAGTCTAGTGTTTACTCACAACTTCTACTGACAGATTCAGAAATCTGTCAATAAGGACAGATGGAATTTTCAGAACCCTGTAGGGATTCTCATATCGCATTCCAGGCTCAATGACGACCTAAATTTTAAATTATCAAAGCGTGCATTATCCTTAGCATGAAAAACCAGATATGGGAAAGTGGTAAAATTTCGATAATACAGAAAGAGTGGGAAAAGCTGACCTTTGTTCGACATAGCTCAAGCAGCTCTTTCTGTCTTAAACTTAACCAGCAGCAACGCCTTCGCCGAGAGATTGCTTTCTGTTATGAATCTTGTCAAGTACAAAATTCGAAACAGGATGCAGCTGAAAATGCTTATCCGACTTTGGCTAAATTGCCAGGGAAAGTGCTGCAGGGACTTTGATCCTACACCCACTATGCTGAATAGATTTGCCATTGACATGTATGACATCAAAAAACCATCCAATGACCATAAAAATGAAGATGAAACTCTTGAGAAAATTTTGGGTGATATAGAAGGGGGGGGGGGGTGCTGTTTAACTTTGTTTAACTTTGAAACTGATCTTGAATACAAGTCGAAGATAAATATAATATTAGATTAAAAATGTATAAAACTAATTTGAAGTTCACTTAAAGGGAAACACAAATAAAATAACAATCGGAACTGTTGAAGAACCTTGCCAAGTACAATTTTGTCTCTATGTATGTCTTTGGCTTCTGTTTCATGACAAAACTCTCAGAACATTGTCTTTGGCCTGCATTTTTATAGATAGTTGCATTAATAACAACCGGTTGAATTTCTTGTCTTTGACTTTGTCGTTGTTGTCATTCTAATTTACATTTTCAAAGCTACGAAACATTTTGTACTCATACCTAAGTTTGAGAATTTACATCTTTTTTAAGCTTAAAATTGCAATGTCATAAAAACATTGTATAAGGAAGTAAACTTTGGTCTCACTTACCGAAATGACATTTTGGAGAGATGTGACCTTCAAGGATCATGCTTCTCTTTAGTTCTTCGTTAGGAAATCCTATCTATTAGTTATCTCTGTCAAATGCGCCTTTAACTTCCACGTTTTTGTATAACTTATCTATATTGCAAGACCAGTATACTGAGTACCTATTTCTTTTTCAGTTCTTTAATCACAATTTCTATTGTGGAATAATTCAGCATATTTTTCAATTCAGTAGTTTTTTGGAAACATGGGTTGGACTCCTTAGACCTATTTTGCAAGCATTTAAATATTTTTGATAATAATATTAAATTTACAGTTGAATTTGAGGAAAATAACAAATTGCCTTTTCTGTATATTTTATTAATTAAAAGAGATCTCCACTTACTTTTCTCGATTTATAGAAAACCTCCGCACAAGGATAGGTATTTGAATTTTCATTCGTACCACCCTATGTCGGTGAAACGGGCGGTTGTGATTTCACTAGTGGATAGAGCCTTCGGAATTTATTCCCAGGAATTTCTGGATTCGGAATTGTTATATTTGAGGGGTATTTTGTTTTTTAATAATTATCCAATAAAGTTCATTGACAAAATAATTGAAAATAGACGTGTTAAACATGATAGTAGGGCTATTGGGGTTTCTCAGTCTTCAGATTTAAACGTATCTAAAAGTTTCATTTCATTGCCATATTTACCTGGTTTGGGTGAGAAGTATTCACGGATTTTGCGTAAATTTAACATCGATACATGTTTCCAATCGTTGAGACCAATGGGTAGTTTCTTTAGTTCTGGAAAGGATTTAACCCGGGGAAATTTAGTAAGTGGGGTGTATAAGATTTCGTGTTCTTGTGGGAAGTTCTATATTGGTAGGACTCACCAACAATTTGTTGAAAGATTTATTGAACATCGAAATTCAATAGAAAAACCCTACAATCCCTCCGGAAATTTTTGTTTCAGCCTTAGCAGAACATATTTGGTTTCAACCAGATCACTTTGTACAATTTGATGAGGCCTTAGCTATTTCAAATGATAAGGGGTATACTCAATGGGCGAAAAGGGCCATGGAAATTAATTGACTCAATTTATGATAATCTTTTAAAAAGTGAATCAACAGTCAATAAGGGAATTAAGATCTTAAATAATCACCAAGGGACTATTTTACCTACTAGACCAAAACGATTTGCTTCCGTGTTAGCCAACAAGAGGATTATTCCGCAACATAATAATTAACGTAATTTCTAGTTGTTTTTTTTTTTTTTTATAATTTTACCTCAGTTGCTCTGGTGTTCTCACTGAAGTAACTCTAATAACATCTTTTCCCTACGTGGATTTGTTTGCGCCAATCGTATATATATATATTTTTTTTGGTGGTTGTTTTATTTGTCTTTAGTTTTTGTTTGGTTTTTTATCTTGTTCTTCTTGTGTTTCTATCGTGCTGAAGACGCCTTGTTTTGATACAGGCGAAATATTCCCGTTGTTTTACATTTGTCGCCTTATCTCTCCACTGGCCTCAGTCTCGTTTGTTGTTTTTTTTTTCATTGAGACTTTTCTCTCTGTAGTTTTTTTTTTGCTAGATCTTTTTCAATTTCCTTTTTTTATTTAAGTCTCTGACATACCAGAGAACTGAGGAAAATATCTTTCTTGTCAAGCCACAGACTGAGAACAGAAAATTTCGACCACAAAAGCGCATGTAATCAATCGAAAAAATATTTCATTTTTTCAGATTTCGGGATATGGTGCCGAAATTTGTCACTGAAGACCGAATCCTACCAATTTTTAATTTCTAGTATTCTGAAAAGCGAAACTCACACAATTTGCGCCTATCTAGTAACGTTGTCTCTGAATTTATGTTTTTTTTTTTTTTTTTTTTTTTTTTTTTTTTTTTTTTTTTTTTTATGCACTCATCCCTGCAAGATCTAATTTCCCCTGAATTCGAACTCCACCCAAAAAATATACTACTAGTGTGACTTCTATTACAAGTATACCTAACGGTATGAAGGTGAAATTTTAAGGAGGGAAGGTTGAACTGAATCACAACATGCCATCTGTATATAGGTTTTCAAAAGAGCATAACGGCTATATCTTAGAAACAGTTTGGTGCGTCAAGTCGAAACTAGCAGGGCTAGTTTTGGGGGATGTTGAACTAACTAAAAGAAAATATTTGCATCCTAATGCTTCTGATTCTACTCATACTGCTACTACTACTGCTACTTTTATTACTACCTCTTCTACTACTGCTACTGCCATTAAAGCTGAGGCTACTACTATTAATTCTATTGCTACTACCGCTACTTAAACTAAGATCAATTGGGTGAGAAATTTTGGAATCATTGAAACTGTATGATCTAAATCGAAAAATACTATGCCCATATAGATTGTCTAGAGAACGTATCAGAAATGCTTCAGGAACGGTCGATAGTATTAAGTTGAAACTTTCAGCGTGTGTTGAAGGGGATATTGAGGAAACCAACGGTGCTATGTGCAAGCTGCTACTACTGCTACAACTATTGGTACTACACAAGCTAAGAGTATTAGGGTGAAGTTTTGAAGCAATACTTAGGTGGATGTTGAACTAAAGCGAACTATGAGCATATAGATTTTCAAAAAGGTGACAGCGAAATTTAAAAAACGGCTTACATTAGACGCCGGGGCCACACCGATGAGGAAAGACCGGCTGTGGTGGAGCCAAAAGCAGCGCTCCCGAGCTGCGCCACCGGTAAGATGTCGGTGGCTCGCCGCCGGTAAGATGTCGGTGGCGCGCCGCCGGTACGATCAATGTTGACCGCAAACTTTAATGTTTTCATCAGTCTTTCTCAAATCACAGCTTAAATTTACAACAGATTCGAGCCTATTCATGTTCAAAACTTCACAAGTCGCTGGCTGGAAACTGGTCTTCTTCGTTATTCATCAAGAGAAGTAGAAATCTAGTAGAAACGAAATGGCTGTGGCGTTTCAGAACCCTTGCATAATAGTTTAAGTATCTATTAGCTATGTATTATTAACATAAATAATTATCAAAATTAGCAGTTTTTTTTCATCGAGCATTACTGCATATAAAACTTGAAATACGGTATCACAAAATTCGTCAGTTATCTGGGCAAAAACTTTGAATATAAGTTTGAACTTAGAAGCTTGATTTTTTCATAGTGCCCTTTGCCTTTAGCTGTTTTGCCACCTTTAAAACAGTTGAAATGGGCGTTTTTTATCATCATTTGTGGGGTGATCTAATTTTTTTAACCACTGTAGATACGTAAGAACGTTGCAGCATCTAGTACCCTGAGGTCATAAGACTGTCAAAAACTTCTCCTTGAACTTTCCAAATTGAAAGCTTTTATTACGGCCTGGTCTTTTAATGTAACTTCGGCACTGGAAAAAGGGTGCCATTGTCACTCGAGCGCAACGTTAGGTGGGGATGTCGATATCGCTTTCGTCTCACCAATTCGTTTTAGTGTGAATCTGCCTGGTACTTATGAATGAATGTTTTCAAAGTAAACCCGTTTCATCAATAAGAAAAAAACGGGTTGGACGCATATGTCCCTTTCCCTTTGGACGACAAAACCATACAAGTGCTGTATCAAGTATAACTCACAAAAATCTTGTTAATTTTTGTCAACTTTTCAACTTTTTGGCATCCCTGCTTTCAATAAAAAAAAAAAAAAATCAAAGTACTATCACTTAAATATAATAACTCTCTATGCCCCCCCCCCCTCTGGATACCATCTTGATAGGATACCGTCTCTGCTTTAAATAAAAAAAAATAATTAACTTATTGGCATCCCTGTTTTCAAAAAAAAATAGAGGTATTATCATTTAAGTATGATAGCTCCCTAACCCCCCCCCCTCTGGATACCACCTTGATAGGATGCCGTCTCTGCTTTATATTAAAAAAAAACTTTTTGGCATCCCTGCTTTCAATAAAAAAAAACAATTCGAGATATTATCATTTAAATAAAATACCTCCCTATCCCCCCCCTCTCGATACCACCTTGATAGGATACCATCTTAGCTTTACATTAAAAAAATAATTTACTTAATAATTATCTAGGTCACTATATGGTTCAAACAAACACGCAAAATACCGTTAAACAGCTTACTGTTCCTTGAAAAAAAACTGAGGGTATGCGTAAAGGGGTACAAAGACAACAACAAAAATGTCGAAATTATTCGGATATACCTCAAATTATGCAAAACTGAGTCATAGATTTGCCGTGGCATTCAACAAAATCCAAAGAATCTAATTAAAATGGAGCACACACAAAAGCCAAATTAGGCCAGTAGCCTATGAGAAATCGCAAATTACCCAGGACAATGAACAAGTCCCAATGGGGGGCCATGAGTCTATCAAAATATTTCAATGGTTTCCCAGGGAATTTGATATCATTTTCTTCCGTCTCCACTTTGAATGAAAAAATAATTATCTTTTTGGCATCCCTGCTTTCAGTATAAAAAAATGAGGTTTTATCATTTAAAAATGATAACCCCCCTACCCCCCCCCCCCTATAGGCAATAATTTACAATTTTTTTATGAATCATATTTTTGGGGTAACTTCTGTTTCAATATTTAATTCTCCAACCTTGTACATAGCTTAGTCTATAGCTAAATTTTGTCTCAATAGAAGTTTGTTTTTTTTTTGGGGGGGGGGGTACATTTTTATCAAAAGAAAATTATATTTTCTTTAATTTATCAGGCGTTCAACAATTGAGTATTAAACATTAAGAAAATCTTGTCTAAAAACAGCAAAAGAAAAAAAAATCTGCAAACTTACAATTCAGCTGTAGAAACAATCTGTCGGCTATCAATTTCAAAATCCAACTGAAGGCGGAAGCTGTATAGTAGTGAATATGTTCTATAATTCTATTCAACTTGAAAACAAAATTCTTGACTACGAATGATATAAGAAATAGCAATTGGGAGACTGCATTCGAAATGATTTAAACTCATTTCATAAAGACGATACTTTTTTTTGTCAACATATGAAGAACTATGTATATTGCAATATTTGCAATTGCATATTGCATCTGTCTGGTTTTTATACAAAGTAAAAAAAGAGACGAAAATTAACGAACAAGAGAGTAGTGAAGAATGATGGCATGCAAAGTAATATTTGGCAGGGAAAGTCAGTGGTGATAAATCGGTGATAAATCGGTGGCACCGTGATTGTGTGATTTTTGGGGATTCGGTGAACCAAATTTTTTTTCGGGGTGACACATAGATTTTCGGGGAAATACCCGAAAATTCGGGGATAGTGCAAGCCCTGCTTGATTTCTAATCAGGAAAATCGAAATACTAAACCACACGAGAAAAAAAAGCTCCGACTTTGCGGTTGACGTAATAAAGAATTACCGCTAAATTAATTTAAAGTCAACTGAACTCCGCCACCTCTGCCGGCGGCGGCGCGCCGGCGGCGTAGGGACACTTCGGTGGCGGTCAACCGGGCTTCTCGTCGGCGGTGTTCGGTCGATCCACCGGCACGGTGCCAGGGTCTAGCTTATATTATTAAGTTAGACCTTTAAGGGTAAGGTTTGGCGTATTTTGAACTAGCCAGAAGGCACTATGTCTATACTGTTAATACTACCGTTTCAGTTGCTGTAACTAATGACGCTAAGGGTATTAAGGTATAATTCTTGATGATTGTTTAGGGGAGTTTCAATTAAACGAAAAAAAAAATATGTATGCAAGTTTTAAAATATGCATATAAGCAATATAATAGGCAGCGCCGCCCTATAATAGCTAGAAATATCATTGAAACTTTCAAAGGAGATAATTTGATCGAAAATTACAAAATTCTAGCGCCCTTTTTAAGAGTCAGAAGAGATTGGAGGACAAGCAGGCCTTCTCCCAAACCATTCATTTTTCAAACACATCTAGTCCAAAATTGTAGTCAACAATTTTGTTCAGCATAGTAGAACGGTTCAGTAATTATGTCTCTATCGATATTGGGTGTGTCAACCCCCTAGAATTATGCAAATGGTCTATTATACTTTAAAACTAAATGTGGCTTTAAAACTAAATCAAAAGGCACCGTGTGTATGGTTGCCAATAAGACACCTCAGCAGTATATCGAGAACAACTGAGGGTATTAAGTTGAAACTTTCAGGATTGCTGCTATTATTTCTACTCTTACAATTTAAATAAATCAAAAGAGTGTAAGTGTATCCAGGCTGTCAAGGAGCATAGATAGAATTTTTGGGAATAATATTAAGTTTTATTTTTCCGCTCAACTTGAGGAGGTGTAAAATTAAATTAGACAATACTATTTTTGTCTGAATTTAAAGGTGTTATAAAGTTTCTCCAACATTCCAATAGTGGCCAAACTATAGATTCTCTTAGAAAAAAGCCGAAAAGATATGAAATAATTTTTTTCATGAAAAAGGCTGTGTCAATAAAAAGCGACCTGTTTTTTGAAAAAAGACCAGAATGTCATTTGGTCTTGAAATGTTTTCTCTGTATAATTTTAATAAATATAAACTCGCTGAGACCTTTAGGGAGGAATATCAATACATAGAAAAGTGTAAATCTGTATTTCGTCAGATCTTTACAGTAATTAATTTAAAAAAAAAACTTTTCAAAGGAAAGTAAAGAGCTTTATTAAACCAACAATGAGCATAAATAAAGTCAAATAACCTTCCAAGGATAAAAGTATTACAAATTATCATCAATAAATAAATCAAACCCAAAAACGAGTAGAAATTTACAATAAATAACCGAGTTAAAGTCAAAACGAGTAAAATAAACATGAAGAGGGCTGGCAACCCTCATGCCACCTCAAGACCAGAACATAATTTGCACTTTACTGAAAACAAAAAAAAACATTAAAAAATTTACTTTTTTGACTTTACCAAATAAATAATTATTAAAACTTTAAGAAATAAATATTAGTGTATGTATATTAAACTGACAATCTACGGTCAAATAAGTAAAATAAAATTCCTAGGATAAAAGTATTGCAAATTATCATCAATAAATAAATTAAACCCAAAAACGAGCAGAGATTACAATAAATAACCAAGTCAAACACAAAACAAGCAAAATTAACAAGAATAGTGCTGACAACCCTCATGCCATCTTAAGACCAGTAAATAATTTTTACTTTACTGAAAACCAAAAAAAAACATTAAAAAGATTACTTTTTTGACTTTACCAAATAAATAATTATTAAAACTTTAAGAAATAAATATTAGAGTACGTATATTAAAATTAAAATACACGGTCATTTTTTTGACGTGGGAGGGGGGAAAAAAGTCCCCTCCTGTGCCTTTTCCCCAAAAGTCATCTGATCAAAATTCCGATATAGTCATTTTGTTCAGTATAGTTGAAAGGTACAATAACTATGTCTTCAGAAATGACATGAGACCCCCCAGAACCACCCGAAGAAGGGCTGCAAGTTATGAAAGTTGCCCATTGTTTCTTATAGGGAAGTATACCTACATTTGTCGTGTGTGGGGGGGGGGGGGGTTGGGTATGGCTATTATACAAGGAAAATTTCCCATTGAGGTGAAAGTTTTAGGGCGTGGACACTCTAGCTTAAATTTTACACGGGTCAGTACTAAGAATCGAATTTCTGTGTCCATTTAATTAGCTCCAAGAGAAAATACTCTTCTTCAAGCGGCTTTCAAATTTACCAGTCTGCTCTTCCCCTTCATTAAAATTATCATCACTCAAGTCGATATGGGAAGTGGGTGGCTGCTTCTGTGCACCTGTCAGTCTTATGGATGAGTCAATATTTCTACCAATTTCGCGGAAGGTCTCCAAAAACGTCCTAAAGACGCGGAAATCCATTTACTTTCTGGAATATTTTATTAAAAATTGATCAGTCGACGAATAATAGTTTGTTTTTTCGTCACTGTAATAAGAACGACAAGAGTCGAAAGAACAGTGAACGACGCCAGCTCAGAAACAGTTTTTGACAGGAAAAGTTCTTATAGCAAGATGGAACCAAAATACAATTTCGATAGTACAAAGTTTGAATGCAATTTTGTCGGTTTCGTCTGTCACCTATTTGTTACTGGACGATCGAGTAATTGGTGAAAAACACATATTACAATTGATAAAAGAGCATATTGATTGAAGAATAACATAAAAAGATATCACCCGTCCCAAGCTCTAAATCCCAGTGCACCATGAAGTCTATGGCACCAGCAATGGCTGTAGGTCAGATTAGGTACATTTGCCTGAGTATACGTTTGTACAAATGGAAATGGCAGCTCCTGACAATGGCTCCATTATAGAAATGTGAATCACAGCCTGACCGGCTGGCAATGTTTTTCCTATTGCATTATCGATGAGCCTTAAAAGACTCTATGTGTCAAGTTTCTCCATCAAGAGCTCTCTAGAAATATCTAATGAAAGCTATGAACTTTTCCTTTTATGATGTACCATTGTAGCATAAGTAGTGGCTCATTAAAGTGACTCTTCGACTAATTAAAACTCTTGTTTACGGAGGGATAATTTCCACCGACGTGGAAATAATAAATGTGGACTTCTTAATCATATAAAAATGCATAAGGTAGACGCCGAAATGATTTTTGCTCTATTTTGCTCAAATAAACTTATTCAAATTAAGAAAACACGTTTCGAATAACAAAAAAGTTACCTCAATATTTCGACCAAGATGAGATAGAAAATGCTATACGGCTTTTGGCACAGAGATGCTGATGATAAAAGTTTTCTGGTACTTTTATTCATTTTATTCTAATGCTAATGTCATTAAAAATTATCTCGGATATGAAATGTTTTCCCACAAGAAACTACCAAGGAGTTTCTTGAGGTCTTATTAAAATATAGAGGTAATTTAATGTTGAACGAATGGTATTAATAATCAATGCTGTGACTACTGGATAGGACCACTTCCAAACCATTTCTTATGCATGCACCATCTTAGTATTTGTTGTGAAAATTCATATATTAAATCCTACCTTTAAAGATTGCTTTCCCATCCAGCTCTTAAACAGTAGTCATCCTTTAATGTTAATGCTAGTCAAAAAACATTTTTTACTACTGTTTTTCGTTCAAACCACCCATGAACTTAATCAAATAAGAAAAATCGGATTAAAATACAGTTAAAAGTTATGTTCTGGCTTGAACTCTGCAAGTAATAAAAGTATAAGCAAAGGTTCAACAATACCTTTGAAACTGCTTCAGATTGCAATAACGGTCAAATATCTTATTTTTTAAATATTATCGAAAGAAGAATGAGTATAATGACATCTATGCATCTAAAATGCTACAAAACAAGTGAATAGACTGAAACCGCCAAAATTAAATAAACCCAAGGCAGTTTCAATTTAGCACCTGAATTGAAAACTGCCTGAATTGAAACTGTCATGTTGTAAACAAAAATCGTGAAATAAAATGAGTTTATTTTGCCTAGCTTGTTCAATTTGCCTAACTTTGTTCCTTCAATGAAACACATAATCAATTTTGCACAGCTCAAAAGCTTGTGGGAAAATAAGAATTTTTAGTTTGGGGGGAACATTTTTCTATAGCTTAAAATTGTTGTAAAAACGCCTTGTTTGTGGCCGTAGCAAAGGCTCCTAGAAATAAGAATAAGAAAGGTAGCGTTTCATTTTTGGCTTTTTTCTTAAGATGGCGTATTCTATCTTTATCTGCTTTCAATTTAAAACTTCCTGCACAAGGCTGTTTTAGTTTGGTAAGGGACTTTTTAGGGTACTTAATATGTAGTAACTATTTATGGTGAATAAAAATTATAATATCGAATAATTCAACGGTAAAATTCTACTTCAGCTGAGGGTGCAATTCTAGGTATATATTTACACATTAGGGGGGTGGGGGTATATATTCTGTGAATATAGCCTAGGTTATAGGCTCTAAGAAATTCATGAATTTCTTAGAAAAACTGGATAAAAGAAGTGAAGATAAAGGCGCTCTCCCTGCAAAATGTGTTAATTAGGATTATTCTACATATTATGGAGTAAGAATTGTTTCTTAATTTGTTCCCTTTTGTCCAGCTGGACTCCTGTGCTTAAAATACTGGTTGGCTAATTTAAAGATTTGTACATATATACACTGTCAAATTAGCCATCTGGTGGTATCCTGTCTGCAGGCTAAAGTAGGCCTATAGGTAAATATATACTGAATCATTTTAGCCTATTGAGTTAGGAATAAAGTAAATACACCATTCAATGCCTTTTTTTATACTGATTACAAATATAATAGGCTAATCATTTCTAGCTGCAATTCTAAATTTTTACCAAAATGAATTTTAGCCCCCCCCCCCTATATATGCCAATTCAGGGTATATACTTCTACATTAGAGGGGTGGGGGTAAAGTTTAAACTTACCTCCCATTTACATCAGAAACAAAATTTGCCCCCCCCCCTAATGTGGAAATATATACCCTGAATTGGCATATGTAGGGGGGCTGAAATGCATTTCCAATAGAAATGATTATTATATTTGTAATCAACATAAAAAAAGGCATCAAATGGTGTATTCACTTTATTCCTAACTCAATAATATGATTTGGTATATATTTACCAAAGTATATCTCAGGAAAGTATTTTGAAGTACCTATCTCCACTCCTTCTCCCTCTAGAGGGTCCTGACCTTTGATGACCTATAAAAATATGGATAAATAGCCTATATACCAAATCATATTATTGAGTTAGGAATAAAGTGAATACACCATTCAATGCCTTTTTTATGCTGATAACAAATATAATAACCATTTCTATTGGAAATGAATTTTAGCCCCCCCCCCCTATATATGCCAATTCAGGGTATATATTTCTACATTAGGGAGGGTGGGGGTAAAGTTTAAACTTACCTCCCATTTACATCAGAAACAAAATTTGCTCCTCCCCCCCCCCTATATCAATAAGCTGACTACACAAATCCTTGTCAACTAATGATTTGAAATAAACCATGTAATTAACCTTACCTTGCAGAGGTCAGGGAGCATAACAGTCTCAAGTCTGTTAAGTGAAGACTCTTGGGCCTTGGGTTTACAACCCACACTGGGGCCCTTTCAACTAGCCCCCAGGGGCAACAGTATTGCAACTAAAATATCAAGGTTGGGCCCCTATTGATGACAATTATTGCACACCCAAGGACAAGATTTATGAGTGCAAAACAACAACTTCAATTTAATTTTTAGAATATCTAGAAAATGTCTCAGACTGAACACTACAATATTACCACCTTCATCCTCTGCCTTTGCTAGAGGTTTGATGTGTAGAAATGATGCCACTATAGCCTATAAGTTAATGAGGGCTAATACTCTCTGATCATTATTTCCTACTGATGGTCCTAATTCAAGAACTAGAGGTCTTCAACTGAAAACTGTTAAGCAGTCTACCTTATCCAGAGTCTGCACTTAATTCTTTTCCTCAAGATTTGTCAACAGTTGGAATAAATTCCAAGAAGAAACAGTTACTGCTGAATCTTTTGACATATTCAAGCAAAGGTTTGATGCTGAATGGTACTCTAGAGAGTGTAAACTCAACTGGGAAGCTACTAGTTGTTCAACTGCACCTGGTCGCTAAAGAACTTCAAAAACAACACTGGAGCTTCACAAGGAGAAATCCTCAGATTGCTCCAAGCTGCAATTTAAGGTAATCTTGTCTGGAAGCCCATAGTACTGTAATATTCTTCATAATAATTTCCTATGCACAGAATCAAAAGCCTTTAAAAAATCAATAAATGCTACTAATATTTCTGTCTGCCATTTGTTCAATTCTTCAATTAATATCCTTAAACTGAATATTAGATCAGCACAAGCTCTGTTTGGTTGAAATCTGTGCTGTTCATCTCTCAAGATCTTGTCAATTCTTGACTGAATATGATTTAGGAGTATTTGACAAAACACTTCACTTCCAATGGACTGTAAGGTGACACCTTGACAAATGTTGCAGTCAACAGTTCATCTTTTCTTAAAAAGTTTATCAATGTCCCCTTTCCTCCAGTCAGTGGGGACACTCCCAGTTTCCCAAATGTGGTTTGAAATTTTGTGTAGAGATTTAATTAAGACAATGGCACCATGTTTTAATGATTCTGGCTGTAGGCTGTCAACTCCAGCAGCTTTGCCATTCTTCAGGTTTAGTAAAATGGTTTTGACTTCCAGCAGACTAATGGATTCAACATTGATAGCCAGTTGAAATAGTGCCAATCCAGATGGAGGCTCCATGGGAATTGTAGAGGAAGGAAAATTTAGTACTTTGCTGAAGTATTCTCTCAATCTAATATCAATATCTTCTTTTCTTGTAATTATCTCACCCATTATACTTTCAACAGCACATGAAGGCTTTTGAAAGTTGCCAGTAATCTCCCTTGTGATTTGGTACACTGTTCTACTATCACCTTTTCTGACAGCTGATTCAGCTTTGACTGTCTTTGTTTCCAAGAAATAATGTCTGTTATTCCTTTTATACCACTTTACAGCTTTGTGGGTTTGTTTATATTGGGCCTTGAGGTGGTCTTTTTAGTGTGAGGTGACACGAGAATTGCAGCATTCCAGCTGGATCTTTATTCTTTCCTCTCTTGTATGAGCTGCTTGCTTTTCTTTTTTGCATAACAAATATACTCTTTTGTGGCTCTTCTGATAGAATCCACAAAAATGCTCTACTTCTTGTCAACTGAGACAACTGTTTCATTGCATGTTTGGCTTTCAAGTTTATTAGGTAGTTCAGCACAATAAGCTTGCCTCATTTGTTTATCATGGAGCTTCTGAATGTCTAACACTTTCATAGTCTTAATGTGTTTGGCAACAGTCTTTGGCTTTAGTTTAAAACTAGCAACCACTTGGGTTGAAAGGGCTATATGGTAGTCCATTTACCCTTATACAAAGTCTGGAACTGGAACTTGTGATCAGAGTATAAATCAGCCCCAAGAAAAGTTCAAACATCTTCTAGACAACACCTGTGCTGCTTTCTAATTAGAACATGGTTGATCTGACTCTGTGTATTCCCATCAGATGATGCCCATGTATACTTGTGTACATTGCAGAATGGGAACCAAGATCCACCTACAATAATAATAATAATTTATTTTTGACCCACTAACAATTATAAAAAAGTGGAGTAACAAAAGAAAATAAAAAGTAAAGACATACAAAACAAAACACATGCAAAACAATATCAATATAAAGAACTACAAATGCAAATCAAAACAATCGCACAAGAGGATGAAAAGGACCCAACCGCTTGCAGGCCTCATCTTTTAACTTGGAGTCCAACTTGTTATATGACATCAATATATCAGTTGCATTAAACATTCAAAAAATCTTACAGTTTCTATACCAACGAGGCAAATACAAAAGATATTTACAATAATGGAAATACAAAACTCTAATATCCTGCATATCACTTGTATTAAAAAATGGGTGCAAACCTGATAGAAAAAGAATGGAATGGTCACAATATGTAAAATAAAGTTTAGCCAATGCCTTACAAGAATGTCTGCTGCAATTTGGGACAATTTTAGCATAACCTGCTTTAAGCTTATTCTTAATATCTGCAAGTGCACTAGCACAGATAGCTGAAATAGAAGAGCAGATGCTAATCCCAAGCCAACACAATGCATGAGCCAGCTTAACTGAAAAAGAACTACAACTCAAATCACTACTTGGGTTTTTAGCATTGAAAACTAAATATTCACATTTTTCAGCATTAAGCACGAGGCCAATTTTTTTCCAAAAGCTTAGAAACAAACTGGGTAGACTTAGCTAGGGTGAATTTTGAACGGCTAACAAGTAATAAATCATCTGCATAAGCAATATAAGATAAATTAGTTAGACCCGTAAAACACAATGGAAAGATACGAGAAAGCACAGGGTATGAACAAGCATTAAAAAGGTATGGTGACAGAACCCCTCCCTGCCTAAGTCCAGACCAAATTAGAATATTACCAAAAAAGATCTCTCCTGACCAAAGTCGAACATATGAATTTGCATACCAAAAACGAAGGACACATATAACAGATGAATTCACTCCAAGCTGGGTAAGAGAATACCATAGTTGGCTGTGACAAACCGAATCAAAAGCTTTTGAAATATCTAACGCACATAAATGAACTTCAGATCCATCTTTTTGTGCTTGAGTTAAAAAAGAAGTAAGAATTCAATGCACATGTTGGCATCCTATATTTGGTATAAACTCAAATTGATTGGACACATAATCAACATTTGGAAGAATTTCAGGAAGCAGGACATATTCAAAAACTTTGCTCAGCAAACAGGCTACTGTAATAGGTCTAAATGATGTGCAATTAGTTGGATCTTTCCGACGTTTAAGAATTGAAGTGACACTCCCGCACAAAAAAGAATCAGGCACCAAAGACGTACATAGACAAATTTGAAATAATAACTGCAAATGATAAATCAATTCTTTCAAATCAATATGAAGGTTAAAAACACTAATACCATCAATATCACATGATTTAGATTTTAAATTCTTAACACAACTAATCACACGGTCAGCAGAAATGGGAGGCACATGGCCTTGGTAAATTTTTGCAGGTAATACATAAGAACAGAGGCTAACAAACTGAGAGTGAACCGCATAATTCATAATATTAAAAATCTTATTATAATGATTAATCCAAGAGGCATTAGGGATCCGATTGGCATTAGGAGGTGAATCAAATTTCGCAACATTAATCACTTGTTTCCACTGACTAGAGGTCTTCGTAAATTCTACACCATTGTACCTTACTTTACAAAGATAATGTTTAAACTCCAACTTTGTTTTCTGTTTAATGTCAAAAAGGTGACCTCTTAAAGGGTGGCCACATGCTACCCAAATTCTAAGCCACAATTTTGCACGATTTTTCACAATTTTTAAATCAGGGTCAGATTTCCATATTGAGCCTCTAGTCTTAAAATGACAAAGCAGGACAGCCACTTCTTCAGCTTTTTTCAGACAGGAAACAATCTGGCTGTAATATATATTCAGCTGAACTCGAGCTTGTGGGGATATAACACTGGTACAGAGTAAATTAAATGGAACTTTAATCATAGACAGAAGAAGAGCAAGGGTAGATAGATATAGAGGCCAGTCCGCTTTATTCCAGTCTCTTTTGGTTATGCACTTTTTGTAATTAGTACATAAGTTCTGTTCAGCCCAAGTCGTATTGATGGTGACAGTGGCTGAAAGGGGCAGATGGTCATAATCATGTTCATCCTGGTCAATGTGAATATCACTAATAGAAACACCAAAAGAAATAACACAGTGATCAATATCAGACAATGAACCGCTATTATGTATGTATGAATGGGATGCATCTTTATCCAAAACCCAATAGCCATTAGGTAGCAAATCCAAAAATAAATCAGTTTGTGTTGAGGTAGAGTTTATATCACAGTTCATATCGCCTAAAAGGATCCAATCCAATCCATTACTCTCAACACTAATAAGAAGGGTCTTTAGCGATGCACATGCTTTAGTATACTTTGTTAGAGAGGAAAATGATCTTTGGTTGCAAGGGAGGTATACATTAATAAGAACTAGGTTAGCAAGACAGATTGCAATGAAATAATCACATTCATGATAACACACAGGGGATAGGGGGAGTAGTTTATGTTTTAATACACAGGCCAGCCCGCCTGAAGGTCTCCCAGAAGTTTTTTTGGGCACTTCTAGCAAAAACCAAGTGTTCTTTACTCCTGTGAAGGGAGTTCAAACTCACCAAAGGCAAAAGATGTTCTTGTAGAAACAAAATGTCGAAAATTAGATAGTTTCTGGTTCAAAGAATCATCCTTATCCTTCATTCCGTTAATGTTAAATGAGCATATAGAAAATTCGATTTTAATAGTCATTTTCTTAGCTGACTAGAACGTTTAGCTACAGCATTACGAAGGATTCAGCATTTTAGAGAAAATGAAACATGATTGCCATGACAATTAGCACATTTAGGGGTAGCCTGGCACGGGGAATCGAGCGACGATTCATGCTCTTCTGCACAACGGGAGCAACGTTTAGGGTTATTACAAGGCGACTTCAGGTGATTAGGCGATTGGCAATTATAGCAGCACCTCGGTGGACGCTGGAACTCATGGACACAGAAAATCTCATAACCAACTTTCACGCCAAGCTTCAGTGCATTAGCAAGAGCAATTGCATTTTTAAAAAACACTTTAGCAGCAAAAGAATTGCCAATTCGTTTTGCATCCTCAATATTGCCACAGCCAATTAGCATGCTCACGTCAAAGGCATTTGATAAACCTTTCACAATACCTATATATTTTGTTTCATTTACTTTGACGTCACAGTTGCTCATAATAGAGGGAACAGAATCGCAAAAGTCCTTAGCAGCAGTCTGATCAATCCGCACCACCAATTTATCGCCGGAGGGCTTTATGCTATGAATACATTCATGACCAGGTATAAGGTCAATCACTTCATGGCGTTTTGCAGGATTATTAAGGTGAGATGGAAATTTTGAAATGACAATAATGGCCTGATTATCAGCGATTGGCTGGGGCCTGGGGTCACTAAGAGGAGGGAAATTTAGATCATAAGACACAATTTTTTCATGGATTTGCTTGAGTTCAGAGTCAATGTTTAGAAGTCTTGATGCGAGGCTTGAATATGCAACGGCTGGAATGACCGGAACCTCGGTAGGCAAAATAATCACGTAAGTAGGCAAAATAAAGTCATCAGACTCGCATTTCTGAAAGGTCTCAATTATATCCTTTATGTGACGGTAATTAGCTAGATCACCTTGCCGTCGAGGCACACGTTCGCCCACGAACACTCGAGACCATAGGTCAGTTTTAGCTATCATAATAGACTTTTCATCAAAAAAGTCACCCGCATGTTTGGCAATAATTTCATTATCCACTCCTTCATGAAAATTCGACTGCACAAAGTTTAGCAGCGCAGAATGTACAAGCTCCATCATAATCATGAATATATTCAATTTATACCACATTCATCCATTTAAGTAGTAAATAAGTTCAAGTCTAAACTAGTTACAATTAGGCTACAACTAGCACAAAGGTCAATTAAATGCATTCCATTATCATTCAATAAACCAAGACCATGCTGGCCAATCACTTCTGGTGTATAACAACAGTCAACACTAACTTAGGCATTAAATCACCACATAAAATGAGAATATAATGTTCAGGTACTGAGTTGACCAGATCATTTAAATCAAAATAGAATACATCTTTCATTGAATCATCAGCCTGATTTGTCAGGGCATAAGCTGCTATAATAGGCAATTTATACTGAGAGCTAGCAAAACAAGCTTTTAGCATCCTTCCATTTTTCAATATGAACTCAAGCATCAATTTCTTTGCTAATTTGCCTACAGCTAGGGCAAATCCAACTTCGCATCTCCTCTCCTTTTCTGAGTAAAATACTTCATATCCATCAACATGTATAGATCCAAAACCTATAAGTCTGGCTTCCAACAAAGCCACTATGCCAACACTATATGACTGGAGGGTCTTACTTTCACCCTCTAAGTGGCCAGGCTGGGTATCAGGGTTAATAGTCCTTTCATTCCAAAATACAAGGCAAAAAGGTTGTTTTGTTGTCAGAAAATGTATTTTGGGGGTGGTCTGTGGTCATCATCTGTGAAGTATAATCAGATCTGAGGCTATTTGTTGTTGATTTGAAAATTATCGTTTTTTATGGGGATAGGTGATTAGCCCATCACCCAACCTTCCTCTGTTTTTTTTTCATGGCTTGGGACAGGCTGCTCCCCAAGGCCCTGGTTGAATTGGCTCCTTACAGGTGGAGTTTGCCTATAAGTTTTTTTTTGGCTAAAAACAAAAAAAACGCGCTCCAATGATCTCTTTTTTTATAACATCAAAAATAAAATAAAATCACTACTGTAGCCAAGATTACTGAAAAAAACATGAACATGGATTGACAGTTCAATATGTATACTGATATTCATTCCTGAAATTCTTTGAATTTTTGGATTTATTAAAGTCAAACAAGATAAAACATTTAAAATGTATTTTGTTTTCAATAAAGTGCAAGTTTTGTTCTGGTCTTTAGAAGGCCTGGGAGCATTAGCCCAACTCCTCTTTGGGGTAGTTTCTGCTCACTTTGAGTTTGACAGGGCTATGTATTGCAATTTTGTTTGTTTTGGGCTTCTTTTCTTTATTGATGGTGATTTATGGAATTTTTACTGTGCTTGAAAAACTATTTAACTTTATTTTTGCTAATCTTGGGTTTAATTCAGCTCTTTACTTTTCTTTGAAAGCCTTCTTTTGAGGAAAAAGTTTTAAAAAATCAATTTATGTTAATGTTTTATTGACATAATCTTTTTCAATCAACAATGCCTCTCCACTTGCTCTAAAAGTTTCAACTTAATTCCCTTAACCTTTCCCAAGATATTGCAGATACACCCATTTGATAACTTTGGAAACACATTGTGCATTGAATCATTTAGTTCAATTTCAAAACTCAACATACCCTGACGATTTTAACTTAAGACCCTTAGCCACTCCTGAAATATTGCAAATATTCCCTTTGGAAAAAAACTGGATGCACATATCATCTTTTAATTTAGTTTATCTAAAAATATACCCAGAAGGTTCAACATAATACCCTGAGTTTTCCTGAGATATTTCACAGACACTGTTTTTACAATCTGGATACACATAGTTTATTTTGCTTGAGTTTCATACCCACCTCAACTTTCCTGAAAGTTGCAACTTAATGCCCTATTTCATTCCTGAGATAATATATCTGTGCCATTTTGACAACTTGGATGCACTTAAAATCTATTGGTTGATTGCATTAGTAGTAGTAGTAATAGCAATTGCAAGTAGTCACAGTTGAGTTAGGCCTACTAGTAGTCATAGTCACATGGAGCTGCAGTCGAATGTAGCCAAAATCACAGTTTCAAGTAGTTGCAGTGGCTCTCACTAGTAGTCACAGTCACCATCTCAAGTATTCACCATCACAGTTGCAAGTAGTTGCAATTGCAGTTGTAAGTAGCTGCAGATGCAAGTAGTTGTTGCAGTCAAAGATGCATGTAGTTACAATCACAGTTCCAAGTACTTACAGTCACAGTCATAAGCAGTTCTATGTGATTGCTGTATGGTTTTGTATTGCAAGATACATTATAAAGCTTTTTTCTAGATATTAACTTGAGATTTATAGTAGATTCAGAAGCAGTTGTATAGCCTAAGTTGGTAAGGGAGGGTTAGTTGGTAAGACACTATGTGTCTTTGTTTTAAAGAAAGTTTTCAAACACTTTCACTGTGGAAATAAGCATAGCCATGGCTGCTTGATAGTCCTTAGGATAAATTTGTTATATTATTTATTCATTATCAACTGAAATAACTATTTTTGAGGAAAAAACAGGTGTTAAGTCTATCCTGTAACTAAGAATTTATATATATATATATATATATATATATATATATATATATATATATATATATATATATATATAAAACAGGGATCATTTTCAATTGGATCAAGAAAAAACTAAAAACAAGGCACCATTCTTTCCAGATGTCATTTTGGTCTTGGAAAAGGTTTTTTAGAACCATTCTTGTGTAGTTTTTTTTATTCCTAATTCATTGTCTGTTCATCCTAATTTTTACTTTTACTATTGTAAATTTTTACTTTATCTCCCCATTTACGTGTTAATAGTAAAATAATTCGTAAGTTTGGAAAACTTGGATTTGTAAGTTTGCAACAGAACAGCAAAGCTAACCTTCCTGCATGGAGAGCTGTCAGATTCAGTTTTTTACTGATTTTCGCCCTATCATCCTTTAGTTTGTCTCTTTAGTTAATTTCATTGTTGTATAATTATTAATTAAAAAAAAAACTTTCCGAAAAATAAGATTTTCAAAGAAAAGTAAAGGCCATTTTAAACTTAAGCTCAGCAAATACAAATACCTTTTAAAATTGAAACTCAAAACGACCAGAAATTACTATTAAAGAATAAATGAAACCCAAAAACGAACAGAAATAAAATAAACAATCATAGCAAAAACATACAACAAGTAATAATATAAATGAAAAAATAGATCTTAAAGCAAGTAATGCTTAGATTGAATATGAATATCAAGCTTAAAACGAAAAAAAATATTTTCCTATTGAAGTATAAATGAAACTTAAAATGAACAGAAATTAAATAAACAATCAATGCAAACAAGCATACAATAGATATTAATGTAAATTAATAAATAAATCTTAAAACAAGTGAAACTTAAATTGAATATGCAAATCAAGCTTGAAACAAACAAAAATCACCACAAACAAGAGTTTGGGTATGACCTCCTTCTCTCTCTGTAAAAGTCTAAAACCTATTGCGTCATTGGCGCTTTATTGAAAACCAATGTTATGACAAATATTTTCTTTTGTACTTGATATTGAAAATAAACATTAAAATTATAGTAACATTTTCAACTGATGAGCTTTCAGCAATTAATATCATTACACATCAAATATTCAGTTTAATTTATTAGCTCTTTAAAGTTGTTAAAGACGAATATAGTTTCCCTACAAACAAGTGTTTGGATACTGCCTCCTTTCCTAACTGTGAGATAAAAACCAAAAGCCTACTGCGTCATTGGCGCTTAACTGAAAACGGATTATATTACAAATATTTTCTTTTCCAGTTCTTACAGTATTGAAAATAAAAATACAATTACAGTGAATTAAACTCTTGAACTGATGGATCTGATGGTTTTAGACTTTTACAGTGAGAGAAGGAGGTCAAACCCAAACTCTTATTTGTGGTGATTTTTGTTCGTTTCAAGCTTGATTTGCATATTCAATCGTTTTAAGATTTATTTATTAATTTATATTAATATCTATTGTAGCCTATGTTTGTTTGCATTGATTGTTTATTTAATTTCTGTTCGTTTTGGGTTTCATTTATTCTTTAATTGTAATTTCTGGTTGTTTTGAGTTTGAATTTTAAAAGGTATTTGTATCTGCTGAGCTTAAGTTTAAAATGGCCTTTACTTTTCTTTGAAAATCTTGTTTTTCGGAAGGTTTGTTTTAATTAATTTTTGTTCATTTTGATTGCAAAAAATTTCAAGTTTAAAAAAATTCCTTATTTCAAAATCAAACTTAAAAAAAAAAAAAAATCAAATATTCATCAAAGTATCAAAACTGATATCAAAGTAACAATATCAAAGGGAAAAATGGGTTTGTGTCAACCTCAAAGTTTTTATTATCTGATGTTTGAACTATTTTTAACAAAATGGCTATCTCAAAATTTTTATCGGATGGGTTTGGGGAAAAAGGGCGTGGGGAGACTAGATTAAGCTTTGGTCTCTTTTGACTCTTTAAAAGTGAACTAGAACTTTCTATTTTCAATCAACTGAGCCTTCTCTGAAGTTTATACAAGTATTCCTTCTATAAGAACCATATATATATACCCAGAGTATAAATTACAACGCCTATCCCTGGGCCCTGGGGGGTTCTGTCGACCCTGGAGTTTTAATATCTGACGGTTGAACTATTTTTAACAAAATGGTCACCTGAGATTCTTATCGGATGGGTTTATCCATCCGATACACCCAAAGGCGTGGGGGGCAGGAGGGGCTAGTTGCCCTCCGATCTTTTTTCACTCTGAGAAAATGAACTACAACTTTTAATTTCCATTCAAATGAACCCTTTCTGAAGTTTATAGGAGCATACCTTCCATAAGAACCACATATGCACCCAGAGCAATACTTACAACGCCTTTCCCGGCCCTGGGGGGGGGTTGACACAGGAGTTTTTCTTATCTGATTTTTGAACTTTTTTTTAGCGAAATGACCATACATAAAGGAGCTTTTGTTATATGATCTTTGAACTATTTTTAACAAAATGGCTACCTCAAATTTTTATCAGATGTATTTGGGGAAAAAGGGCTTGGGGGGCCAGTTGCCCTCTGATCACTTTTAACTCTTAAAAAGGGCACTAGAACTCTCGATTTCCAATCAAATGATCCCCCTTTAAAGTTTATATGACGACCCCTTCTATATGAAGTGCCTCTGGGAAAAAATTAAATGGAGTGTGGGGGGAGGCTAGCTGCCCTCCAATCACTTTCAAGTCTTAAAAAGTGAATTAAAACTCAATTTCCAATCAAATGAGCCCTCTAGGATTTTTATACGAGTATCCCTTCCATAACAACCATATATGCCCCCAGGGCATAACTTACAACGCCAACCCCCGGGCCCTGGGGGGCTGTGTTGACACCATATTTTTTTGTTATCAGAACTTTGAACTATTTTTAAAGAAATGCCTATCTCAAAATTTTTATCTGATGCATTTAGGGCGTGGAGGAGGGGGGCTAGTTGCCCTCCGATCTCTTTTAACTCTTAAAAAGTGAACAAGAACTTTCAGTTTCAAATCAAATGAGCCCTCTCCAAAGTTTATACGAGCATCCCTTCCATAAGAACTATATATGCCCCTAGAGCATTACTCATAACGCCTGCCTCCGGACCCTGGCGGGTTCCGCCGACACAGGAATTTTTCTTATCTGACCTTTGAACTATCATAGGCAGCGCGCCAGCGCTGCCTAAGTAAAGAACGATGTGGGCAAAATGTTTTTTTTTGGTTCTCCATACCCGGGCACTTCGTATCGAAGGAGTTGTCGTACAAACCTTGAAAAAGGGCTCATTCGATTGGAAATTGGAGTGGCTAGTGCCCTTTTTAATAGTCGAAAGTGATTGGAGGGTAACTAGCTCCCCCCCACGCCCATTATTCTCCCAAATTCATCCAATCAAAATTTTGAGATAGCCATTTTGTTCAGCATAGCTGATTTCCAGATAGAAAATATGTTTTCGAGGAGGACACTCCCCCACAACCCTCAGGGCAAGGGTTTTAAGTTATGCCCTGGGAGCATATAAGGTTTTTATAGAAGGGGTTGTCGTAGAAACTTCAAAAAAGGCTCATTCGATTGGAAATTCAAAGGGCTAGTACCCTTTTTAATAGTCGAAAGTGATTGGAGGGCAACAAGCCCCCCTACGCCCATCATTCCCCCAAACACATCCAATCAAAATTTTGAGATAGCCATTTCGTTCAGTGTAGTTGATTTCCAGATAGAAAATATGTTTTCGAGGAGGACACTCCCCCACAACCCTCAGGGCAAGGGTTTTAAGTTATGCCGTGGGGGCATATAAGGTTTTTATAGAAGGCGTTGTCGTAGAAAATTCAAAAAATGCTCATTCGATGGAAATTCAAAGAGCTAGTGCCCTTTTTAATAGTCGAAAGTGATTGGAGTGCAACTAGCCCCCCCCCCTCCCACGCCCATCATTTCCCGAAACAGATCCAATCAAAATTTTGAGATAGCCATTTTGTTCAGCAAAGTTGATTTCCAAATAGAAAATATGTTTTTGAGGGGGACACTTCCCCACAGCCCTCAGGGCAAGGGTTTTAAGTTATGCCCTGGGGGCATATAAAGTTTTTAAAGAAGGCGTTGCCGTACAAACTTCAAAAAAAGCTCATTCGATTGGAAATTCAAAGGACTAGTGCCCTTTTTGATATTCGAAAGTGATTGGAGGGCAACTAGCCCCTCCCCCCCCCCCCCCCCCCCCCCACACACACACCCATTCTTCCCCCAAACACATCCAATAAAAATTTTGAGATGGCCATTCTGTTCAGCGTAGTTGATTTACTGATAGAAAACATATTTTTGAGGAGGACACTCTGCCACAACCCTCAGGGCAAGGATTATAAGTTATGCCCTGAGGGCATATAAGGTTTTTGTTGAAATTTTTGTCGTAGAAACTTGAAAAAGAGCTCATTCGATTTGAAATTCAAAGGGCTAGTACCCTTTTTAATGGTCGAAAGTGATTTGAGGGCAACTAACCCCCCTAACCTAACATAAACCAGAGACGACACACACACAGAGGCGACACACACATAGAGACGACACATACAGAGACGACAAACACACAGAGACGACACACACACACAGACGACAAACACACAGAGACGGCACACACATACAGACAACACACATACAGAGACGACACACGCAGAGACAACAAACACAGAGAGACAACACGCACACAGAGACGACACACACATAGAGACGACGCACATAGAGATAATACACATAGAGATAAGCTTTTTACTGAAATCTTTATCATATAAATTTGAAAAAGGGCTCATTCGATTTGAAATTCAAAGGGCTAGTACCCTTTTTAATAGTCGAAAGTGATTTGAGAGCAACTAACCCCCCTAACCTAACCTAACATAAACCAGAGACAACACACACACAGAGGCGACACACACATAGAGACGACACACACAGAGACGACAAAAACACAGTGACGACAAACACACAGAGACGACAAACACACAGAGACGACAAACACACAGAGACGACACACACACACAGACGACAAACACACAGAGACGACACACACACACAGACGAGACACACACAGAGACGACACACACATAGAGACGACGCACATAGAGATAAGGTTTTTACTGAAATCTTTGTCATATAAATTTGAAAAAGGGCTACTTCGATTTGAAATTCAAAGGGCTAGTACCCTTTTTAATAGTCGAAAGTGATTTGAGGGTAACTAACCCCCCTCTCAGGCCCACCTTTTCCCCAGACACTCCCCCACAACCCTCAGTGCAAGGATTATAAGTTATGCCCTGGGGGCATATAAGGTTTTTATTGAAATCTTTGTCGTAGAAACTTGAAAAAGGGCTCATTCGATTGGAAATTCAAAGGGCTAGTATCCTTTTTAATAGTCAAAAGTGGTTTGAGGGCAACTACCCCCCCCCCCCCCCCCTCTCACGCCCACCTTTTCCCCAAACACATCCAATCAAAATTTTTAGATAACCATTTTATTCAATGTAGTTGAAAGTTTTGGAAATTAGGTCTTTAAGGATGGTAACCCCTACCCCCACAGCCTCAGGGCAAGGGTCGTAAGTTATGCCCTGGGGTATATAAAGTTTTTATTGAAAGCGTTGTCGTAGAAACTTCAAAAGGGCTCATTCAATTGGAAATTGAAAGGGCTAGTGCCTTTTTTAATATTTGAAAGTGATTGGATAGCGACTAACGCCCCTCTCACGCCCACCATTTTCCCAAACACATCCAATCAAAATTTTGAGATATCCATGTTGTTCAACGTAGTTGAAAGTTCTGGAAATTAGGTCTTTTTGATGATACCCCCCCCCCCCCCTCAGAGCCCTCAGTGCAAGGGTTTTAAGTTATGCCCTGGGGGCATTAAAGTTTATATCGAAATTTGTTATAGAAATTTCAAAAAGGGCTCATTTGATTGGAAATTGAAATTGCCCTTTTTAATAGTCGAAAGTGAGTGGAGAGTAATTAACCCCCCTCTTAGTCCACCATTTCCCCAAAAACATTCAATCAAAGTTTAGAGATAGCCATTTTGTTCAACATAGTTGAAAGTTCTGGAAATTATGTATTTAAGGATGACAAACCCCGGAGAGCCCCAAGGGTAAAGGTTGTAGTTTATGCCCTGGGGGCATATAAGATTTTATAGATAGAGTTGTCGTAAAACTTCAAAAGGGGCTCATTCAATTCGAAATTGAGAGGGCTAGTGCCCTTTGTAATAGTCGAAAGTGATTAGAGCGTAACTAACCTCCCTCTCACGCCCACCATTCCTCCAAACACATCCAATCAAAATTTTCAGATAGTCATTTTGTTCAACGTAGTAGAAAGTTCTGGAAATTAGGTCTTTGAGAATGACCTTAGGGTAAGGGTTGTAATTTATGCCCTGGGGGCATATAAGGTGTTTATAGAAAGCGTTGTCGTTTCCAAAAGTGCTCATTCGATTGGAAATCGAAAGGCCTAGTGCCCTTTTTAATAGTCGAAAGTGATTGGAAGGCTTGACATTTTTATATTTAAGATCGATGTGGGTATAATTTAATATTTTTTGTTGTTGTTGTTTTTTAGACCAGGGCACTTCATATCGAAGGAGTTGTCGTGGGAACTTCGAAAAGGGCTCATTCGATTGAAAATAGAAAGGGCTGATGCCCTTTTTAATAGTCGAAAGTGATTGGAGGGCAACTAGTCCCCCTTCCAGTCCCACCCTCCCATTTGCCCATTATATTTAAAAACTAAATGTTGCATTAAGATTAAATCAAAATGCGCTGTGATAATGCTAATTCCCAATAAGGCATCTCAGCAGTATCCCAAGAATGACTGAGGGTTTGACTGCTTGACTGCTACTTCAAACTTTCGGGGCTACTTCTGCTCTTAAAATTTAACCAAATCAAAATAGTGTAAGTGTATCCAAGCTATCAAAGAAAGTAAACATATTTTTTTGCGAATGGTATCAAGTTTTCCATTTCAGGTCAACTAGAGGAGGTATGAAACTAAATTAAACAGTACTATTTGTGTCCAGATTTTTAAAAGAGTGTATGTTGTTAAAAATTGCTGAAAATTTTTCTCCAGCATGCAAAGTCTTAAAAAACGAAAAGATTTAAAGTATTATTTTCTTTTTCCCTGAAAAGACTATGTCAATATAAAACGAACAGAAATTAATTAAAAAAAAACTTTTTGAATGTGCATTGTCAGTTTAATATACATATACTGATATTTAGTAATCAAAATGTTAATATTATTTGATTTATTAAAGTTATAAATGTAAAAACATTTATATTTTTTCAGTAAAGTGCAAATTTTTTTCTGGCTTTGGGAAGGCATAGGGGTTTTGCGCCCAACTTGTGTTAATTTCTGCTCGTTTTGAGTTTGACTCGGTTATTTATTGTAATTTCTGTTAGTTTTGGGTTTCATTTGTTTACCGATGCTGATTTGTGGTAGTTTCACGCTTGGTAGATTATTTGATTTTATTTTTGCTATTTTTTTGTTTAATAGAGTCCTTTACTTTAATTTGAAAACTTATTTGGTAGAAAAAGTTTTTTTTAAATTAATTTTAATGAAATGGTTATTATAAAAATTTTATCGGATGGGCTTGGGGAAAAAAGGGTGTATGTGTGGGGGGGGGGGCTAGCTGCCCTCGGATATCTTTTGACTCATAAAAATTGAACTAGAACTTTCAATTTCCAATCAAATGAGCCCCCTCTGAAGTTTATACAAGCATCCTTTTCATAAGAACCATATACACCCCCAGAACAACACTTACAACGCCTATCCCCCGGGCTCTGGGGGGCGTTTTTGTTGTCTAATTTTGAACAATTTCCAAAACACTGGCTATCTCAAAATTTGTAGCGGACGGGTTTGGGGAAAAAAGAGCTTTGGGGGGGGGGGCTAGTATAACTCTCTTGACTCTTAAAAAGTGAACTAAAACTTTCAATTTCCAATCAACTGAGCCCTTTATGAAGTTTACACGAGCATCTTTTTCATAAGAACCATACATGCCCTTAGGGCATAACTTAGAACGCCTTCCCCTGTGCCCTGGGGGTTTCTATTGACGCTGGATTTTTTCTTATCCAACCTTTGAACTATTTTTAACAAGATGTATATCTCAAAATTTTCATCAGCTGGGTTTTGAAAAGGAAGGCGTGGGGGGGGGGGGCTAGCTGCCCTCGGATCCCTTTTGACTATTAAAAATTGAGCTCGAACTTTCAATGTCCAATCAAACGAGTCCTCTCATCCCTTTCATACGTACAACATATGCCCCAGGGCATAACTTACAACGCCTGCCCCCAGGCCCTGGGGGGTTGTGACGACACCTGAGTTTTTGTTATCTGACTTTTGAGAAATTTTTAACTTAATGGCTATCTCAAAGTTTCTATTGGATGCATTTGGGGAAAAAGGCCTGTGGGGGGCTAGTTGCCCTCCAATTTCTATTGACTCTAAAAAACTTAACTAGAACTTTCAATTTCCAATCAAATGAGCCATTTCTGAATTTTTTTTTCGAGCATCCCTTCAATAAGTACTATATATTCCCCCAGGGCATAACTTACAACACCTGCCCTCGGGCCCTGGGGGGCTGTTTTGACCCCTGAGTTTTCGTTATATGGTCATTGAACTATTTAAAAAAAATTATCTCAAAGTTCTTATCAGATGGGTGTGAGGAAAAAAGGGCGTGGAGGGGGGGGCTAGTTGCCCTCCAATCTCTTTGACTCTTAAAAAGTGAACTAGAACTTTCAATTTCCAATCAAATGATCTCTTTGAAGTTACTACGAGCATCCCTTACATAAGACCCATATATGCCCCCAGGGCATAACTTCCAACGCCTGCCCTCGGGTCCTGGTGGGTTGTGTCAACACCAGAATTTTTGTATATGATCTTTGATTTATTTTCAACAAAATAGCTGTCTTAAAACTTTTATTGTATGCATTTGGGAAAAAAGTGTTTGGGGGGGGGGGGAAGCTGGTTACCCTCCAATATCTTTTGATGCTTAAAAATTGAACTAGAACTTTTAATTTCGAATCAAATGAGCCTTCTCTGAAGTTTATACGAGCATTTCTTCCACAAGAACCATATATGCCCCCAGGGCATAACTTATAACGCTTTCCCCTGAAGACTGTGGGGGGAGTGTCCTGCTCAAACATATAATTTCCAGAACTTTCAACTACGTTGAACAAAATGGCTATATCAAAATTTTGATTGGATGTGTTTGGGGAAATGGTGGGCGTGGAATGGGTGTCAGTTGCCTTAGAATCACTTTCGACTATTAAAAAGGGAACTAGCCATTTAAATTTCCAATCGAATGAGCCCTTTCTGAAGTTTCTACGACTACGTTGTCTGTACAAAACCTTATATGCCCCCAGGACATAACTTACAACCCTTACCCTGAGGGCTGTGGGGAGTTGTCATCCTTAAAGACCTAATTTCCAGAACTTAAAACTACGTTTAATAAAATGGCTGTCTAAAAATTTTGATTGGATTTGTTTGGGGAAATGTGGGCGTGAGAGGGGGGTTAGTTGCCCTCAAATCACTTTCGACTGTTAAAAAGGGCACTAACCTTTTGAATTTCCAATCGCATGAGCCCTTTTTGAAGTTTCTATGACAACTCCTTCTATAAAAACCTTATATGCCCCCAGGGTATAACTTAAAACCCTTGCCTTGAGGGTTGTGGGGGAGTGTCCTCCTCAAAAACATATTTTCTATCTGGAAATCAACTACGCTGAACAAAATGGCTATCTCAAAATTTTGATTGGATGTGTTTGGGAGAATGATGGGCGTGGGGGGGGGGAGGCTAGTGGCCCTCGAATTACTTTCGACTATTAAAAAGGGCACAAGCCCTTCGAATTTCAAATCGAATGAGCCTGTTTTGACGTTTCTACAGCAGCACCTTCTATAAAATTCTTATATCCCCCAGGGCATAACTTAAAACCCTTGCCCTGAGGGTTGTGGAGGAGTGTCCTCCTCAAAAATATATTTTCTATTGGATGTGTTTGGGGGAATGATGGGCAGGGGGGGGGGGGCTAGTTGCCCTCCAATCACTTTTGACCCTTATAAAGGGCACTGGAACTCTCGATTTCGAATCAAATGAGCCCCCTTTGAAGTTTCTACGACGGCCCCTTCCATATGAAGTGCCTCTGGGGAAAAAATAATAATAATAAAACATTGGAGCCATATGGCCTTTACTATAGGCAACGCTACAGCTTTGCCTCTCATTGTGTATTTTCTTAATGTGGGACAGGGATCTAGAGGTTTGTTACTGTTTGTTCCCAATATACCTGAAATCCTTCCAGTGTACAAAAAAAAAAAAAAAAAAAAAAAAAAAAAAAAAAAAAAAAAAAAAAAAAACAATCAGGAAAATATTTCTGGGGTAGAACAGCTGACCCGAAAAGGTTATGCACTTTCTTTCTCTAAACAATCTGAAAATTTAGAAAAGCAAATTTTAGAAAAAATTTTGGTATAAAAAATGCTGAAAAATTGTAATTTAGCAAGCTCAAAATGTTTAAGCTATACGAGTAATTTTTGTGACTTTAGTGGTTTTGTTTCTTTTTTTTGACCAAACATTATTGCTCTTACCTGATCATATATTTTTAGTTCCTCATTATGCCTAAAATTGCAGTAAAGACAGGCATGGTCCAGACAAAGATAGGCAAAAATAGGAAGAAAAAGGCTCAGTTTGTTGTTGAAGGGGAAGATGGAGAAGGCCCTATTACTTATGACATGTACAACACTGATAGTGATGAAGATTCTGGTAGCAGTGAGAGTGAAATGAGTGTTCATGGGAATGTGGCTCCTTGTAAATCCAGTGCTGAAGATAGTTCAGATCTTGATGAAAAGGATGTTGTCACTGACAGATTCAGTGCAGGAGATAGCTCAGATAATGACAACAAGGAAGAGGTTAAGAAAGTTACAACAAAGAGCAAGAATTTAATAAGGAAAAGGGCAAGTTTGGGGGATGTTGATGATGCTAAGGTGAAGAAGTTACAGGAAAGAGTATCAAATATCAAGAATAAAATAAAAAGACAGGAGGAATATAAGAAGCTCAAGGAAGAAAAGAAGAAGGTATTTATGAATTTGATCTAATATTTTACCAACATTTTTTTCTAAGCATAGACTAATGATGATTATTAACAAAATAGTAATTATTTACTGAAAACTGCTGGCTCTATATTCTTTTGAGGTTTACTACTATCTCTTTGTGATAAATAAAAACTAATAATTTCTTCCTCATCTTACGAAATGAATTTGAATCTGGAGCTATTTAGCTTGTACTTATGTAATTGGCAAGCCTAGCAGTATATTACTTGGTGTAAATCTCTCTTGCAGTATGGTAATATCCTCTTATCATAGCCCTGTAGATCTTTGGTAAGTTCAGTCGCAGGGGTTAAATGGCTAGGGAAAACAGTGGAATGGTCACACTGAAGCTAAAATATAAAACATCAATAATAATAAGACTTTCTAAAGAGTTAGGTTTATTTTATAATGCTCCTGTGAGAGTGAGTACCTTTGGATGGTTTACAAAAGCCTCCACAATATTCGTTTTTAAAGATACTTAAATTTTTTTTGTTTAAGCAAATAGTTTAGGTGAATGTAAAATAGGATGAAAAAAGGGGCAGCTTGGCCTGTTACTACTGTTTGAGACTACCAGGTGTCTGAAGATTACCAAGTGATGTTCTATGTATGAGGAATGGCAGGTTGCAAGAGAATGTGTTTTTTGCCATCCAGCTGGGACCAAGCACAACAGGATTTCCTCAAATGGGGTGGAAAGAAGTCACAAGAAAACAAATTAAAGGAAACAGGATTAGCTTAATGAGAGGGAGAGAGTAAAGAGAGAAGTATTGAACAGAATAGAATGGACACAGAACATGCACAGCTGTGTTGATCTCAGGTGGCTTGTTGCTGTGATAAGCACAGTTGCCACCAGGTGAAAAAATCACTAGAATCTTGAAGAAACCACTGAATTAGCATAAACATTGCTAAATTTATAATTTAGCTGCTTCACCAGACAATTTGCTTTTGGATTTTTGAATCAAAGGTTTTAACCATTTTTTAGGCTTTTGTCAATATGATTAATATTTTTCGATAGCATGTGTAACACAGGGGCACTACCAGAGAATGGGTGCAATCAATCCCATAGATTTTGAAAAATACCTTTGTTTTGGCGTTTTAATTTTTGTGAGCAAAACCCCACTGGATTTTTAAAATACCCTCTTGTATCTTTATAAAAAGTCGGAAAAAAAATACTTGCCCCATCCCCTGTATTTTCCTGGGTTGACACTCTTGGTTTATTCCACTGATCTAGGAATGTTGCCTAGTGGTGCTCTAACTAAAACATTCACTTATTTTGTTAAAAAAAATTTTCCTTATCCATAACAAACCCCAGTTTTTTCCTTATTGATTCATGAAATCTTTTTTTGCTCTAGTTGAGTTAGTATAATTACTGGGGCATCAGTGGAGGATTTTGAAAAATACCTTTATTTTTGAACATATTTCGTGAAAAAATTCAAAGAAACTGACAAATTTGTCCCCCTAGAGATTGAAAAATAAATTGTGATCCCCACCCTCTCAATTTTCATGAATTGACATCACTGTGCAGTTCTATCAATAAAACGTATGTGTGTAAGCAGCACTAACTCAAAATATGTGAATTATGAAGTTGTTCCTCTTCTAAATAGCCTATATGCCCACTGTAAGGTTAGCTAAAATTTTGCGTATATGCCCAGTCTTATTTTGTTTTATATCGAAATAGTTTTAGAGCCTGATTAAGATACACCAAAAAAAATCTATTCAGTAAAGAAGATGTTACTGCAAAACTGAATATAGAAATCCTTAATATTTTTGTCGACTTGAGGGAAAGGAGCTTTATGTACTAAGTGAAGAAAAAAAGAAGCAACTTATTTTGTGAAGGGGCTAGTCTTAATTTACAATGTGTGGATTATTAAATACCAAAGCTTTTACTGAACTTTTGTAAGAATTTTACTAATAAAAACACAATCACCAAAACAATCAATAGGGGTCAATCTTTTATTATTGATTGAAATGTTCCATAACATGGCGGCTAATCAGCTGCCTTGTTATTTTGGTTTCAAACAGTTCGGTGTAACGAACTGTAAGTAAGGAGCAATTCAGCTGAACAGTAACCGAAACTGTGAGAAGCAGAGTCTTGATAACAATGGATACATCAATTGAATCGAATTTTGATGCTTATTCAAAATATATAAAATTCACCAAGTTTAATGTACCCATCAAAAGTCACAAGCTTGAGAAAATTTGCCCAAGTCTTGGAAAAAGGGGGGAAACACCCTTAAAACATCAAGTGATCTTAATGAAAGTCACACCACCAGATTCAGCATATCAGAGAACCCTTCTGTAGAGGTTTCAAGCTCCTATATACAAAATTGTGAAATTTTTGCACTGTTTGCCAGGAACAAGATCACAGATGCGCGTTTATTATTTTTTTGTGTGTTTTTCTCAGGGGTGACCTTATGAAACAAGTGATCTTAGAAGATCAGGAGAGGGTTTATTTTATCGGAAATAAAAATTTCTAATGCCCTTTTAAGTGACCAAAAATTTTGGATGGAAGCTAGCCCCCCTCCGTGCCCCCTTTTTCCCAAAGTTTTTTTTTGGGCGGGGGGGGGGGTGGTTATGGCAGGGGGGGTTAAGTCGAAGGATCTTTCCATGGAGGAATTTTCCATGGAAGGGGAGCTGGATTTCTTGGCATTATTTAAAAAAGCAATCAGAAATTATAAAAAACAAACGCGTTTTTTTTTCAATTGAAAGTAAGGAGCATCATTAAAACTTAAAACGAACAGAAATTGTTATGGATATGAGGGGGTTTGTCCCCTTCTTAATACTTTGTTCTTCACCTAAAGTTTTTTTTAGAACTTTAAAAAAGCTTATTACGGTACCTAATTAACCTTTTCTAATTGTGCTACAGGAGTCATTCTTAAATAATTGGAACAAAAAGTCAAACTTTAGCGGAAAGAGCAAGGTGTTGAGGAGGGGGCAGCCCCCTCATATCCGTAACGATTTTGGATCGTTTTGAGTTTTAATGGTGCTCCTTACTTTCAGTTGAAAAAAACTTGTTTCTTTATTTAATGCCACCATAATACTACCTAATTAGGTAGCACTGCTTCATGTAAATTGGTGTTCATAAATTTTGTCAATCCAGTCTCTGTCAAACTTTATTAACCCAGTCTTGATTAACTATGGTTTCTGAGACACAGCAAAGAGAATAGTTTTTGGATTTCATTGGCTGCCAGTGAAGTTTTAACTTAAGCGTCCCTTTTTGTTTTCAGTAATGAGCTTCCTAGATGGTTTATTTGCTTGAATCTACGCGCTATACCATAAAAATCGCTGGTTTTAGAAAAAATCACTTACAATGACAAGCCAAAAAAAAGAAAGAAAAAGATCACTAGACAAAAAAAATCTCTAGAAACAGTGATAAAATCTCTAGAAACAGTCGGGTTTAATCCTAAAGGGGTGGCCACACAGGTGACGAATTGCCCTTAATCAGTAATTGGGAAAGAGAGTTCAACAAAACTATTTTTCCCACCCAGTGCTACCAGGTTGGGCTAGTTTTGGTCAATTAGGTTAGAAAAAATGTTTTGACTGGTGAAATCATTAGCAATTAGTCCAATTAGGAAACAATTAGTTCCATTGAAAAGGAAGAAAAAGGAAGAAATTGGCGTCAATTTGTGGCAGAAGAATTTTACCTTTCAGGCTAGTACAATCCAGGAAAAGTTTCCAACCGTGTGTTAGGGCTGTGCAACCATTTAACAGATTGTAGAATCATTTTTTTTTAGTGTAGGCTATACCGTTGTCACTTTTCATGGGGGTCGAACTAAACTGGCCTCTACTGTAAAATCATTTGTATATCAAACTTTATAGAAATTAGAGTAAAATTATAGAAAGATATACAATAAAGCAAAAAGGATCTAATTGTTGACCAGCGTACTGTAAAACAGTTTTGCTCACGTTCCCCCTTTTCTTGTCAAAGTTTTAAGACAACAGAAGTGCCACTCTGAGATGACTTATTGACTTTAATTGGAAATCTGTTGAAAATTATCTTAGTCTTCCCTGTAAAATGGCTTATGCAACAGTTTTTGTGTTCCTTTTGTGATCCTTTTCATCACATCAGCCCCCTTTCCACTGTCATCTTTATGTTTACGATACAAATATTGATCTTTCCTGTAGTACAGAAAAAACAATTTAGTCATCTGTCCATTAGTATGAAGGAAATACTCAAAAGAAAAGTGCCACATGGTGAAAAGAAAAAAAAAAAATCCAAAAAGGGAGCAATTCCTGTATTGCAGTTTTGCTTACATCTCTCCTAGTCTACATTATTTTGAAGTTGGCAAATTATTTTTGATTAGTCTTGCTGCTATAAAGGTGAAACATAGTTTGTCAACTAACTAATGGGTGATTTATAACATTGAATAGTATATACAGTCACATCAAAGCAAAAGCCTAAAAGCAGTTGGGAAGGCCAACAAGCAATTTTTAATCTTTGTTTGGAGGGGAAACAATGTATTCCCTGCTGTACATGACTCCATACCATTGATCGAGAAGCTCATTTGTTTTACTAGCTGTGCCTGTTCAGTTAGACTTATTTGCGCAATATTTCCATAATCATTAAATTCAAGTATGATTAATTAGTCAAGAAAGTAGCTTTATCAATAGGGTATACTTCTTTCTGTGCCTATGATTTTACGACTCGTATCAAGTGTGGTACAGTGGCGACGACAAATTTGACTTAGATATTAACATTTTATCGAAAGAAAGGTTTTTTAAACTGGCTGTCTAAGCCTTTTATGCAGTTGGGTAGGTTTTTCAAGAACATTATTTAGGCATATAATGGGGTTTTGACTTAATAAGAGTAAAGGACACCCTAGACGGTCAATCATATTGATCAAAAGCATCCGTCAATCAATTGAATAAAGCATGATTGGCCATCTAGGAACCTGTTTGACGTTTGAATCGAGCGTTGACGGTGATTCATAGAAAGTTTGAATGACTCAATCGGTTCCTAGACGGTCAATCATGCTTTAATCAATGGATTGACGAAAGCTTTTGATCAAAATGATTGACCGTCTAGGGTGTCCTTAAAAGGCAGTAAGAAATTAATATAATATTCTATTTAAGTTGAAACGTAAGCGAGTTCTTGACAGAAAGATAATGGAAGAAGAGCTTGGAGACAAAGCTCCCGAAAAGCAGAAACCCAGAACCATTGAGACAACCCGAGAAGAAGACTTAACAACAGTGAAAGAAGATGATATAGAAGTTAAACTGGATATTGAGACGGATGAGTTTAAAGACTATTTTGGAAGGACTTACGAACCAAAGGTCCTAATTACAACAGCAGATAATCCTCACGTGGTAAGTTTGTAAAATAAATGACGTTACTAGAGTATGTGTTTTACGAAATGGATGGTGATTCAGGTAAAAAACTGAATGGAAGTTAACATAATAGATGAATAATGGTGGGCTGAGTTTTAACTGAATCAAGTTCGGAAAAATATCAGCTTTGTTTAGAGCTGTCATCAGATCCAGTGACCAAAATTGAAAAATTTGCTTTCGGTTCTGATTGTACAAATCCAGTAGACAATTTTAAGACCAATTTGCGATGATATGTTTGATAGCCTTTTTGGAAAAGGTGAGAACAATAATGAGAAGCTAAGCCAGATAGCGTTAGGGGGCTGCTCTTTTGAAAGTAATTCAGATATATGTAACTACTGCTGAAATATTTTGGTTGATGCTTAACTTAGAATTTAGCTCTTGAATCTATTGCAGTTGCAAAGTTTGGTTGTTAATGTTTTTAAGAATGTGACAAAAAATGGACGTGATTCAGTATAGTGTAGAAATATATAAATTTTGTTTGTCTCTGCAAACTGGAAATAGTTTCATTTTACAAAAACAACCTAACACAAGGAAACGTGTTTTTTTTTTTTGGTTGCTAGTTTAGCTACAGTCCGTTGACTTTCCCCAGCTTTTATCTCATTCTGACCTTTGTTCGCAATACTATCATTCGTTTCAGGACAATTATTAAAATCACTATTGGTTGAATATTTTATCTGCTTTTTAATTAAACTATTATAAATTGAATGTATCCGAAAATCCCCTTCATCTCTATTGATACAAATACCCCCATAGATAATCTTTTTTATTTCTATAATTTCTCTGAAAGTTTGTAAAAGTCCTATAGAGGTATCTACAATTTTTGTCTGATCAAACAAAGTACTGTGATGAGGAAAATTATATACGTGTTCTGCTACAGCTGACTCAACCGTTTCCGGTTTTTGATTATGTTTTAGCGAGCAATCTATGGCATTTTTGTGTTGCTGTAGCTTATTTTCTAAATTCTGCTTTGTTCTTCCCACATAAATTTTGCCACAAGAGCATGGAATTTTGTATATTCCCTTTTGCATATTTATCGGTACCATGTCTTTTCCATTATTTAGCAAAGAGCTTATAGTTTGTCCTGATTTAAATGCTGTTTTTATGTTATGTTTTTTTAATTCTCTGCTTAATTTTTGTGGCAACATTGGAATATAAGGCAAAGTTATGTAGTTTGTTTCTTGAGTTGACCCATCTTCTTCTAATATTATAGGTTCCCTTAATTTTTTTTCCTTTTTTCAATTATTTGAGAAATCATATTTTCGGGATATCCATTACCTACTAGAATATCCTTAATAAAAATTAGTTCACTACTCGTGTATTCTGGTGATGCTAATTTTAATACCCTTTCAACTAAAGAAATAACTACACCCCTTTTTACTTGGATTTTTTCTTTTTCTTCTTCGTGTGTTTTAATTGTCGTATTTTTAACGTGGGTTATTTAAAAAAAAATATTTTTTTGTTTTGTTTTTTCTTTTTCGTTGTTTTTTTCCCCGTTGAGAAAGGCTCCAGGACGTGGGACCGTAATATTTGGAATATTTTTTAATTAAAGTGCTTATTTTTTTATTTAGTTTTGTTTCACTGCTTTATTAAAATTAAAACCCGTTTTTCTTGCTTAATTTTTCGTAAATAGAAAAGCAGTGTGGTCTAAGAAATTATTTGTTGCATAAAAAGGGACTTTAGGGATGCACTTAATGAATCTATATACTCCAAGCCATACCAAAAATATAGAAAAAGGAATACATATAGACATATGTAGACAATTTCCTCTAGCAACTATTTAGACCTCTTCTCTTTCCACTGTTTTTGTTTAGAATTGAATAGCTAGTACCACTAAGCCATCTATTCAAAATCAAAAATCAAAAAGTCAAAAGAAGCATGCTGTGCAACTTGTTTTAACTTAGAGAATCAATTGGAGAAAAAAATAACTATCTCTACAAATAAGTAAGATAGAAATGCAATTGAATTTAATTCTATAAAAGCTAGTTGAAGCTTGTAGGGCTTGTTTTAAAATTTGAGAGTATTTGAATTAAGAATTTAATTTTTTGGACTAATTGTATGCGCTAGGAATTCTTGCTAATATTACAGATAATTTGAATTTAATATTGAAGAATTAACTATATGCACTAAGGTTTCAAATTATCTATGATTCTGAAATAGCATAGGCTTCAAGTGTCACTAGTAATGCTACCAATACTTTGTTGGAAATGGGGTTTCTGAAAGTGCCTACTTTTTTAATTCGTTTTTCATATTGATTGAAAAAAAAGAAGAAAAAGGAGAAGAGAACACAATGTTCCAAAGAAAAAAAAATATCTACTTGCTAATAGAAAGTCGTGGCCTCGGTATGTTGAAGTGTATTTCCAAAATGAAGTTTAAACTTTGAAACCCCAAAATTCAGAGTGGATGTTGTTCATTCAGTCCGTAGAGTGGATGTTTGATTTTTACATGTTTTTTCTTTCCCTTTTTTTATCAGCATCATCACTTGAGGCAATCTGAAAGAAAACAGTACCAGGGAAGTAAGCTAAAATGCTATTTGGGTAAATGTTAAAATCTTTAATAAGATGATGATAATTGTATAGATTGTTTATGTATTATTTTGTCTTATTATTTGCTTCTTTACAGAGAACCCTAAAATTCATGCGGATGTTGGAAGATGTAATTCCCAACTCTGTAGCCCGTTGGCGCAATCGCTCAAGCGTGAAGAAAATGTGTAAAAAGGCAATTGCTAATGGATATACAGACGTTGCCATTATTAATGAGGATATTAGAGTTCCAAATGGTCTACTCCTCTGTCATTTACCCAATGGACCAACTGCATATTTTCGCGTTTCCAATGTCAAAATGCCCAAGCACCTAGCTGTAAGTATTTTATGATTATTGTTTTTTGTACTGTCTATTGTATCAATATTCTCAATTGGAGAATTGAATTACAGTATAGAAAAGACAGTAATTTTAGCGCATAATAGCAGAATTGAAGTATTTCTGCCATATACACAAATAAGGAAAATTGCATGTTGCACTAATACCATCAAAACTTGAATGAGAAGACTTATAATATTAAAGTAAATAAACTCTATGGCGACCCTGTAATAGATTATTGATAATAATAGTAATTTTTTAACTGTACAAAATGTACCCCATTCCTAAAAACGATTCATAGAAGGGAATATCGCATCTAAATAGGACTTAAAGAAGCACTTTTTTATTTAAGATATAAATTCATCCGTAAAAACACTTCAGAATATAATGTAGTAGCCTATGCCTAGTGATTCCGTGTTTTGTTATTTCTTATCAGCAAACCCATGGAGGGGCTCCCATTCAACCAAAACATGGGAGTTAACTTTTCCGATGTTTAGCGGTGGTTGGGGGTAGGCGATTAGGATTTTGTCTTCCAAGAAAGCATCTTATGGAAAAAAGGAAAAAAAAAAAAAAATACTTACTTCAAATCATCAATACCAATTGTATTTTTATCAGGGAACATACTGGAAGCTTTAAAAAATTTTAAACTCTTTTTTTTTGGTTAGAAAATCAAATATTGGAAATGAGTCGAAACAGAAGTAAACCGAAAATACGCCCATATTTTCCCTCGGGTGACATGAAATCCAGTTGTAAAAGTTAAATTAAATCGCTATCAGAGCCTAGCTTAGTAATTTACTTCTAATTAAGAAGGAAAAAATGCCGCCTTCTTTCGACCCCGTGCTCTAGTAAGGGCTTCAGTGTAAAAATTCTATTGCTATTCTATTATTCTAGATGTACTGTAAATCTATCAAAATTAGGTCATTGTCAAAATTGAGTTTTTAAAATATTCATTCAACATATACGTCTAACAAGCCAGGGAATATTTACGAACTACAGCTGATAGATGATTCTTATTGGCAGAATTTTGCCGAAATCGGCAATCTTGTAAGCTTAAATGATATGTGGCATATGCCGCAATATTTCTGTTGTTTGGCTGGAGAATCCGGGTTCATTAATAATTCCTTGCGTAGTACCATCTTTCAGGGAATTTGCAAATTTGTGTCTGTTTGTGTTATACCAAAAAATTTATCTGAGTGACAACTCGGGTTAAAACAGCTTCGAATCCAACACCCTCTTACTGTTAATTTTTAATTTCGTTTTTCTTTTCTCTTTAGAATTTGGTTTTTAGTCTCTGTCTAAACTACAATAATACTATTTTATTCATTTATAGAAAAGAAACAGGAATGAGATTACATCTCACAGGCCAGAGGTAATACTAAATAATTTCACTACACGGTTGGGTCATGGAGTAAGTCGAATGTTAGCCGCACTGTTTCATTATGATCCTCAGTTCAGAGGTAGAAGGGCAGTAACCTTCCATAATCAGCGTGATTATATATTCTTTAGACACCATAGGTAAGATTTTTAATTTATCGTCTAATGGGAGGTGTGCTATCTTCCTTTTCATTAAATTGCTTATTGTTTATTGTTAAAAGGGGACCTGTGAAAATTTTTAAGTTTCTATCATGAAAAAGGACTGTTAAACAATAGTTTTTCTAGGGATTTTTCAAGTTGGAGACGCCTCAGACTAAACTAAAATTTGTTACGCGGGCAGCGTGACGTGCTGCAAGAACCTTTAGTCTTCTTCTTAAAAAAATCAAAATAATTAAGGAACCAAGAAAATACGGGACTGTGTAAACGCCACTCCCTCTAAACGCTCGCTTTTAGTCGAATCTAGGAATATATGGTAAAATCGTAAATCGTTTGTTTTCCCTTTTAGCATTGACTGAAGCAAGGGGGGTGGGTTCATTATTTTCTTGTTTTACCCTTTTTAACCTATTTATAACTTCCTAAATAAGTTTTGTAGAATAACCGTTACAGAATAAAGTATCTTTAGTGGTATTTAGTTAAGATAGTATATGATTGTGTGAGCATATTTTTAAAGCTCTAAAGAGATAACCATGCCTGTTTCACAGAAGGAGGGTGGTTTGACGAGAAATGTAAATACCGATTATCGTGGTTGGGTTTCCTATGCTTAGAAATTTCAAAATTAGGTAAGTTTTATTAGAATTCTTCCACCTCCAACGTAAATTCAAACATTCGAATAAAAATTATTTAGATGGATCAAAAATCGATCGAAGAATCATAACCATGGTTCCAAACAGACAGAATATCACCAGCAGAACGGGACCAGAAAGAGCATTTCAAGAAAAAACTGTCCAGGGCCCAATTATCTATGAATTCCGTGTAGAAACTTGCCAAATAGGAAGATAAAACTGTTCCAGTCAGTAAACCCATAATTTTAAGAAAAAATTTGTCTCTGAACCTAAAGTAAAAGGAACATTTGTTGCAGAGGCGGATAAGAGTCATTATAGTATCGATTTCTAAAGTCTTATAATCTGACCGATCAGAATTTTCCTTTAATTTTCTTTGCAAGGCTTGTTCACATTTATTGACGTCGCAGGAGGTGCACACAGACACTGCATCGAAGCTTGGAAGGATAGTATTTCCGGTTATGCTTCGGTTTTGTAGCTTCTCAATATGGTGGACAGTTTTTTTATGTATGACTTTTATTTCCTTAAAAATGGCTGAAAACTTGTGGCTAAAAACTTTCCTGGTCTTGTAGCTGGGGAACTTTAGCATGCCGCAATGGGGCGCATTGGAATATCATTTTTTTGGAAGGCCGTAAAATTTTGAGCAGAGCAATCTTTGGGATAAACTTTAGTGTACATTTTAGGGATATTTTATCTATTTTGTTTTAGTTTCCAGGTTCTTTTCTCAATTTGTGCATGTGTCTATCTGCTGGGTCAGTTTTATTTCTTTGTTAGTGTCATTAATCAAAAGGGCATAAGCTCTTTTATCGCAAATCTACCGTGTCCATAACAACTGCATTTCTTTGGTCTGCTTTTGTGATTTCTGTCTTTTTATCTTTTTCAAACTATGAAGGATTTTAATTCCCTTCTTCGACTGAGTTGAAAGTGACCAAAAACGCTTAAAAACGAGGAGACTCCTTACGTTCTCTCCTCGTTGTAGAATTTGGTTCTGAATCTTCCCATGGGAGCCAAATATACCGGACTCCACATTAGTAACTATTTCCGAGTCATCTACATGTGTCTGAGCATGCAGTATTCGGGTCTTTATGTTAAAAAATAATTGGTCCCTTAAAAATTTCTCAAATCCCAATTTGGAAATTTTTTGTGATAGGCGAGTTTATGCCAATTGCAAATCGTGTCGGGAAGATGTTTCTGAAATATTAAAAATTGGTTTCAAATCTAGAAACACTTTGCTTTGGTTTTACACCATCAATCCAGCGCTTAAACAGTATGAAATGTAATGTAACATTACATATGAAATGTTCATTATGAAATGGTATTTCAATGGGATTTTTGCTATTTAATGTTGCGTACCTTTTTCTTTAGCCGTTCGGAGTCATTTGTCAACATGTGTAATTTTGCATGCGTCGAATATACTAAAAACGTCACGAACACCCCTGGAGATAAAAATGATGTAATTTTTGCCCTTTAAGTGTATATAAATGTGACGTCGCTCACATGATTTTTTTTTTCCAAAATAGAGACTCTATACGAATTTTCACAAACTCGTGACCTATCTAAATCGTTTTTTCAGGCCATAATATCCCAGGTTGCCAATTAAAAAAAAAAAAAAAATATGCAGCCGTTTTCAAGAAAAATATGTGCTATATATATGTATATATATATGTATCCGGTATTTTCGGCTCTCATGGGAAGATTCAAAACCAAATTCTACAACGAGGAGAGAACGTAAGGAGACTCTTTTTGAATTAAAATCAAGTTGCCATCAAGCGATTGGCCAATTGGAGAAAAAGCCAAGACAGGTAGTCTGAGTGAGAGTTCGTAAAGCTGGCATAAGCCTTTTTCAGGATTGTATAAAAAAAATGATGTCATTTTCACTTGTTGATAGATTTTGTCTATTATCCATCCATCTATCCATCCTTTGGATAGAACTAAGGTAGATGGCCACATAATTAACGGATGATCAATATTTTTGGTTTCACTCATGACGGACAATGTCGACTCGATTTGTATACAAAAGGAGGGGTGGGACTGAATTTACTTGAACTCACAATCGAACAAGTGACCTAGGCCTAATAGGCTTGCCCGCTAAGAGTCTTAGGCGGACTACCGTGTTTTAGTATTGACACATGACAGACAAGTCTCCTGGACTCGCAGGCGAACGGGTACACCTAGAGTTTTCCAAGTGTTTTGGTAAATGGCGGGAGTATCTATGACTCTCCAACTGGACAAATACTTGTGTGTTAGCTTTTGGAGAGGCACGCCCGACTATAGTCTCACAACTTAAGACCATAACTTAAAGTCGTGACCTATTTAGATCTTTTTTGGGGCCATAAATGTCGCCTGTTTGTAGGAAAAAAAAATAAGTGGCTGATATTGAGGAAAAATAAACACACATATACGCAATTTTGCTCGTTTAATTAATAAAAAAAGGCATATAATATAGACAAAAAGAGGTTTCTTGGAAGTGTTCAATGTTTCCTTCCACACAGCATTGTATGTTCATTGTTCATTTCCATGTGGTAGCAGAACTTTTAAGCTATATTGTTGTTTAACACGAGAAAATGCCACATATCGAGTGAAGATCGGGCCTCTGCAACCGGCACATGGCAGGCTTGTATATATGTGATTCTAATGTGATTTGTTTGTGGAACTCGTTAGAGAGCGAGTGACGTCGGAAAAGAGGCAAACCAGTTCATTTGGAAATTATGGACGTGGTAATGCAATTCGACCATGTAAGCAGCAATTTCCAAATGAATCACCTTTGTTTGCTGCTCTTTCTTTTGGGGGAATAGAGGGCTGTGGAGTGAATACATACAATGTTGAAGGGTTCCAAAGACTTGTAATTAGCGCTTGAGTAGTTCATGACCTTTTTGTAGAGCTAGTACTGAGTTTTATGCCATAACTTGTTGCCGTTGAACATTGTGACGGCGTTGATCTTCTCGTTTTTGCTTAAAATCTGAAGATTTTTTTGTGCTTCATTTTCTTTTTTGATTTCTTGTGGTTTTTGTTGTCGCAAGTCTTCTAATCGCACATTTCTTTGTTCTTCAGTTTCGTTTACCATTACTCTAGATATATTCTAATGCCCTTTGCTTTAGCTGCTCAGATTGGTCTTTTCGCGTTTAAATGGTCCAGGTTGTTCATTTTCAGCAATTGCGAATTTGTGTTTTTCGGGTCGTTCTCTTGGTTTGTCACGTTTGGTGGTTCAGGTTGTTGGATACAAATGTCTTCTTGTTCAAACGAATAAATAGTTGTAAATTTTGCGTTTTTGGGCATCTCGAGTCCTCTAGCGTCCTCTAGACATCTTTCGGTATCCTGCTGATAAGTAGGATTGAAGTTCGAGTTGCTCTGTACTAAGGATGTGATCCTTAGGAGTTTAATTTTTAAAGTTAACATGTCTGACTAATACACTGTTCGAATATTTCAAGAGTTTTCAGGAATTTTTTGGCAATTGTTCTATAGAATGAGTTTTATTTTTTGTCTCTTGACAAAATGAATTTATTTTTTGTTCTCATTTAATAGAATTCATACGCGAGGAACTTCCTCAAGAGGAAAGTCCTATAGCCGTGTGACGTCGTTGACATGAAAAGTGTGTTTCAAAATTAAGGCTCTAAATGAAACATGTGAAATTCGTGACCCATCTAGATCGTT